>JAYRCH010000210.1:0-600000 GCA_037179445.1 Phengaris alcon alcon | reverse complement strand
TGCACGATCTCAAGAACGAAGAGATATGCTATGAAGACAAGAAACCCCAACTTCTCATCGGCACGGACAACTGGCAGCTCATTGTATCCAGGGAGCTGAGGATCGGCAAGAGAAACCAGCCTGCAGCCTCGAAGACGAAGCTTGGCTGGGTAATCCATGGAAGCATCCCCAGACGCCTCATAAAGCAGGAAGAACACGAGAACATCCTGCACGTGTCTACGATCGAGACCCGAGGCGAACGACTGGAGGAAATGGTGAAGAAGCCCACTACATGGATGACTACGTAGACAGCTATCCAGACCACCAGAAGGCCATGCAGACCGTGGAACAAGTGGACCAAATACATAGGAAAGGTGGCTTCCACTTACGAGGCTGGACGAGCAACGACCGGAGGGTGCTAGAGGGACTGCCTGAAGACCGCCTGGCCGAGGACACTACACAGCGTGTCACCAAAGACGAGCAGAAGACCTTGGGCATGCTATGGGACTCCCGAGGCGACAAACTAAGATTCAACACGTCGCTCTCCAGAGTCCATAAGGAGGTTCGCGAGCTACAGCGCGCACCGACAAAGAGAGAGGCCCTCAGCACGGTGATGAGCATCTACGACCCGCTGGGACTGCTGAGCTGCTACACGATCACCGCCAAAGTCATCCTACAAGGCTTGTGGCGTCAGAAGCTGGATTGGGACGAGTCGCTACCCGCTGAGTCAGCCCAAGATTTCGCCCGTTGGCTGACCGACATGGAGTACATCAGTCAGCTCGAGCTACCCCGGAGTTACAACGGGGGGAGTCCGACGAGAGGCCGACAGCTGCACGTGTTCTGCGACGCGAGTAAGGACGCATACGCCGCAGCCGTCTATTGGAGATTGGAACAAGAAAATGGGGAAGTACGAGTCGTGTTAGCCGCCGCCAAGGCCAAGGTGGCGCCGCTGAAGGCACAGACAATACCAAGGATGGAGCTACAGGCTGCCCTGGTCGGAGCGAGGCTGGGAAACGCAGTCGCAGCAGAACACAGATGGAAAACGGACACGGTTTTCTACTGGATCGACGCACAAGTGGTTCTGTGTTGGATACAGAACGGCAGCCACAAATACACACCGTACGTCGCACATCGGCTAGGGGAGATTGCCGAGCTGACGTCCGTTCACCAGTGGAGATGGCTGAGCACGAAGAGCAACGTCGCCGACTTAGCCACCAGAACGGGCTACGTTCCGAAGAGCGACGAGGACCCTTGGTTCCGGGGGCCGGACTTCCTGCGCAGGCCGATGAACGAGTGGCCCGCGGAGAGTCCCGCTAGAATCGAAAATCAAGAAGAATACGTCGCCTTCCACACCACGGAGGCGAGCGAGCTGAGCTGTCTACCAGATGTGACGCGCTTTTCAAACTACGAGCGCCTCGTAAGATGCACGGCGATGGTCTTGCTGTTTGTCGAGAAGTGCCGAGATCGTCGGGCCCACCTCGACGTACGACACCTGGAGAGGGCCGAGAGGTTGTGGTATCAAAAATCACAACGAGACAGCTTCGCACAAGAAATCGAGAAGATGGCAAGTGGCAAGACGGTGCCTAGATGGAGCTCCTTGTACCGGCTCAACCCGGTGTACAAGGACGGGCTGCTCGTACTAGACGGAGGGATCAAAGCGGCGCAGGTGCCGGCCGAAATGAAAAACCCTATCATCCTGGATGGAAGACATCGCTTCACAAGGTTACTGGTGGCAAGGGAGCACGCCAGAGCGGGACACGGGAGCCGCGAGAGAGTCGTGAACGACCTCAGGCAGAAATTCTGGATATTGAAGCTGCGGCCGACGGTGCGTACTATCATGAGCCGATGTGCGTTCTGTCGGCTACGACGGGCACACCCGAGGACCCCGCCAACTGGAGACCTGCCAGCCGAGCGCCTGGGGGCGTTCCAGAGACCATTTTCGTACTGTGGTCTCGACTGTTTCGGCCCGATGACGGTCACCATCGGCCGACGTCACGAGAAGAGGTGGGGAGCTCTCTTCACATGTCTGACGACGCGGGCGGTCCACCTGGAGCTGGTGGCTTCGCTGTCGACGGACTCTGCACTGATGGCAATGAGAAGAATGGCTGCGCGGCGAGGATGGCCGGCAGTCATGTACAGCGACAATGGGACGAATTTTAGAGGCGCGGACGTCGAGCTGCGGCAGGCGTACGCCGAGTGGGCGCCGGCTATGGCTCAGCTGGGCCTCACTCATCGGATGCAGTGGAAGTTTACACCGCCCGGGGCGCCGAGTCAAGGAGGTGCCTGGGAAAGAATGGTGAGGTCAGTGAAAACCGCCCTGCTAGCCACGCTGAACGAGAAGTCGCCCAGGGAAGAGGTACTCCAGACACTGATGGCCGAGGCGGAGTACTCAGTGAACGCTCGACCGCTTGTGCACGTATCGGTGGACCCCAACGACCCGGAGGCGATTACACCGAATCATTTCCTCCTCGGGTCGTCCACCGGACTGCCGTACGTCGGACCGTGTGTGCCGGCGGACAAAAAAACATGGAGGGTCGCGCAAGCCCTTGCCGACGAGTTCTGGAGGCGCTGGGTGAAGGAATACCTTCCCACGCTCACACCACGCTACGGGGCCCCGCTGAGCAACCGAGTCCTTGTACCAGGGGACCTGGTTGTCGTGGTCGACCCGACGCTGCCGCGTAATACGTGGCCGCGGGGGGTCGTGCACCGAGTCTACCCCGGCCAGGACGGACAAGTGCGCTGTGCGGACGTTCGCACGCGCAGTGGCGTGTTCCGGAGGCCGACGTCGAAGCTGGCGGTGCTGGAGGAGGCGCCGCAGTCGCAGTTGCGATCGCTGGCGGAGCAGACGACGCCGGGAACGGCGCCGGGCGCGGAACGAGCGTCGGAGCAGCCTACAGCGAGCACGGACGGCTCGCAGTCGCCGGAGCGGCCCGCAGCGAGTTCACACAGCTCGCATTCGCCGGAGCAGTCTGCGGCGGGCGCGGACGGCCCGCAGTCGCCGCCGGAGCAGCCTATAGCGAGCTCGAGCAGCTCGCAGTCACCGGAGCAGTCCACGGCGGGATCGGCGAGCCCGCAATCACCTGAGGAGGCTGCGTAGACCCTGGCTACTGCGCCGGGGGGAGGATGTTAAGGACAGCGGCCTCGTAACGAAAAACATGAGTGAATTTTAATGTGAACAATAAACGTGTAATTAAAACGGTACGTAAAACTAGAATAGTGAACACTCAGTGACTATATGTATAGATTTATATGGCATCAGTGTGGAAAAATAGTGTTAAAATGGTGTTTTATCAAGTGCGGGTTATTTTGATTATATATTTTTAACTAAAGCTAATTTTAACGTAGCTTCTTTTGATTTATATAAATAAACGTAGTACATAACGTGTAGTATAGCGCTTAAGGTTATATAATAAATGGTTAAGAAATTATTACGAAAACAGTGGTAAAAATGTACAACATTTCATATAAGTTGAACCTTAAAATGTAAATAACTTTTCTATAGAATAAGATGTTTAGTATATAAGGGTTTATATGTCTGGTTATGATAATAAAGTATTTCACACAACGCGTTTTGCTTCACCTGGCTCATGGAAAATGGGGAAAATTATGGAAAATAGCCGTATAGAGAGGTAAAAATGAAATGGAAGATCGGCCCGAAAGAGGCGTACGGGCGGGGCTCTCTATACGGCATTGCCATGAGCCAGGTAAGCAAATCGAAAAAGTGAAAAAACGTTCTCCTCAAATAAGTGTTTTATTATCGCCCCGGCTCTGCCCAAATCGGTGTAACCTTGCTATCTCCGAGTCTAATCTGAGCCGGCGGTTGAACCCCTGTGAATTTATACAGTCCTGTACAATCATTATTTGTATACGTGGGCCAAAATACTTTTCGATGCCTAAAAACTAGTCTCTTGGAATTAATATTAGATTTCATGGAAAATTAGTACAAAACTGTGAAAAAATTATACTAATTTCTAAAATATATAACATTATTGTCTTAACTGGAAACAATATTTGTCAACAAAAATATGTTATTAATTCGAAAATCACGGTAACGACGTTGTCATTCTTAGTAACGCAGTATATTTTTATACAAAATATTGCTGTCCCTGAGCACGTGTCTCAAGTTATAAATAGAAATTTTTCACAATATTTCCTTTGACGGCGTTTATCTTGATTACCTTTATAAAAAAAGTAAGTTTTAAACCTTATTACTATGTCAACAGACATTATTTACGTTGATCATTTAATGCAATAAACGAAGATTTTCTCCCCAACAAAGAACAATTTCGTTACTACCTTACGTTGCTATATGAAAATAAATTTTAAAGTAAGTGGATAACATCTTTTCGTACTTCATTCGGTTCGACTTGTTGTAACAAGCCGAATCGTTCGCATCACAATTGGTGATAGAGGTGCGTGTATTTATTGCGTGACCGCTGAGCTACCGCTGTCGAAAGGTACTGGGTACTGGGTAAAGGTACTGACAATCTAAACATACTGACGACATTTACATTGTCATTATTTTTATGAGCAATCAGTCATGTATATGTTCTGTCAGTGTTAGAATATTGGCATTTTGTTATTTTATTTAGTGATAATTTACAACATAGTCAAATATTTACAACTGCATAACTGCTACACGACGTTACTTTTCAGTAACGTGGTTGCTGCATCGGTAACACAGTTGTTGTTAATGAAGTTTTAATGTTAATAATACGTTATTCAAACTGAAATAATCGACGTCTGCACTTAATGGCGTTAACGAACGCCGAGAAACAACGTCGCTACAGGCTAAAATTAAAACTCTAGCAATTTTTTTTGGCCCACGTACCAGCCCTAGCGCTCCGCTCGGCCACACTCATTCGTAGGTAAAACTTCAAGGGCACGGCTGTGTTCCGCTACCTTACATTATTTTATATTGTGTTATTACAATCGCGAGAGAAGCCACAACCGACAGAACCCTTTCAAAATATCACAACATTATAATGAGAGAATACATTTGCATATACAGTTCCAGTTACAATACCTTCCCAGAATTGCGGGCCAATACCTCTGGCACTCTGCCAAAACCCCGGCGCCCATATTATCTACATATCGAATATAACCTTCGGCTGGGACTATATGATCCGGAATCCGGTAGGCCGGGGAAAATTTCGAGCACTGAAAATAGAACTCTGCGCTAATAACATACAGTTGAAAATGGAAGTTTCGAGTGTCGAGCTGTCATATTATATGACATTGACATTTGACTTGACTCTCATGAGTTCGATTTTAACCTCTATTGTATTTGGTGCAGAGTTCCATTTTCAATGCTCAGAATTTTCTACGGCCCTCCGGATTCCGGAGCACATAGTCCCAGCCTTATGGGTATTTTATTCTACTAGAGGTCGTCCTGTGGTCGAAATTCACCCTTAAAATTATTCATATAATTTTTAAACAAAATACATAATCTGTGAAAATTTTTACTGTCTAGCTATCACGGTTAAGGAGATACTGCCTGGTGACAGACGGACAAACGGCCTCCAAAGTGGTTATAAGTATAAGTTGCCCCCGTGCATTTCTGAACTATAGGAGATAAAAATTTGTATGCTGATAGATCACGCTAAAAATTATTTTATGCTCTTGGTTAGGTTATTACCCTTTGGGTACGGAACCCTAAAAATCACATGGAATTCTACCAATTTCATTTACTTCCTATCGTCAAATCGTCAAATGATGCTTCCGATTGGATCAGTTATCTGACCGTGGATTGGCATGACAGTTTTTTTTTTCCTTTCTTGTTCCCCCAACCGTTAGCCGGGACAATTTTTGGTAGGCTACTTTATTACATGGTCTTTTTATTTTCTTAGATCTATTTAGTATTTTTAACATTTCTTTTACTACATCCTTACATATTACATATCTTGCTTGTTTTAACTTTTATTTCTATACATTATTATATGTTTTCCTATTACATTCATTTTCCTATTTATATCATATTTTACATTCTTCTTTCATACTTATTACATTATTTCTATATTATGCTTACATTCATAATTCAGCAATTCTACATTCTAATCTACACATCTACTATTACAGTTTTTTATTCTACTGTCTTATTTTATTCTACTTATTTTTATTTTATATTTACTTGTCGCTTCTCACATTTTGCTTTACTACATTAACTTTATCTTCTAATTACAATTCAATTTTATTATCTTTTTCTTTTTGTTTTCCCTACCTTAATTTAACATTCTTGCTTTTACACCTTCACTTTCCTTACTATATCCTTACATATTACATGTCTTATTTGTTTCAACTTTTATTTGTATACATTTTTGTATGATTTGCTATTACATTCATTTTCCTATTTGTATCACATTTTACATTCTTCTTCCACACTTATTTACATTATTTATATATTTATCTTATATTTATTTTAATACCGCAACTCTATATTCTAATCTACAAATCAGTTACAGTTTTTATTCTACTTTCTTATTTTCTTCTACTTATTTTTAACACATTTGCTTTACTATATTAATTTTATCTTCTAATTACTATTCAATTTTATTATCTTTTTCTTTTTGTTTTTCCTACATTAATTTAACATTCTTGCTTTTACACCTTTACTTTCGATTTTACATTTTGTAGCTTTACCTTAATTTTATTTTGCAATTACAATTTCAATCTTCTTTTACTTTTCATTTTTGTCTAATTGTGTTTCTCCTTTTTTACTTATATATTACTACTACTTATAGTTACTTATTACTTTTTCCATTTTGTTTCTTTTCATTAATTTTATTTACCAATTGTTTTACATTCCTTGCCTTACACCCTATCTTTATTTTCACCATTTAGTTGTCTAAATTCATTTAGTATGTATTTCTTATTTTAATTCAGGTCGAGGTGTCCGCCCCGACAATTCGCATGCTCAAAATTTACACACCATGTAAATCCTTTGCATCTTTTGTGAGGCTCCATGGCGCGCGCGTCCGTAATAGTACCAGTTTACATTTGAAGACATGACAGTTATTAGATCAAGCCTGCAGCGTCATATCGATTGGAAGTTTGGAAATATGTTTATGTCTTTCTCGTTGACGTCCCGTTGACGTAGCGTTACTCTAACTAACCTATAACATACCCACTCGTTTGTACTTTGGATTATTTTTCTAAGAAATTATTTATAAAGGCGCGTCTCCTGCGCATGTTTTTTTCGAAACATTACACAAAACATCGAAACATTGGGGCGTGGCTATACACATTTGTGTAGGAATATAGAATGTTTTTGTCTTTCGAGACGGACGGAAAACATTCCCCGCGCGGGTAAAGAGGGGAAGGAATGTTTCATTTCTTATCAACTGTTACACCACTCACATGACCATTAAACAAACAAATATACGTAAGAAATTATTTATCAATCCCAAATCGGTCTTCTATTCGTAATTTCTGATAAATACTAAAGTTACGCGTCAGTAAATATGGCCTAACTCGAAATCTGGGGGTCTAAAATGGCCACTTTATATATTTCATATACCTATTTTTTTCCATACAATAATCGTGAAATGGTAAAATCACTACATTCATAAGAAAACAACAATTTTGACAGTTTTCAATAGAAATGCGTAAAATGGCGCACATAATACGAGTTCAAAAAAAAAAACAACACATAAAGTGGCCTTTTTAGACCTCCCGTGTTTACTTCTAGATTCTGCATCTACAATCGCCAAAACTGCGTCTTCCTCATCGGAACTCATGATCTTGTCTACACAAAATGTTTTGTTTCAATCAAAAACATTTTCTATTCCATAGCTGGAGACAGCTTGTGTATGTAAACAAATGTTTTTGTTTCATGTTTTCTGTGTAATGTTTCGAAAAAACATGAGCAGGAGACACGTCTTAACTAGCTGTCCCGACACGCGTTGTCCTGTCTCAACTATGAACTGGGATAAATAAACAACAATACATACGCCTACACCCTACTCCAGCATCTACAACTACACCATTTTTTTCGCAATTTTTCCAATGTTTCTCATCGTTTAAACCTTCCCTGAACTAAGACGATTATTTCAAGACTAAAAGTAGCCTAATCGGTCCAGCCGTTCTCGACTTTTGGCGAGACATTGGAATTGCAATCCATTTTCATATAATTATCTTATACCTACTTTAAACGAGACAATCTTGTATATATATATATCATCTGAGGCTCATGAATTTGGATCTATACCATTTAGACACACTGTGCGTGGCTTACGTAGATATATCGTGCAAAGAGAAGTAACAGACTTACAATATCATTCGTTTATTCGGAATCACATTACAATTCTGTATAAATTCACTACACTTTATAAAACCACTGCACTTTTATAAGCACTGGCACTAAAACGGAACTAGGACAGTTCCGTGACGTGTCGACAAGTTGGTGGCTCAGATTGAACTCCAAGCACCAAATGTCCGGTTGGCATAGGAGGGGACGCCCCCCACTCCAGCACTACTTTCTGACACGTCCCGACTCTGTGGAAGCGCGCCAAACAAGTTTCTGATAGATGGCGCACTTGTAGTTCCGTTTCCGCTTTATGACCGGATGCGACATATATAATCAGGATCTCGGCAACGGACCGTGAAATTTAGTATGCAGGGAGTTTTGGGAGAGAAACATCGATCTAGCCATGTCTTACCCCTGGGATACTGCGCATTTTTTAAGCTATATGATTATCTGAAACTACTACAATAACTAATTTCATCAAAATCCGTTCAGCAGTATTTGCGTGAAAGAGTAACAAACATCTATCCATCCTCACAAACTTTCACTTGTATTATTATAAGTAGTAGGATACAAAAAATTGAAGGTACCTAACTAAACTTGTACAACTCCGGATCAACCAAAGATATACCACGGCGCACAGAAAACCGGCGTAAAATAACGATTGCATTTTGTTTTACTGAGTGTGAGTATCCTTGGCCTAGGGCTAAAGACTTATGCATCTATACTAATATTAAAAAGAGGACAGATTTGTTTGTTTGTTTGCATTGAATAGGCTCCAAAACTGCTGGACTGATTTTGATGAAATTTGGAGCAGGCATAGAATAGACCACGGGTAATGACGTAAGCTACTTTGTATCACGGAAAAATGTACGGTTCCCGTGAAATTTCCTTCAGCGCGCACGAAGGCGCAGGCAACATTTAGTTTCAATGATTATAATATTACAATCTGTTCACATCTAATTAAATTGGCATCATTAGTAATGCAGTGTTTTAAATGCAAATAGCGTTTAGTTTAAATTGATTCTGAACAGTACGCGCCGGTTAGAGAAAAGAATTTAAAATTCCAGATTCTATTGTATCTAATGCCTAACTCAGCTACAAAGTATTTCGCTGCAAGTCGAGAATACTCAGTTTTGTTTGGAAATCGTTAGGTTGTATGCGAACCTAACGGTTTGTTGGCAACCAATTACTGCCATTAGAAGTGAAACCAATTTGTTGTGGTTGGATTGGATAGACTTACTAGGATTCTGTAGCAAAATCTCCTTTGTGTTTATGTTTGCCTGGTGCCTGGTTCCACGCGCATTAGAGAATTTGTAACAAGTACACACTCAAACCCTTATTAAATTAATGGGATCTTAAGTCACATGCTGTCCTTGTCATTCTGCCAAGCAGTCTGCCACTACGATTTAAGTAGCACTTAACTTGATTATGGATTTGAGAACTCGCCCGAGATATCCCATTTCATATGTTTTATAAATCGAAAATTACAGAAGATGTATGTTTTTACAATTCTTTTGTTTCCTTATGTCAGTGGACTTTTTCGTCATAAAATGTTTTTCTTTTCTTTCTTATTTCTTCTGTAATTTATTTGTTCTTTCTTTCTTTTTCCAGCGATGACGGTGACAGAGGGCAAGACGGTGCGTCACGGGGTGGCGGTGATGGTGACGCGCGCGGAGCTGGGCGGGCGGCTGGAGTGCCGGGTGTCGTCCGCCGCGCTGGAGCGGGACATAGTGCGGACGGTGATGCTGGACGTGCGAGGTGAGTTACCATATTAGCTAAATACAGTATCCCACGGGAAACATCTACTTTTTCCGGATAAAAAGATAGATTATGTTTTAATCCAGAACGTAAACTACTACCATATCAAATTTCATCGAAATCCTTTCAGTAGTTTTTGCGTGAAAGAGTAACATACATCCATCCATTCATCCTCTCAAACTTTCACATTTATAATAGTAGTAGGATGTTAGGATGTCGCATTGTGTATAAAAAGTCCATCCCACGCCGGTACCATATATATTGTCCGGAATCCGTAAGGCTGGATAAAATACAGAGCACTGAAAATAGAACTCTGCGCTAATACAATAGAGCTGAAAACCTATGAAATGATACAAAATACAAAATATAGCGGCTCTAATCACCGTAAAATTGGCAAAATGTAATCCAACAATATTAAAAATTTTGATTTGATGGCCCTTAAAAACGCCATAGATTAATTATTAACATTCATAGATAATTAATGAAACGTTAAAGTCTACCATTACATAGACTTTTATTATTACAAACTTTTGATCACAATAAACCCAAAGCTATTAGTAATGGCATCACAAATAATGCAATACACGAAATCAATTACGATGCCCATTAAAATTGTAACCCAACTCGCCTGGGACATCTAAATCCTGACAGGGAGGACTTATTGCTGGAGTGTATTAAGTGTAATCGCAATTATTGGATAGCGTTTGTTGACACATAGATAGGAATGGAAGCTTGAATATCATTTGAGGTTAAAAGACAACTTTTTTACAATAAATCTAAATAATGTGTGGCAGTGACGTGGGGTTCCTGTAACTCCATTCCTATCGGCTTCCCCACTAACCTTTTGAAGACCCACATCCAAATCCCTACGTATACAGGCTGGGGCTTCCCTATGAAGGAGATTCAGCCTTCGCTACTGATGTGGAGTAAGGTTTTTTAAGTTATATTATGTACTAGCTGTTGCACTGTTTTGGTATAAAATGTAGCCTATGTTTTAATCCTGAGCCTAAACTCAATAGTTTAGGCTACTAAATTTCATCAAATGCCGTTCAGCAGTTTTTGCTTGAAAGAGTCACAAACATCCATCTATCCTCACAAAACTTTCACGTGCTAAAACTGGGTCTACATTATTCGGAAACTCTCAGAAATACAGCGCTGAAAATAGAATTTTGCTGTAATACAATAGAGTTAAAAATCGAACACACGGAAGCAATTCAAAAATTCGACGCTCGTGTGTTCTATTTTCAGCTCTATTTATTAGAACAGAGTTCTGTTTTTCCGGCTAAACACTTACTTTCGAATAGAACCACGGAACGTAGAAGGATGTATGTATGAGTGATATTATTGGGCATTAGACATTTGAATATTATTCATATTACCTTAACATGCGGGTTGTATAGGGCGTTAGATAACAGTTGGCGCCTACAACATGTATATGTCGTAGTATAATTGAAAAATCTGACTCTTTGCAATAATCCTAGCATTATTGCAAAGAGCCAGATTATTTTATTCTGATATAAAATTTCGCCAACTTTCTGTAAATTTTCAGAATCTTCGCAAAAAAACCGACTGTTCTAGGTTAATAGCGAAAAATCTATGACGCTTTGTAGGTAGTGCGCGCTAATTGGCTGCCTGAAGTCTATAGAACTATACCTTGCTGATTTTTTACACTCACACAATATGAATAAAGGTGCTCTAAACGCAGCAAACGCTCTTTCTAAAATCTTTAAAATAAAGAATAAAAAAATATACTCTTTGCCAATCTAGCACAGCCGGGTTTTTTTCGAAGATCCTGAAAATTGTAACGAAGGTGGCGAAATGTTATCTCAGAATCAAATAATCCGGCTCCTTGCAAGAATCCTAGGATTTTAGCAAAATCCTAATTTTCCAATTATCCTACGACATAATATACATGTGGTCGCGCCAACTGTTATCTAGTCACCTAACGGCCTATAGATAATTTAGAATTTTATTTAAAAAAAATATAAAACAAAAAAAAATTGCCAGAATACAAAAAAAACGTACAAAAAAGATTGTATTTGTTTTTAATAATATTAGTTAGATAAAACGAGGAAAGTAAATAAGATCCTTCAATAGTATGTATAAATAATATCCACGGACGCTTCACACCACGTCAATTTGGCTCCGTGCTAAGTTGAAAGAACTTGTGTTACAGGGACCAGACAACGGAAGATATATTTCATACTTTAATACTATATTACTTATATTTAAGATTTTTATTATATTCTACACATAATATAATACACATCCGTGAAACGTGAAATCACAGAAAAACTTTTTGGTTCCTTCGGCGGGATTCGAACCCGCGAGCCCCGGCTTAGCCCTACCACTTACCACTGAACCGCAGAGGTAGGCGACAATAGACACCGATTGCTATTACGACACGTAACGTAAATCTCGACAGTTGTACCGTCGAAGTTAATAAACTTCACAAGTCCTTGATCTGATTACAATTTGAAATATTAAATAGAAAAATTTACATTTTGTCGGGTAGCGGGATCTTTTGCCTACATTTTCTGCTTCTATTTTTCTTCTTAAATCCCGCTACTATAATAAATGTGAAAGTTTGTGAGGATGGATAGATGGATGGATGTTTGTTACTCTTTCACGCAAAAACTACTGAACTGATTTTGATGTGGAAATTTGGTGTGGTTGGAAACGGAACCGAACCGACCGAAATTGGACAATAATTAATTTAATTCTTAAGTTTGAACCTTACAACTCTTTTGCCTCTTGGATACGCAATAAATATATGTGAATGTTGTCTATGGAATGTGAAAGAAATATTGAGAATCGCGTCAAATCAACACCTACTGTTACCATACAAACGCACGGTAGTGTGGGTTAGCTGTGAGGTAGCGTGGGTGAGCTGTGAGGTAGTGTGTGTAACTTTTTTTTTTGTTAATTTTATGTGTTTCTCGGAATTATTTTAAAAAATATTAGCTTCCTGCTCACCTTCCTCTACAGAAACTTAAACTCTGCCAAATTTCATGCTCATCCGTTCCGTAATGTCCGTATTTTTTTTCCTTCACGTATTAATGTACTTGTATGTTATTATGATGATGATCAACATACTAAGGAAATCCCGCAGAAAGCATACATTTTGTTACGATGAAAGGTAGTCTATGTCCTTCCCCGTGGTCTATATATTATGTGCTAAATTTCATCAAAATCAGTCGAGCGGTTTCGGAGCCTTTTCAATGCAGACTAACAAACAAATATGTCCTCCTTATAATATTAGGATTAGGCAATAGTGTTTTCGTTTCGTAACTACATATTCTGGTACTGTGGAATAGCGTTAATCGCTTACCATCAGGCGAATCGTCTGCTCGTTTATCAGTTTTATTACATAAAAAGGAACAAATCGCATCAACCAATGCCCGGTGTTCTTAATCTAAGGGGTGTCCCCCATTTAATTTGGCGCGAATAAATTTTCATTAAGTGTAAGTAATGGATGACCCTAATTATACGGATAGTGCAGACGGGACACACGCGACCGCGACCGCTGTGGTGCGACCGCGACTTTTGTAATTAAAGTGGCCGACGGCCGCGGGGCGTCTATTAGTAATACACCTATATTAACGTAAGGTTTTACCTTGAGAGAGCCATGCTTCGTCACGAATGGCCTGGCCGACCGGAGAAATACCACAGTCTAACAGAAAATCAAAGTGGATTGGGGGTTTCACAAATGTCTCTGATGTTGTGCCGTACAACCGCCGCCGCCGGCGTGTCCATACGTACGAATTGTAAGTGTCCATGGGCGGCGGTAGTAGCGTGAAGTAGCTTACCATCAGGCGATTTGTCGACTCGTTTCCGTTATATTCCATAAAATGTATCAGAATCTAGTACAATTACAAAATGTATGACAAACTTTGATGCTGTCGCCGGCCACCGGTAGCGGTCGCAAGTCGCGCGAATGCGCCGAGCCTACTAGGGCAGCATAAGTACTATTCGAGTGTAATTAATTGATTTTCTCCGTGAATTTGCTGACGAAACGGGGGACTTCCCCGAATGTCTCGCGAAGATAATGACAAGCTAATTTTATAACAGGATAAGTGGATTAATTTTTTTGCTCACGAATTACGCCGCGGACAAGTGTGCGCCGCGCCATTGTAATGTAGGGTTCGGTAGAACCGGATACCTATATCGTCTTACGACGTCCAAACTCTTAATTCACAACAATAAGGATGGGACTGTATGCTCCGGACTCTATGCTCTGACTGTATAGCGCAGAGTTCTATTTTCAATGCTCAGAATTTTCCACGGCCTTCCGTATTCCGGTTCATACAGTACCAGACTAAAACAATCATTTTCAGAAAATTTTACGCTTTGATATCATCATTTCTAGGTTACAAGTTATATTTGAGAGCTAAAAGCATATGATTCACAACAAATCTTTTTTTATTAAATAGATAAGCAAACGTATCGCCTGATGGTTAGCGATTACCGCTGCCCATGGACTATGGTACCCAACCCCCCTTGGGCCTCCGGTAACCCCACTCACTGGGCTAAACACAACGCAAGCGTTATTTCACGCCGGGTTTTTGTGGGGCCGTGGTATTTATCCGGGTGAGCCGGCCCGTTCGTGACGAAGCATGGCTCTACCACGTTGTAAAAAAAATATTATGTTCTCATAATACGAGTATTTTCTTTTTCCGAAAAACAGACAAAGATCAAGTTCCAACTTCCAAGCACGAACTCGTAATAATTTTTAGGGCCTGTTTAATCTATTGATAAGTCTCAGATAGCTTATTCGCATGTTTTGTCTCTGTCGCTCGATGTGAAGTGAGCAGCGGCAAAACTTCCGGATAAGCTATCCGACACTTATAAGAAGATAGTATTAATTATACGCGGCTTCGCCCGCTTGATTTTAGGTTTTAGACTTCCATCCACTTTTTTACCCACCTAGGGGCTGAATTTTAGAAAACGCTGAAATACGTAACTTGTTATATTTTACGTAGTCAATTCATACGGAATATCATGCAAATGTGTCCGAGGAAAAAAAAGTTTCATACAAACTTTTATCACCTATTTTACCCCCTTGGGGTTTGGATTTTGAAAAATCCTTCCTTAGTGGATGCCTACGTCATAACACGTGTGCGAAATTTCCAATTTCTAGCCTTAATGGTTTGGTCTGTGCGTTGATACATCAGTTAGTCAGCTTTGCCTTATACGAGTATATATATATATGAGCTAATAGCTTGGTTGAATTATATTTTGAGTGTAGACCAAACCCAGGTGCCATCACTAGTTCTCTCGCCGTCAATTTCGTCCGACCCCTCGTCTTGACCCTCAATATTGCAAGACTGTTAAATTTCAACACGCTAGTGATGCGACTCAGACTATCGATACTATAAGAATCTCTGTGGTCGATATTCGCCGACAAATCTCATCATCATTCATATAATTTTTTAAGTTTGAACTTTATACTTGCTCTTTTCGCTTTTTTACAAAAAAAAAATGGAAATGTTGTGAGTTGTGACAGATTGACAAACGTCAAGGTAATTTGTATCAATCAAACGCGCGGTAGTGTGTGTTGTATGTATTGTGTGTGTATTGTCTGTTGTTGTTCAATTTGTTAATTTTATATATTTTATGTACTATTGTACTCTTGTTATGTAATTCTTGTCACAACATTGATAAATACCTTTTTTATTCTAAAATAACAATTTTCCTTCTTTTTGGATAAAGATGGCCCCGCGCGAGTTTCTTACGCCAGTTCTTCTCGCCGGGTTGGTTCCCGAACCGGTGGTAGGCATCAAGTATCCGTCAGCTCGTTTCCTATTCCATTTCATTGAAAAAAGTTCCTATACTAGTTCTTACAAGCATTGTCTGTTCTGTAGAACAGAATTTTTAATATACAATATTATATATTCAACTTTATTTCGTACTGAATTGAAACATCAATGCTTTATCGATAGTCATTAAGTTAGTAAATCCCACCCCTAAACCCTTATTAGCTCCAGTTATTTATCGTGGTGCTGAAAATTGCCTCGTGTAGTGGAGCCGTTAGTGACTTAATACGGACCCCACACACTTATACCCGAGTGCTCGGTAAATTTACACGAGGACTGCTTATTAATTATGTTGTCCTGGTACATAGGACTTTAAGATTAGTAATTACTTTTAATATGAAGAGAATCTCAAATATCTGGGACGAAGGTACGCACAAAAAGAAATCCCGCGAGAACCGTGCATTTTATTGCAATAACTAATAAGACTAACAAACATCCATACATACAAACATTCGCGTTTATAATAATTTTCTTGCGGCTCGGCCACGCAGGAATACAGTATCCCACGGGAACAGTACATTTTCGGGATAAAAAGTAGCCTATTTAACCAGAGCTTAAATTACTACCATACCAACTAGCAAAATCACTTCAGTAGTTTTAGCGTGTAAGAGTTACAAACATCCATCCATCCTCACAAACTTTCACAGTGCTCGCTACTGTTTAATATGTATATTTCAATAATAAATTTATCTAACCAAATGTTTTTTGTTTCCGATAATTAATACTAGGGCCTCGCAGAAAACCGTCGTCTTTGTAATGCGCGTAAAATATACTACATAATACATATTTAAGCCTCGTATCCACTAGGCGACACATTCGGCAACGTTGCAGAACAACTCGCGACGTTTTTTATCTGGCGCGCAACTTGATAAGTCTGACGTCCCTCTGTGGCTCAGTGGTTAGCGGGTTGCTGCTCAAACCGGGAGTCGCGGGTTCGAAGGAACAAAAATTTTTTTCTGTATTCCTGAGTCATGGATGTGTATAATATATGGTAATATCTATAGTATAAAAGTTATAAATATACTTCCCGTTGTCCTGGTCCTCGTAACACACAGTTCTTCGGATACTTAGTACAGGACCAGATTGACGTGGTGTGAGCGTCCATAGACATAATTATAGATAAGCTAAGGCCGGCGCTTACCTCGGCCAACGTATCAGTTTGGCCATACAGCGAGGCAATGCTGCCAGCCTCTTAGGTACTCTACCCGCAGCCTCCGACCTACATTCAGCTTTTTACCTATAGCCTTTTTTATTTTTCATATGGACAATAATTAATATGTATAGTTTAGATAACAATTTAGGTATTTTAAACTAGTTTTTGAATCGGTATTTTTTAAATATTGTAATATGAACCTATTAAAGATATTATTTTATAAATCGAAGCAGACAACGTTGATGAACTAAAGTTCCGCGCAAACATTCAACATGTTGGCAACATGTCGCTAGCCAAATGTTGTAGTGTATACGAGGCTTTAGTCCATACTGTTTCTAATATAACAAGAACCGTAATATATTGTGGTAGACAGCACTTCAGTCCTTTTAGAAGATTGGACTTTGAGGTTCTCTATTTGTTCTGATTGGTTTTCAATGTAGTGGTAATCATAAAAAACAAGTGATTGTGTTTCATAAAGTGTTTCTTATAAATATAGCCGTACACCCATACTGCCTATCGTCCAAATCGGCATGACGCTTACCGATTCGATTAGTTCCAGGCCTAAACAGTATGTCTGTACTGTATACTGTCATCATAGTAAATTAACTGAGCTGCCATACCAATCCACGCCCATACACGGTCAGTTCTAACTTCTAAACTGATCCAATCGGCAGCGTCATGCCGATCGGACTATATGGAGTATGGTGTATGGCTACACCTTACACCAATAGACGTGCCTATAACACTACTAATTTAAATGTGACTTAACTATTTTACCATGAAAAAAAGAAATACAATGACTCGTTAATTTGGTCGAATATAATATTTTTGTTTACGTACGATACGGATATATAGGAAGATTTTTTTCCCAAAGTCCTGCTGGGACTCTTATAACTTAGGCTACATTTGTCGCTAGTGGCCAGATTCCAGTTGTCCTACATCATAACTAATAGCTAGGTCGTGCCAGTGTCTACAGTACCCTGCATGCACGGAATATGTAAGCTTCTCATAAGTTATGTGATCCTAGTATATTCAGAGGTTATTCTTATAATTATAATAGGAAGCTTTTCGACACGGATGGGCTGGTTCGAGGATATCACGGCCTCCGTGAAAAACCGGCGTTATTTTTCGAAATGCTAGGGAATCGGCGTCTGTGATTAAAGTTAAGTAGCGTTTTAAAATTCATCTGATATTCCATGAAATATTCACGTAAAATAAAATTCATTTGATTAAAACGTACTTCATACAAACGAATAAAACCAATTATAAAATATCGGAGTTACATTTTATATTCGTATCAAGTGTACTCGAAGTCCATAATAAAACTCCAATCGTAAAAGTAATATTTACTATATGTACATTAATTACTCTAAAATATTATATTATGAATATATTTAAATTATTATTGCAAAGTTATAAAAATGTAAATTGCTAAAGGATTTAATTGTATCATTGCCAAAACTGAACGAAACACGAACTGAAAAAGACGGTGCCTGCATTTTCTCAGAAATCCGCATGTCACGCCTGAACCGCATATTTTGGCCGCGACAAAATATATCTGACGTCCTTCCCCAAGATCTTATCTATAGCTGTACGAATTTCCATCCCAATCTGTTCAGTGGTTTAGGCGTCATTGCGTAACAGATAGACAACTCCATTCGCATTTGTAATATATTTTAAACATGTTGTTCTGTCGCACATATAGATATAGTGTTCATATTTTCCCCCGCAATTTTTCCTAAAATATATCTTACCGTTTAAATTTCAAGACCAAAATTTGCCCAAAATCGCTCCAGCCGGTCTCAAGTTTTAGCGAGACATTGGAATTGCAATCCATTTTTTATTATATATAACATAAGATTTTCCATTACTTCGATATTTTCCATATGAAATCACACATTTTATAAACTTTATGTCACGTCCAACGGAGTAAAATCTTATCCTACCGTCTCCTGGTTCTAAGCTACCTCCCCACCAATTTTCAGCCAAATCGGTTCAGCCGCTCTTGAGTTATAAATAGTGTAACTAACACGACTTTCTTTCATATATATATAATAGATTATTCTTTATACTTTTAAATATACTAGATAAATAAAAGGCGTCAGTATAATATAATGCTACCAATTTAAATTTTTATTTACCGTGGAAAAAAAAATACACGACATGTTATTTTGATCGTATTTTTAGTTTTTCCCCATGAACAAAGTATAAACTATAAAGGGATATATTCGACCTTGGGATAGGATTAAGGACACAGTGTACATTATCCTGGCAAAAATGTACCATTCATTCGGGATATACGGCCTGCTTGAACAAAGTTGCAGTCTATAATTAATAAAAGCTCCCCCACACCGGTTTCGGTAGCCAGGCCAGCTACGCAGGAGTTATTTTATTATGCCCAAGTGTGTGCGCAGTACACAAGAGCACACTCTCTTCCTTTGGTTTCGAAACTCAGTGGGACGGACCGACACGACTGGCGAGAGATCAGGCGCAGGTCCGACTGTTTACATGCCCATCCGACGCGTGGATCATCTCTCTTGTCAGACAATCAGTCGATCGGCCTGCATTGTCGTAACCAAACTTGGAAAAACACTTTCTTTCATTCCAAGGCGGGGAATCGAACCCACGACCTCCGAGTCGAGAGCCAAGCTTTAAACCACTGACCATCGAGGCTGTTGCAGTCTCTTAATAATTAAGATAAGGAAAACATCGACTTATTCTCGACTTAACTAATAACACATTAATAGCCACTCAAAGAAAAGATATGTTATGAGGAGATCCTCATTGATTCATGATTAGTAGAAAATAATAATCTATTTCTTATAACACTAGTATTATTCTCCTTAATAGGGACTAGGGAAACATGATTGTTATGTATTATTATCCTTTAATAAGCTACAGTAGGGTACTAGGAAAACATGATTGTTCCAAGGATTAATGTTTTTATATGTCCCAAATATAATAAATGTTTTGTGTACATCTATAAAAAGGCAAAGCTGATCGACTGATGTATCAGTATAAACGCACAGGCCAAACCCTTAAGGCTAGAAATTTGAAATTTTGCCACAAGTATTTCTCAATGACGTAGGCATCCAGTAAGGAAGTATTTTTCAAAATTCAACCCCCAAGGGGGGTAAAATAGGTGATAAAAGTTTGTATGAATTTTTTTATTCCTTGGACATAATAGGTCTTTACCTATGAAATTGCCGTTCTGCAGTACTGGCCATTTCAAATCAAAATAATTTTTGTTTGGCTAAGAATTCTAATATTCAAATTAATTTTATTTTAAAAACATGGAATTCTTTTTCCCAAAAATATTCATTTGTTTATTGATTAGTGTTACATTTTCATCGCATTTCAATATTTTTCGTCATCATAGATACGTTAAAAATTCGACTAATTATGGAATATGAGTACCGTCGTGGCAGCAACGCGGCACAAGCGGCACGCAACATCAACGACGTTTACGGAGCTAACACTACAAACCAACGCACCACCTGTTATTGGTTTGCCTCGCTTCCGTTCTGGAAATTTCGACCTGAAAAATGAACCTCGCGGTCGTCCGAAGACTTTGGTCGGCAATGACGAATTAAAGGCGATTGTGGAAGCTGATGATACATAATCTACGGCTGAATTAGCAGCAGCTTTCGACGATAGCGTCAAAACAATATTGGTCCACGAACTCAATGATCGCCAGCGTGAAGTACGCGTCGAGACGTGCCTTGCACTGCTCAACAGACACACAAATGAAGGATTTTGAACCGCATTGTTACCTGCGATCAAAATGGATTCTGTTTGATAACCGCAAGCGCTCAGCAAATTGGTTGGATCCTGGTTCAGCACCTAAACAATGCCCTAAACGAAAACTTACCCTAGAAAAGTGATGGGTCACTGTTTGGTGGTCTAGCGCCGGTGTGATTCATCACAGCTTCTTACCAAACGGGGTGAGCATTAATGGCAGATGTGTACTGTGAAAAACTGAGCACATTGAAGGAGAAGCTGGCACATCTCCAACCAGCATTGGTCAATCGCTCGTCTCCGCTGCTCCTGCACGACAACGCGCGACCTCCATACTGCACAGCAGACGGTCTCGAAGTTGCAAGAACTGGGGTTGGAAGCTCTCCGTCATCCGCCCTACTCACCAGACCTTGCGCCTACAGACTACTACTTTTTCCAGAATTGGATAACTTCTTGGCGGGAAAAAAATTAAATACCCACTCGAGTGGCAGTACAAAACGCCTTTGAAGAATTTGTTGCCTCCCGTCCAGCTGATTTCTTTAAGAAGGGCATCAATAAACTGCCACTGCGTTGGCAAAGATCCATTGATTGCATGAGTGATTACTTCGATTAATACAAATAAAAAATACACGAAAAAAATTCGTTTAAATTTTTTTCATACAAAACAGCAATTTCATAGGTAAAGACCTAATATTTGCATGATATTTCGCATCGCGCGTAGAATTGAATACGGGTATATTTACGGTTTTTTTTTAATTCAGCCGCTAGGTAAAATATGGGATGAAAGTTTAAAACCTAATTTCACGCGGGCGAAGCCGCGGGCAATTTAATGCTAGTTATGGATAAGAGTAAAAGGGTACTTTTTAAAACCTCAAAATGGTTAGCTATTATCACATAGAAACTAGAGGAATTACCACTGCGTTTGGCCTGTCTTATAAGCCCTCTTAGGGCCTTCTAGTTTCTGTATCCTTACTCATACTCATACTTTTTACGGCGGTTTTCATTGAGACCGTGTTATTCTCGAAAGATTCGAGAAAGCCGATATTAACAAAATTATCAAATTAACCTTTACGCTTTAGCTATTAAATTCATCGTAAACATTTCCTTTGATCTGCGCAACTGGTACTGCGAGCCTGGTACTGCGAACCTGGTACCCGTAATCGACGCTTAACACAATAATTGGCAATCACAAAGCTAAGGGGATTAGGCGCAGACTATTTTGGCTAATCTCGTAACATTTATGTATCACTAGTATCGATGTTTAGATATTTGTTATGAAATTAATTAATCAGACATACTAAATATATATTACAAATGTATGCGTGTCTGTCTGTCTATTACGCAATGATGCCTTAACCATTGAACGAATTTTGATGATATTTGGTAGATGGGTAGATTAGACCTTGGGTAAGATATAGGCTACTTTTCGTCTTGGAAAATGATATTCCCATGCGCTATAGATTTCTGCGCGCACGAAGATACGGGCATCATCGTCCTTTGGTTGAACCTAAAACATATTTGTTGGACATCAAGACCAACCGTTTTAGTTTCAATACAACTGTAGGATTCCCCTGGGCGACTGTTTGTCACAGTTGACAGAACCCACTCCCAGATGACAAAACTAGTTGTAACTTTTGACATTTGAGGTTTTTAATAGTTGTTTCAATCGTTTCTTCTGTGAGTTCACAAGTTATCAATCTGCAGGTCTAAAATGGCAACATTATGTGAATCGTATGAAATATCATATCTGCAATGGGGAACATGAATAGATTTTTTATTGGCGTTTCAATAAATACAGAATAAGCCAGGAGATATTGTCCTTGCAATGTGCTGCAAGAATTTGCAATCCGACCTCTGACGAAATACAGTCATCACAAAAATGAGATCGTTGGAGAGCATTAAAAACGCTCTATATGAAAAATAATGCACGAGTGACGTCACAGCAGCTAAAAATGTATGACGATAAATACAAAATTGATTAAAGTAACTTAAAAATTACGTTTATGTACATCATTGTTTTAACAAAAATAGTCACAAATAACATAAGGATTTTAACAGTGATTTTCGTGAAAATTCATAGCACTGAAAATATAACTCTGCGCTTATACAATAGAGCTGAAAATCGAACACACAAGTGTCTAGTCAAATGTCAATGTCGCATATGACAGTAATTTTTTTTACCGTCGCCATTTTGTTGCAGTCCCACCCAACAAGATAGCCATCACCGGGGTCGGAGAGCACGCGACTCAGGGCACCCTCCTCACGCTCATGTGCTCCGTTTCCGGCGCGCGGCCGGCCGCGACGGTGGAGTGGTTAAACGGCACCGAGAAACTGGTACCAGGCGAGCAGAATATACAGGTAGGTGGCATTTATGGAAGACTCCATTGGGAACGCTGCTCAAGTTTATGTGTTCCGTGTAGTAGGTACGCCTGTTACTAATATTATGTTAACATAAAACTTGCTACTAAATAAAGAGAGGGATTGAGACAAAAAAAAGTATACTTACTACAAACAGATTTTTTTGGTAGACTTCACTAGCCCATAGGTCCAAGCAGAGTTAGGGCCATAGATAGAGGTTTGAAACACACTTGTAAATCCAATGGTGTTGCGGGTCCATGGATATTTTATAACCATGAAGCTTGTTTACCGGTTTAAAGCTCGGACTTATAATGTCTGGAATCGGGAAGGCCGGAGAAAATTCAGAACACTGAAAATAGAACTCTGCGCTTATACAGTAGAGATGAAAGTCATAGTGTCGAGAGTCGACATTGACATTTGACTTGACACTTGTGAGTTGAATTTTCAGCTCTATTGTATCTGCGCAGAGTCCTATTTTCAGCGCTCTGAATTTTCCCCGGCCTTCCGGATTTCGGTCGGTATAGTCTCGGCCTTACCGGCCTAATTTTAAAACGCTACTTAAGTTAAGGACTCCTCATTTTTAAGTAGCATTTGAGTTTTCGGCCGTATATTCCTCAAAAAGGTTCCTTATCCACCCCATACAAAACTAATATCTAGTAAGTTCAAACGCTTCTCGAAAGCCGAAAAATTCAATTTCGCAATGGTGTAAAGCGAGGTATCCCTGCCTATGTAAATAAAGTTTTCATATATTTCCCCGGAGCGCATAAGTCCACAAACATTTGTATATTGTTCATATTCACCTAGTAATATTGTTTCTTGACGGTTGAAAAATCAGTTTCCATAAGGTACAAGAAAAAATATTATGATGCATAGGTAAGTATGCATAATTCTAATAAAAAATCTGTGGACGCTTCACACTACGTCAATCTGGACTCGTGGTAAGTATCTGAAGTAGGTACTTGTGTTACGGGGTCCAGACAACAAAGTATATTGAATACTAGCTGCTGCCCGCGGCTCCGCCCGCGTAAATATAGCGTCCCTCGGGAACACTGTACTTTTTCGGGATAAAAAGTAGCCTATGTTTTAATCCAGAGCCTACTACCATACCAAATTTCATCGAAATCCGCTCAGTAGTTTTTGCGTGAAAGAGTAACAAACATCCAAACATCCATCCTCGCAAACTTTCACATTTACGATATTACGAGTAGTAGGATTTTTATGCTATACATTTTAATACACATCCATTACCCAGGAACACAGATAGACTTTTTGTTCCTTCGACGGGATTTCCTTCAAAATACTGTACAGTAAAAACAACGATTGCCGAGGTACATTAAAAAGTGTGTTGTACTGTACGTGTCGTGACTCGTGTGTGTGTGTTTGTCTGTGCCATTGCATCGTCGCTACTAAACGGATAGACAGAATCTGATGCGGTTTTCATAGTTAAAATCTGATGTAATCGAGATGGTACTCAGCTATTGTTAATCATTATCAGCTCGCTTACTGCTTTATAAATTAATTGCTGATATAACATAATATCCTATATTAAATACAAAATTAAAAATGATTAGTCTTACTTTGAATTTTTAATTTACAATTAAAAGTCCCCTAAATTAAAAAAAAAACATACTTGAAAATTGCAGGTGTAATAAATAACAAATTAATTACTGAATATACTACACTTGAAATTTATTATAATACCTTTGAAATCAAAATAGACCTACTGAAATTTTTATTCATCATCATAATATAGAAAAACACACTTTTCCGAGGAAGCGAGCGGTTATTTAGGCAAAATCAACAGTTTTAACCGTTGAAAAAGGATTAAACAAATATGTAATTAATTTGAAAGCTTTACCGGTATTTAAATATTATATCGGGTAACATTATTAAAGGTATAAGAGAATGAGAATCATAATTATTTCTGGCCGAATACCTACTGTTTCGTTTGCATACTTCTGTTCGTTGTCGTCTGAACTTAATAGGGCACGTATTGTTTATATATTTACTTGAATAGATATTTCTTGTTGTGTGTTCATTTAGTATAATCAGTATTTTAGGGTTCCGTAAATACTCAAGGGACTCTTACAGTTTCGCACTGTCTGTCCGCGCTTCTGGCTTCTGTAATTATGAATATAAATGAATGAAATTTGGTTCAGTTAAAGACTATATATATATGTAGATCTCGGTTTTGACATCATAAAATAACAATTTTACATTTTAGGGGTGGCTCTCCATACATGTGAAGTGGGGACGAAAAATATTCTTTGCTTCCACCCATCGTGTGGGGTATCCTCAAATAGGTATTTTTAAATAAAAGTAAGGTTTCATATGTGACTTGTTTATAATGTAGGTAATTTTTGAGTTGATGAAATGACATTTTTGAGTCATCGGCCTCCAAAGTGGTGTACAAGTCCCCCCCCCCCCCCCGAATTTCTGTATGTGACTTTATGTCATTTATTGTGTGATATGTGACTTAGAAACTTGCAATTTTTCATGTTAATGGATCATACTCTTAAGGAAAATTATTTTGAACGAAATCGGACAATAACTTTTGAAGTAACTTGAAAAAAAACCTATTATTACTTACGCGTTGATAGCTACGGAACTCTCCTTATGTCCTGACATGACCTTGTTTTTTTATGTATGATTTAGTTTCATTTGGGTCGCAAAATGTACCGAAATACAAGCAATTTATATCAAATTCATATACGCGCCGTTAAGAAGACGGTAAATCACAACAATCTGTGAATATTCCCTATTTCTAACTTTTCCTCCGCAGTTCACCTTGCGTTGCGCTTACATTTCTACGACATTTAGAAACAGACTAATGGAGCGGAAACACTTTTATATATGGAACAGTATAACCCTACTATTTTTTTATGATCCTGTGATCCCTTTTTATGATGACTCCGTCTGTCCGTCTGTCTGTCACCGGGCTGATTCTCGTGAACCGTGATAGCTAGACAGTTGAAATTTTCACAGATGATGTACTTCTGTTGCCGCCATGACAACAAATACTAAAAACAGAATAAAATAAGTATTAAAGTGGGGGCGTTCATACAACAAACGTGATTTTTGGCCGTTTTGCACGGAACCCTTCGAGCGCGAATTCAACTCGCACTTGGCCCATAGTGAATAGATAGGTTACTATTGTAACGTTACTTTCGCTCTATAATCACTCCTGTCATGAAACTTGGATCTTTTTATGTCTCGTCGCGTCTCGGTGTGACTTACGCTTAGTCACAGAAAAATAGAAGTACCCCACCTAATTATTGTGTTAAAATTATTTAACGGTAGGAAATTCATTAAAACTCAACACATATGCACGTGTTTAATCTCTAAACGGGAAGTTATACCACAGACCGGTGCAAACACAACCCTTACCCTTATTGTATATACATACATACATTTTTAACCCGGTTTTGTAATAAACGCAAAAAATTGAGATTGAAAATTCAAATTATTAAACCAATTATTTGATTTCACTTTTGGTCTAAGTGCAGATATTATTATGTGAATTTACGAAATAAATTGTATTTTTTTTTTGTTTACTTAAAACGTTACCCTTATCGCCTATGGAGGCTTAGATATTTAAGGTCGCTACCTCACCAACTATTACAACAGCCTCTGTGGTCCAGTGGTTTAGGGCTTTGCCTCTCGACCTGGAGAACGTGGGTTCGATTCCCGCGTTGAAAAAACAAAAAATGTTGTAAAAAAAAGTAGGTCCGTTTCGTTTCGTTTCTAAACTAAGCAAAGCAAAGTAACATGTTATTGTGTACTGCGCACACACTTGGGCACGTTATTTTCTGCGTAAGCTGGACTGGTTTCAATGAAACTGGCCATATTGTCCAAAATCCGTAAGGCCGGAGAAAATTCAGAGCACCGAAAATAGAACTCTTCGATTTTCCAAATCGAACACACAAGTGTCGAGTCAAATGTCAATGTCATATATGACAGCTCCACACTCGACACTTAGATTTTCAACTCTTATCGTATTAGCGCAGAGTTCTATTTTCAGTGCTCTGCATTTTCCCCGGCCCGCCGGATTCCGGATCATAAAGTCCCAGTCATATGCCGAAGCAATGGCTCTCCCAAATTACATGTTTTATCATAAAAAAATTAACAGTTGTTTCGTCTCCACACATTTCCCTGTTCTCGTCCGCTAGCCGCCGTCCGACACTTCAATAAGTCAAATTCAATACCAGTACGAACGAAACGAAACGCTTCATTGCGGTGTAGACACAACAAGCCCAAAGACATGGCAAAACTTCACATTTTGGGTATAATATTACAAATTAACAATTTTATGTAACCCCCGTCATTGTCAAGCGAGCTGATGATGATGAATTTTCCATCTCTCTCGATCACGTCAGCTTTCAAAGAAAAACAAAATGGCACGCACGCACGCACACACGCACACACACAAACACACAGCAGCTCGCTGGAATGTATTTTGATGACTGGGTCAGTCACACCTCTGAATAACTGGCCCACTGGAGTGGATTCTTATATCGATTCTTATATATTATATTCTAACAGTAGGTCGATTTTGCTAATTAAATCCTACTATAATATAGTTTCGATGCAGTCTCGATATGTTGAAACAGCAAGATGGTATTCACATAAACGTCAAACGCGTTTTGATTGTTGCAAACTACAAAAATCATTTGTAGTACATTGAAAGTCATCATTGATAGTAAATTAAAAGTCTGAGTTAGTCACATTCTTTTACTAATATACCAAATTTCTTCCATTTATATTCATAATTACAGAAGCTAGGAGAGCGGACATACAGACAGACAGACGGACGGACCGACAGAGCGAAACTATAAGGGGTTCCTTAAGTTAATGCTAACCCTAAAAAAGTATATAACAACGTCTCCACTCTTTCCTTCTTCAGTCTAAAGAGGTATAATGATATATTTAACTGTCATCTTTATTTTACTGCACTATCTACCAAATCCTTCGATCTTGATCTTCGCCCGTATGTAGCGCATCTATATCTTCAACTTCCTTCACTTCTGTGGATTTTCTACTAACTAGGGTCAACTCACACAGAAACGGAACTATACGAGACGCGGCGCTGCATTCGTAAGATTGCTATTCAAAATTGAACTTTACGCATTACACTAAAAGATATTGTTTTCGATTATTTTTTTTACGCTCAAACGTCTTTACATATATCAGTAGATCATATGCCCAAAATATCCGAAATTAACCTTTAATAACCTTATCTTATATATAAAATGGATTGTAATTCCAATGTCTCGCTGAAACTCGAGAACGGCTGGACCAACTTGGCTTGGACCAATTTTGTCTTGAAATAATGAGGGTTTTTAAATTCGTGACGTGACGAGCTTCCGAGCGCCGCCTGGTGACAGAAAATGAATCGAAAATTCTTATTGGCCGTTTTTGATACCACTTACGCCACCAGATGACGCTTCGTGTGCGTTGGGTCTGCCCCGTAACGGCAGAAAAAATATCAAATAACTCATTGCGGAAATTCAGGGAAGGTTTAAGCAGTGAGAAATATTGGATACATTGCGGTTAATAGTCAAGACAGAACGTGTGTCGGGACAGCTAGTATATAATAACGATGATATGTAAACGGGTTCGAAAATAAAAGTTGACCCCTTTCAAGTGAAATAGCCGTTGCTATTAAAAACATGTGGACAGTATTGTTTACATCAAAATGAACATAAAGAGACAACGATATTGCTAACGTTAAAAAAGATTCTAAAAAAACAGATTGACGACATAATTGGAAACATTGAAACGAAACAGAATAACACTGCGAGAGACAATACAACATAAAACAAAAGAGACGACTGTAAAAGTAGAGATAGCACGATAAAATCGAGAGATAAAATAAAATGATAGGGAAAGATATATAAATGAGTGAGACGAAAACACAAAATGGCGTCTCCTATTACAGCGAACTACAGAAATAACAATTTCTTCGCGTCATAAAAAAGTTCTCGTGAGCCTAAATCATTTATTTTATGTCTTCAGCCTGTGGGGGGTACAGACAGTGTCGTTAAAATTTATCACCAGAGACCATCACTTTTGTATCGATAATGTTACAACACTGGATAGAATAGGTCAAATTTTAAGATTACTGCCAATTCTTTTATGTAAAAACTCGTCTTTTGACCACGACTTTTTGTGATTTTTGAACATAGACCTGTATATTATAGACGCGGCATGTCGAGGCAAATGTACCTTTTGACATTTTGACATTTGCTTGCCGTGGTACAATAATCAGTTCGCATATATTTGACAAAATCTTCTCAAATCAAGATGGTGTAACGTTTTCTTGTATGTAGATTTTTTCCGTCAAATCCACGTCATAGTTCTATCATCTCATATCATTATATCATCATACGGCATCCTTAGTTTTGAAATATTTGTTTTTGATGGTGACATTTCGTATGACCTTTGGATATTACAACTCAAGTAGGCTTATAACGCGTTTACATAAAAAATCTACTGAAAAAAGTACACCTCAATATCATTATCAACGCCACGCACTCCCACTCTTCAAGTAAACGCGTTATGCCGAGGAACCAGACCTCTAGATATCATCGATATGATTAACCTTTCTAAAGACATCAAAAGTGACCTTGACATAGGTGGCGGAGGAACAGCACTATTGAATATTGTTACCTTGAGGCTCATCACTATGAGCTAGTGAGGGGAGCAGTTTAAGTGAAGTGACTGTAATAGTCGGGTTCTGTACGCAATTCATTTAATTTGTGCGCCATATTTGTGCGGGCCCAGGTTAGGCTAGAGCGGATAGCTAGAAGCGATGTATTCAAGTTTCAGTGATACCGTCAGTCGCTGGACGCTGGACACACAGTGAAAACGTCAGGGTCAGTTCACGCTGAGACGTGACGCGGTGCGACATTTTCAAGATAGCTATTTGAATTTGAACTTTATTCGCTACACAAAAAGATATTTTTCGTCGCAAGAGCGGCGCCGTGCAGCCTGGTGCAGCCCGAAATTCGATATGTCGCAATGAAAAGCGTATTTAATCAAACTTTATTGATGTTTACTACGTAAGAAACGATTCTCGTATATAAGCCAGGCGTATGAAAATCTACGAATCGAATTCCCGATGTCTGACGGCTCACACGACGATGTCACACGATGTCAGCCGAAGATGTCACGCTTTTATGTCCTCCGTTCAATATCAGGAAATATAATTAAAATTGTCAACTATCAAAAAGTAAACAAACCAAAAATTATCTTGTTAAAAAACATAATATATAGAGTAAAAAAAAATAAAAAAGGTTAAAAAAACTACGCTACGTACAAACTGCAGAGTGAACTCCCGTCGTGCGTCGGAGCTGACACACGCTTATTTATTGTATCCCCTTGTGTAGTAGTGAACACAAGAGGATACAATAATAAAGTTCAATTTTGAACCGCTATCTTTAAAATGCCGCGTCGCGTCTCGTCTCGGCGTGAACTGCCGCTGGGGCTCAGACGAGACGAGGGTACTGCTCTGCTGAATATGCATAGAAGCGACGCTAATCATAGAAAAGAACCGCGTGCTGTCTATTGGTCCTATATGTCATGTATGCAAAAAGTTTAAAATATTTATCTCGTAAAGCGGTATTTGACGGCGCTTACTACATGACAGTATAAATAATGAAGCTCCCCACGCCGATTTCGGTGACGGTAGCCAATTTATTGAAACCATATTTTTATAGTGTCCAAGTGTGTGCGCAATACACAAGAGCACTCTCTCTCTCTCTTCTCTTACTCTCGTATCCCAGTGGGACGGATTACTGACACGACTGGCGAGAGATAGGCGCAGGTCCGACTGTTTACATGCCCATCCGACGCACGGATCATCTCTCTCGTCAGACAATCAAGTGATCGCAGCATTTTTTGTTGTTCCAACGCGGGGATCGAACCCACGACATCCGGAGTCGAAATCCAAGTATATAATATGCATCTAGTACACCTATATCTAATATATACCATTAACAAGAATGCCCTAATTGGTAATTACGTAAAAGCTTTCAACTCGTATCCCACGAATGTCGGTTTTTGCGTGTTATCGGCGACAAAAATTTGGGCGGCTCGAGTTTTTGCTCGGGGATGTCTGCGTTTTACTGCCCGTTACAGACCGGACAGATTTAGTCCCCGTTACAGACCGGACAGATTAATACTTCGTACTCACATTAACTCACCGCTACTGTTACTAAGTATTATTCTACCGTGTCTCCAGGCTAAGGCTGGAACTATGTCGTCGACAGCTCGACACTCGACACTTCGATTTTCAACTCTATTGCATTAGCAGATCTACTCTCTATTGCAGTGTTACTTTTTTCCGGGTCCGCCGGATTCCGGAACATATAGTCCCAGCCTAAGTCGCCGTTCCAGATCGGACAGATTTACTTCGTATGACTCAATGTTACTACTGCTAAGTAATTATATAATATCTATGGACGCAACCACACCACGTCAATCTAATCCCGTGGTAAGTTCTCGAATAACTTGTGCTACGGGTGCCAGACAACGGAAATATATTTAATACTTTTATACCATACACATATTTAATACACATCCATGACCCAGGCACATAGAACGGTTTTTGACGTGATAACGTCTTATAATTCGACGGAGCCGGCTGCGCGCACGAAAAAACATGACTCATGCGGCGTTACCGGCGTTACCTCGCTAAACATGACTCATGCGGCGTTACCGGCGTTACCTCGCTAAACATGACTCATGCGGCGTTACCGGCGTTACCTCGCTAAACATGACCTCTGAGACGTTCCATTTCTTATGACGTTGTCACGTTCAACTATCGTCAGTAAACCGACTTTACAGACGATATTTTTTGTTCCATTGGCGGGATTCTTAGCCACGACCTCCGGCTTGAGCACTGACACACTCAACCACTGAGCCACAGAGGTCGTCGAAATTAAGTATAATATCTACTGTGTGTGTCGTCTCCAGGCTAAGACATTTTAACAGCCGATTTAAGAGGTTTAATTTTATCGGCAAAGCCCTCGTGGGTGGCTCGCAACCCTCACCGGTTTTGAGCCCCCAAGAGATTCCTAGAAGACCCGTGATCGCTATAAAAACTTGAACTTTTCCGTACGGAACCCCAAAAGACCGAATCGCTTCAACACCCCAGAGACTGGTTAATAGAACATTCTATTTTGGATTGATTCGTTTCTGCGGAAAATTTCAACGAATTTATTTCATTTGAGGCGTTCGTTATATTTCACGTTTCGTGTAAATACTTTTGTTAATTAACGATTGAGCTGTGAGTTTTGACCGACTTTTATTCGAAAATTCGAAGAAAATTACAAAAACGGAGCAAATTCTTGCTTGAAATCGCGTAAGTGTGAGTTTTTAAGGGTTCCATTGTAGACGCTATGTTTTCGCAATGGTTTTCAAGCAGCTTTTAACTTTTAAACCTCCCCTGAACTTTTACAATTATTTCATGATAAAAATTTCCCAAATCGGTCCAGGCGCTCTAGAGGTTTAACGAGAGCTATGCCAGCAGATCGCACGTACATTTTGCACCGTGGCATGTAGTTACACTTTACATAAAGAGAGGTACTGAGACAATAGAAGTCTACATACGATACTCTTTATATAAAAGCGTTACATCTCGAGACAGTATCACAGTCGTTCATCTAAAAGTGGGTCGGTGCAATTTTTCACGTCTGTCTCTTCGCACCCCTCCCCCCTCCCCCCTTTTGTCCTCATGGCCCCCTGCAGGGGACGGAGGGGACGATCAGCTGATCGATGTGTTAATTCCCGCCTTCCTGCTCCAGGGACGGTAAACCTTTCGTGGGAATTGTCTTATTAGGAAGTGAATTGTGATTTTTTTTTTTTGCGAAAAAAAGTAACTCATCAAATCTTCCGTACAAACTTTCGCATTTACGGTTTCATTTGATTCGTATCAAAATCATAGTCCACTTAACCACGATATGGAAATACGAATTTCGTATGCTAAGCCTTAATTACTAAATTTAAATATTATTATTAACAAATTTTAAAGAGTCGAAGCGTATTTATTTATTGGCTCGATGATGGCCGCGACTTCGTGCGCGCAAAATGAAATCACGTGGAAACCGTATATTTTGCCGCGATTAAATGTAGGCTTTGTCATTCCTCGTTACTTTATATATGTGCTAAAATTCATCAAAATCGGTGCAGTACTTTCGGAAGCTATTCAATCAAACAAATCTTTCCCCTTTATAATTTACGCGGGCGGAGCCGTGGTCAACGTCTAGCGATTAAATAAAATTAATTAATCATCATTTTCTCAAAGCAATATGTGACATATTATAATCTCGCCTAATAAATTATATCGCGCCGAAGGTTGCCAAACACCTGACGCCTAATGAGAGATCATCCATCATATAAAAATATACTGAAGAATTATTTTACACTTAGATCTTTATGAACTCCTAATAGTCAAATTGATTTTTTCTTGTAGAAATTACTAAATTACTTATTAAAATTAATGAATAGTACGTCATTATTACCAGAATCCAAGAATTGGACTTTTCTCGGGGAAAATGAACGAGCAGACGGATTACCTGATGGTACGCCTTACGACACTGCGAGACTAATAGCCGACTCAAACGCTACCTTCATCCTTCGTCCTTTTGTTTACGTTACAACACAGTTACTCGCGTTTATAATATTGAAAAGGATTGTAACTAATTTTCTGCATAATTTAAATGACTCCTAAGGGGCAGTTCACACTGCAAAGATACGCGATGTGACGCGGCGCTGTATTTTTAAGACAGCTATTCAAAATTGAACTTTATCCACTACACAGAAAGATACACGTTTCAAATAATCATTATACCCTGCACATGCGCTGTGCAGCGCGGTGTAACCTGACATTACTGAACGCGTACAATGAAACGTGTATCATCTTGTGTGATGAATTTTAAATAGCTATCTTAAAAATGCAGCGTCATGTCGCGCATACTTTCGTTTCAGTGTGAATGGACCCCAAGTCTTCCTTTTTTTATTTATCACACATCCCCACTTTTTAACCCCCACTTCTCTTCACTACACAATTTCGTTTCAAACATGATACAGGCGCTTCATTAATTTAACGAGCTCTTATCTCAACATCCTATATCATACATAATTTGGAATAAAGAGATTTAATGAGTTAAAATCAAGCGGGTCCCTAGAGTTTGAAGTAAATTCATTTTGAGGCGGGCATTTTTTAATTTACTTCAAGTACAGTGTAAACCCGTTATAACAACATAATTTACAACGACATACCGGCTTCAACGACAATATTTTGAGGTCCACGATATGAAAAACGCATTAGGCGATTTTGTATCCGCTGGTCCGAGTAGGTGTAGGTGTGGTAAATTATTTATTCCAGTTCATAGCTAAGACGGAACAACACGGGGCAGCTGTGTTGTCCTGACATCGTTTTTGGGGGAACAAGTAGGCCCAAGTTGGGCCCAAAAAAAAAAATACGGGGCAGCTAGTTTTAAAATATAACTAACATTTCACAAAGTATTACGAGGGGATATATTGTACCCGGGTTAACGTTGGTGAGGGGGGGGGGGGGGGGGGCATAAAAATTGTTTAACTGATAATAACATTTATAATAATGGATCGTTGAAAGTCGTTAAAGATCGTTTTGAAACCATTTGTATGCATAAGACGTTTCATTTTATGTGTCCCTGGTTATATTATATTAATAATATATTTTTGAAAAAAATTATTTTGTATAGAGTAACGAGACAGCTCACACCGAATTAGCTAAGTATATAGAAGTAGGCCCAAGAATAGTTGCCTAAAAACTGGGAATACTCTTGTAACTCCTGTGGTGTTTCAAGTATCCGTAGGAAGTAATCGGTTACCTACCGACAGGCGATCTGTCTGCACAATTGCAAATATTAACGTCAGTTCACACCGAGTCGCGACACGACGTGACGCGGCACTGCATTTTTAGATAGCGATTCAAAATTGAACTTTATTCACTACACAAGAAGACACACGCACTTGCAATTGTGCAGACAGATCGCCTGTCGGTAGGTAACCGATTACTTCCTACGGACACTTGAAACACCAGAGGAGTTACAAGAGTGTTCGCAGTTTTTAGGCAACCATTCTTGGACCTTATTACTTAGCTAAACACTACGCAGGCGTTATTTTGCACCGGTTTTCTGTGAGGTTGAGGAATTTCTTCGGTCAAGCCAGCTAGCCAGCCGAAGCATGGCTTTCCCAGTTATGAGCAGCAGCAGTGATCCGTATGCTCGTTTACTATACGATATAAGAATGCGTATAGCTTTGGTTTTACAAATAGCATTATATGTAGTGTATAGTTGAGAACATCAAACCAAAAATATCACAGGAAAAGATTTTACAATGGGCTTACAACAGGACAGTTTAATATAGATTAAAAGTATACGTTTAAGATATAAGAATAAAATCAATAGATCCAGTTAAATATAAACCGAAAGAGTTGGAAACTCAAAGGAGAAACTTAACTTTGAAATGTTGTAATCGCTTTAAAATTAGTGATGAGAATTGTATCGATGTTTTAAAGTTTTTATTTTATTTATATCGACAACCGACATAATATTTTTTTCAGTTAGTCGGGTTGTGGGTAAGTTTTTAATATGAAATTGATTCGATACTAGTTGACTAATAATTAGGTATATAACGATTTAAATAATCGTTATTTAGCTAACTTTGTTTACATTAAAAATATTATTATTAATTACCTAACTTTCAATTATGTTAATGGCCAAGTTAAAAAATATTATAATTTTTTCGTCATTTAAGCTGGGACTATATAATCCGGGATTCGTAAGGCTGGATCCGGGAAAATTCAGAGCACTGAAAATAGACCTCTGCACTAATACAATAGACCTGAAAATCGAAAACACAAATGTCGAGTCAAATTTCAATGTCATATGTGACATAGCTCGACACTTCGATTTTCAACTCAGTGCTCTGAATTTTCCCGGATCCAGCCTTAAAAATGTACCAATTTGTTGATGAAATTTCTTCAATGATCTTAGCGATTTTTCTAAGAAAAGTAATTTTCGAATATAATAAACACCAATAGTGGCCTAAATTATTTGATGAAATAGAAATTTCCGCCAAGATAATAATTTGATTCCTTCAGTAAATGGCGACGATCAGGCGGGTCGTTTATTTAATATAATGTGATCCACAAAACCATCATTTTTCAGATTTCCAAGACATTTTACTTCTCATAGCACTTAAGTATATAAACGATCCGTTTATGAGTTGGTATTAGCAATGGTTTTTGCGTAGACGGGATTTTACTTACATTTTTTTAATGCTTTTTAGCATATTGTGCTAAAATACATGGGACTTATTAATATGTAGTATATTTTGCGTATTGAACATTATTTACTATAGAAACGTAACGTTTCCAAATTGCAAAAATTAATTTATCGGTATTTCAATAATCGACAATGCATACAACACTAGAGCCACTTAAAATATAACAAAATGGTCGACCAAATTCAAACTCGGACCAATTAGTGAGCTGTGAGAGTCGCACAAGAGACTACCATTTTGTATGTTAATTCTCTTGAAAGGTTTTCAATGAAGAGTGTAACGGTATGACACAATATTACCTAATTTGGGAGAAGAGAATTTTTAGATGTCCCCAATTTTAGTAACCTATGATACAGACAGAAATGTTATACTTCAAACGAGACAATCTTGTAGCGGAAACGGCTGCAAGTACTATTGTTGTGGGTATATAGTGGCAAGCCCCAAAGGGAGATCTCCGACCGGGCGAGGTGGTATGCTCGGTCAGGCCGAAGCCCACTTGTATGAATTTCAGATATCGTGTATATAGTGCAGATCATAGAAAACTTCGATAGCGCGATTCAGGATTGTGGCGCTAATTGTTCCGCCACACTATCATGAAATTTAGTATGCAGGGAGTTTTAAGGGAGAAAAACCGATCTAGCTACGTATCTTTTTATCACTGAGAAACTGTGCCTTTTTAAGCTATATAATATGATTTTTCTTTCGTCGTCAACAATATATCGATAATTTCGACTCCAGTATGTCAGTCCGATTGGTAGATTGTATGCGTACATGTATATTTTTTGCTTTGTTCCAAAATTCGGTGGTGGGTTCTAATCCCGGATATCAGATAGATATTTTTGTTCTTTTTTTTATCAGAACTCCGAGCATGGCTCGGTTACACAGGTACTAATTATTATATAGATATATATTAGGTGTGACTTCATTTATTTATAAGGTTGTACTGATAAATTAACGAGTAGCCTTAAGTGTATCAGATACGGAAATCGCCGTTATTGTCTTATCATATTAAAGCTTATCCGCATTGTAGAATAAGATTTATTAGTGTTAATAGTGGTTACAATAATCTTCAACATTTCTGTGATGTACAGTAGCGGATGAATGAATGTATAGCAGTCCTGAAGGTCTAATATGGCCACACTAAGTAAATCGTACTATGAAAGATCAACTTTCCAAGATGTTGCTTTCACATCAACTCACCAACACTCTCACAAAGCTCACCAATTTCAAAAGTATATCAACCTGATAAACATTCAATTTCCTCCACCGTACAATATAATCGGTCTTCTTTAATGTTTTTTTTTGTTTCATGGAACACCAACAGCTGAGAGAAATACAAACGGTAAGTTAATTCATCTTTCTTTTCCTTTCCTTATCCTATACTAATGGATTTTTTCATCCAAACAAATAAACAACGTTTGATCTGAAACGTGGTTATTTCAGTTTATTTTTATTGGAATACCTTCAGTGATGAAACACAATATTATTAACGACTAGCTTTTGCGCGCGGCTTCGCCCGCGTAAATACAGGATCCCACGGTAACAATGTGCTTTTGCGGGATAAAAAGTAGCCCTTGTGTTAATCCATATCTTAAACTACTACCATACCAAATTTCATCAACATACGTTCAGTAGTTTTTGCGTGAAATAGTAACAAACATCCATCCATCAATCCATACATCCTCACAAATGTTCACATTTACAATAGTAGTAGGACTAAATAATTTACTGCTTTCGTAAATACACAATTTAAATCTAGCAAATATTTAGCCATAAACACACAAAATTTTAGTTTTTTTTAATGTGTATTTTGTTTATTGCTAATTACGACTTACCATTTAAAAGGCTAGTCCGGTTTGATGGATGGATTAGTTGTTCTATAAATCAATAGACATATTGAATTGAGAAATAACCACAGGATGAACAGGATAATACATAAATACACTTTTATGTACTTTAAAGTTATAAAAATACCTAATGTTATTACTCTCGTACGTGGGTAGTTAGTGATAGATGATGATTATAATTATAACGATTATGATGATGATGGTGGTGATGATAAAAATCGAAATGCAGAACGACACGACATTCGAGACTACATCGAACCTGACTTTCGAGGCGACGCGGTGGGAGAACGGGCGCAAGTTCGTCTGCCAGGCGAGCAACGAGGTGATGACGATGACGAACGAACACCCGATACAGGCGAGCCGCGAGCTGGAGGTGTGGTGTAAGTAGATCCAGGTGATATAATAGTATTAAGAGACCCAGAAGATTAAGTAGATGACATACATGGCTATGGAAGAATATACAATGAGGATAAGGACTTATCCTTGAGGAACGAATGAATAGTAAAAAGACAAAGACTTATCTAAGTATATATTTATTATTTTCCATATTTATTTTATACACTCAAAGAAACGAACATTATAAAAATAAATACAAAATCGATTGACTAATAGAATTAAAATAAATCTAGCGTAAAATAAAATCAATAAGTGGAGATGCCTCACCGGTAAACTCATGAGACCTGAAAAAGGTCGCACAAAATCACTGAATCGCTAAACAGTTTTTCAAGTGGAAATCCAGGGAACTGATCGACTACGAGTGATATGATTTAAATAAGGGTTTTTGATATTTTTTCTGCCGCAGACCCAACACACATAAAGCGTTATCTGGTGACGTAAATGGTATCAAAAACGGTCAATAAGAATTTGCGATTCCTTTTTAGTCACCAGGCGGCGCTTAGTAGCCCGACGGTCCTAGTCCTGTCAAAAATCTGTCAGATGTCACGAATTTAAAAACCCTCATTATTATCGTCCTCTAGTCCCTACTACTGGACACTGAGTTACAGTGGCGAAGGCTGGATCTCCTTCATAGGGAAGCTTCAAAGTAAAGATTTGGATGAGGGTCTTCAAAAGGTAAGTGGTAAGTGAAGTCTATAGGAATGGAGTTATAGGAAGCCCACGCTGCTGCAGAGTTAGACAAGTTGCCATCGCTAATTACGACGACGATTTTCTAAATTAAAAATATACGGGATTGGCCGAAACGAGACGAGGCGGTGCATTTTAAAAATAGTAATTCCAAATTGAACTTTATTCGTTTGACATTAGAAATCTTGCAATTAAACGTTTATCTTCATGTGTAGTGAATTAAATTCAATTTTGAATCGCTATCTTAAAATCGCCGTGTCTAGTATCGTCTCTTTTCGGTGTGTTTCGGTTGATAAAAAAATAACAAATATTCTAGAAGCTAAAGTAAAATTCGTCCACTTCCAGACCCGCCCATCGTGACCGTCAACCCGCCCAACATCACCGTGATCGAGGGCTCCAAGATCCTGCTGAAGAGCGAATACGAGAGCAACCCTTCCGCGCTGAACGAGGTCATATGGTGAGTGACACTCTTGGTAACGGCAGCTTTCAAAGAAAAAAACTAGATCATAATTGATTCAGCCGTTTCTGAGCTACGATGCCACGGATAAACACACACACACAGGGAGCATAAAGTTTTCGAAGGTCCTGGGTCATGAATGTGTTTAATATTATATATTAAAAATCTTAAATATATGTTTAGTATAATTAAAAGTAGTCAATACATTTCCCGTTGTCTAGAACCTGTAACACAAGATCTTCGGATACTTAGCACGGGTCCAGATTGACGTGGTGTGAAGCGTCCATAGATTATGAACAAACTTTTTACACTATCCATTTCCTAACCTTAATCATCCCGTTAAAGTTTAAACCCTACCACCTTAAAAAGTTGTATGGTTTAGTTCCGTACAGACTTCTTAGACAATAATTATAGACTAAGTTTTAAGCATGTTTCCAGGTTCAAAGACGGCGAGCGACTGCACGTCAACAGCAGTCACTACCAAGGCGGTAGCACCGAGCAGCACTCGCTCATAATCCTCGACGCGGACGGCGACGACACTGGCAACTATACTGTACTGCTGAACAATGCTGTTGGCAACGGCAGCACTGAGGATATGATCAGCGTGCATGTGTTGTGTGAGTATTGCGATGATGATGATGATGATGATGATGATGATGATGATGATGATGATAATGATAATGATGATGGTGGTGGTGGTAGTGATGATATATTGGCAATTATACTGTTGGCAACGGAACCACTGAAGATATGATCAGCGTGCATGTTTTGTGTGAGTATTGCGATGATAATGACAATGATGATGGTGGTGCTAGTTATGATATATTGGCAAGTATACTGTGCTGCGGAACAATGCTGTTGGTAATGGTAGTACTGATGATAAGGGTGATGATGATGTTTATAAATGTGATGAACTGAATTCGAAAAAGAAAACATGGTTAAAAGTGCTATAAGTAACTTTGAGGAATTAAAAGATTATTAAAAAATTGAGCTTCTATTAAGGAGGGTTTATAAATAATATTATATATATATTATGTATATTTCATGCCAAAACCACTAGACAGATATAAAAAGCGCAAAAGGATATAATATTATAAAAACTTAAAATACAAAATAATAATAACATAGATTCCAGAAGATTTAACTGTTATTTACATTCTTAGAGACAAGGGAAAATTCATATCGTATTATATTAAACTAAATAGTTCATCGAAAATCATTTTTCCATTCCAGTCAAGCCCCAAGTGCGACTGACCATGAGTTCACCCAGCCCAATCTTGGAGAAGGAGCATAAAAACGTGACCCTGACATGTGAAGTGGATTCCGGTAACCCAGCAGTACTTGACGAGGTCATCTGGTACTTAGACGGTGAAGTGTTGAAGCATCTGCCCGAGTGTAATGGGACTGACGGTGAGTGATTAATTAATGGAAGCCTGGTAGGTAGCAAGCTATATCGCATTCGCTTATAGAAAGGGTTTGAGACAAATGCAGTCTACATACATTTACTTTACGTATCGTATGTAGAATTTATTTGTCTCCAACAAAGGTAGCGCTACTTTACGCCAATTTTCTGTGAAGCCAGCAGTGATATGGGGTTCCTATAACTCCATTCCTATCGGCTTCACTTACCACTTACCTTTTGAAGACCCTCATTCAAATCCCTACCTATTATACAGGCTAGGGCTTCCCTATGAAGAAGGACAAGCCTTCGCCACTTGAAGACAGTATATCCCTTCAGTGAAGCCGGTTCTGAAGAATTCATTCTAGCTTCTTTCTTGCTGGTAACTTAACAATGAATCGATGTTTCCAGACGCACTCTGCAACGAGGTGGACCCGTCCATGCTGCTTCTCCAAGACACCACCAAAAGCTTCCACGGCAACTACTCCTGCAAGGGCAAGAACTACGCCGGCTGGGGGAACGAGAGCGAGAAGACCGAGCTGGTGGTCAACTGTGAGTATGGCATGGCGATGTAACGCACTCCATAAAAATCTAGATTGACCTATTTTTTTGTTACAATGCACTATCGGTACGTTAGTAATATATATTATTTGCTATCGGTGCGTATAGATAACCCTAGTAACGTGGTTTGGCATTCAGTTTTGGATATTTCATTCACATGTGGATAAGCGTCAGCTGAACCTAAGTCAAAAGATGAGACTACCAGCTTTACCATAAGTAGGGCATAAGTTAACGGCTACTATAGACGAGGGATGTTGAAGCAAAATGTGTCATCATCACTTTTGACAATATGACATTTTCTCATTTGCTTTCCGCAGTATAGGTAATCAGTGCAGCATTTATTTGACAAAATCTTCTGAAATCGAGATGGCGCAACATTTTCTTGTATAAAGATCGTTTCTGTCAAATGTACTTTAGTTTTGTAATCATTGCTATCCAAACTAATTGTTTTTGCGTAACATTCCAGACCCTCCAGGTCCGGCGAAACTGACGTACTCCCCCTGGCGGGTGGTGAAGGGCAAGTCGCTGGTGCTGTCCTGCAGCATCGAGGAGAAGGGTCGCCCAGAGGCGCACAGGTACAGTGCCCGGCCGAGAGGAATGTGAGAACCTTTGAAGGGAATTCGGCTAGTGGATTTGTAGAGCGTTTTCCTTTATAGTCAATTCACACCGAAACGGAACGACATGCGACATGGCGCTGCATTTTCAAGATAGCTATTAAAAATTGAACTATATTTACCACACAAGAAGATACACGTCTCATTGTAATAGTTCGAATAACAAACTAGACCGTTCTGCGTATTGTGGCGCTGCTCTTAACAGAAAAGAAACTTCATTCATAATTTTAAATCCAAAAATACTCTCATCGTGTCCAAAGACATTACTTCAAAAAGTACTTTGAAAAATTACGTTATTATGTAAGAAATAGGTATAAGTAGCTTTCGACAGATGGCTTTTTATCCAAAATCGTGTTGTGGCGCATATCGTGACGTGACTCAACCTTAAAATTTCACTATCAATGTCGCTAAAGCAGTTAACTTCAAAAATTACATTGAAATACCCAATTGTGATCCTAACATCTTGTATTCCGTTCTTTTTTCGTCATTTTCCCATCATATACCCACAACTACGTCTATTTCATTTAATATATATAAATTTTCTTCAGGGATCCATCTTATTAGCTGCAATGGGGAACGTGCATAGTTTTTTTTTTATTGGCTTTTCGATAAACACATAACAAGCCAGGAAATATTGTCTTTACAATGGTATATCCACGATCAACCGGTGACGAAATACAGTCATCACATAAGTGAGTGAGTGGAGAGCATTGAAAGACGATCTATACAAAAATTATGCACGAGTGACAGCCGTTGAAAATGTATGAAGATAAATACAAAATTGATTTTATTAACTTAAATACTGCGGTTATGTATATCATTCTTGTCACAAATGACATAAGGATTTGATCAGTGATTTTCGTTTTTCAATCGCAGCAAAAAATCGTCGTTTTTAGGTCCTTTTCAGTCCTGTAACAATTTAACTTAGCAACTTTTTATTGTGCTTTTGCATTTCTCGGTCCATATTTATGTTACTTTTCGGAAAATATAAGAATTTTGCTTAAACAAATGCATGCTCCCCATTTCATGCATCCATTATTTTTCTTCTTTTCATGACATCCTCTGTCCCCAGATTCCGCTGGTACCGCGGCGAGCGCGTCGTCAGCGACATAGTCTCCCAGAACTGGACCATCGACCCCGTGACGCTGGACCACCGCACCAACTTCTCCTGCCGGGGGACGAACGCGGGGGGCGAGGGGCCGGCTGCCAGTTTAAACGTGGATGTGTTGGGTGAGGCTTTAGTTACAGTTCTTAGATATTTTTTTATTTACTTTTTAATTTAATAAAACACTAATATAATAAAGGAGAAAGATTCATGTACAAACGTTCATGAAATTCATTTCATTCAAATTGAAGCCCATTCAACGCAGACGTTGAATGGGCTCCGAAACTACTGGACCGATTTTGATGACATTTGGCACAAACATAGAGTAGACCGCGAGGAAGAACATAAGCCACTTTTTATCGCGGCAAAATGTACGGTTCCAGCGGGGTTTCTCTTCGCGCACACGAAGCCTGTCTGCCTGTCACCGGACTGTATCTTAAGTACCGTGATAGCTAGACAGTTGAAATTTTCACAGATTATGTACTTGTGTTGCCGCCATAACGACAAAAAATACAAAAAACAGTGTTATACCATAATATTTAAGTGGGGCTACCATACAACAAACGTGTTTTAGCCGTTTTGTACGGAACCCTACGTGCGGGAGTCCTTGCGCTTGGCCGGTTCCTATTTAGATTTCCTTGTTATATTATATATTTTATTGTCTATGTTCTAGCCCCGCCGAGCTTCAAGTACGCGATGAATCACTATAGCGGCGCGCTGTACAAGTCTCAGGTAAATAGGAAATAATATAACAGCTATATTGTGTAGTGTGTATAGAGCCTAAGCCTGGGCCTATATGATCCGGAATCCGGCGGGTCCGGCAAATTTCGGAACACTGAAAATAGAACTCTAGACTAATATAATAGAGTTGAAAATCGAGGTGTCGAGTCTCGAGCTGTCATATATGACATTGACATTTGACTCGACAATTGTGTGTTCGATTTTCAGCTCCATTATATCAGTCTAGAGTTCTATTTGCAATGCTCTGAATTTTCAACGGCCTGTCCTGAATAGTTCCAGCCTAAGCGTCAATTTGCACCGGACCGAAACGATACACAACATTTAGCTGCATTTTTAAATTATCTATTCAAAATTGAACTTTGCATGCATTACACAAGACATCACACGTTTCATTGTAAGAGTTCGAATGTCAAGTTGCATCGCGCTGCGCAGCGCACGTGCAGTGTATGACCGATGTCATATGAAACGTGTATCTTTTTGTGTAGTGAATAAAGTTCAATTTTGAATAGCTATCTGAAAATCGCATCCGATAGTTCCGGTTACGGACGTCCAAAACATCTCTGATATGAACCATGTTGTCCCGTTGTCCAGAACATCTCGCTGTCCTGCACCGTGGAGTGCGCCCCGCTCTGCAGCGTCCAGTGGCTGAAGGACGGCCAGGTCATCGACCCGGAGAAGACGGACAAGTACTATGTGGCGGAGAGGAAGATAGAGCCCCAGGTGAACAGGAACGACTTCGAAGCCACGGAATCTACTCTGGTGAGTGTGATCGGTGACCCGGGATTGTCGAAAATCAAAAGCTAATAACCCAACCAAGAGCATGTCGGGACATGTTTAACGAGGGTTCCGTCACTATCGACGCGCAATAGATTTTCTTTGAATTACTTCAAAAGTTATTGTCCGATTTCGCTTGTTCGAAGTGGGAAACTTACAACCAACTTATTATCCACTTATGTGCTTTTCTCTCTCTTTTGATTTCATGTGAATATTATATTATAATGTACCAGCGTGCAGGACGCCGGGAGCTGTGGCACAGTTTATACTACTATAGCTCCCAACGCTCGCTGCTGAACAATTCCATTCTACCTAAAAAACTAACTTCCATCTCCCTCCAGCGCTGGCAGGTTTTATATTACCAAAGCTATGGAATCTTAACTGTAGCTTCTCAGTATGTTCCATCAAATGTATTATATGTTAAAAAAAATTAAACCTATTCAAAAAGAAAATTGACAACCACAATAGAAATACCCGAATTAAGCATAAGCTTGATGTACCAGCGACTAGATTTAGTAAAGTAAAGAATTCGTTTAAAGGCCAGTGTATACGCCTATACAACAAGATCCCAGAAATCGTTCAAAACTTTTCAATCAATAAATTTAAAAAAGTAGTTAAAGAACGTTTGTGTGCTAAAGCCTATTATAAAGTTAATGATTTTATGAATGATAGCACACCTTGGGAATGAGGTGACCCTCTGCAAGGCTACTTCTAAATTACATATATTATTGTACTCTTGTTATGTAGTTTTAGTCATAACATTGTTTTATATGCCATTTTTATATTTTTAAATAGAACAATTTTCCATCTTTTTGCTAAAAGATGGCCCCGCGCGAGTTTTTTACGCCGGTGCTTCTCGCCGGGCACCGGGCCAGCTAGTAGTTCCCGAACCGGTGGGAGGCATCGTGTAGACCGACGTTCAGAAAGTGTATAAATAATACCTATTTTGAATAAAAAAAATTGACTTTATTTGTCTCTTTCACTCTCACTAATCGAATATCTGCCATCTCTCTCCAGCACTGGAACATGTCGGCCTGGCCGGGCGGTGTGCTGTCCCGCGCGGCCGACACCGCCCGCTACACCTGCAGGTCCTCGCGTAATGCAGCCGGCCCCCCTGTCAATAGTACCACGAAGTTCGCAGTGGAATGTGAGTTTCGTAGACGTATATACTCATATTATAGATGAGGCATGTTGAGGCAAAAACTGTCTCAACTTAAATGGCCCCACTTTTGGAGTTTTTGGGGCCATTTTGACATTTGAGGTGTGGTGAAATCAAGATGGCTGACATTTGAGGTAAGGTGAAACCCAGAATGTCGTAACATTTTCTTGTATGGAGATTAGTTCTATCAAATGTAAGATCATCTTTTAGTTTTGAAATCTTTGGTGAGTAGGTATTATGTTTAAAAGGCTGACGTTAAACTAAGGCCGGGACTATATGATCCGGAATCCGGCGGGCCCGAGAAAATACAGAGCACTTAAAATAGAACTCTGCGCTAATACAATAGAGTTTAAAATGGAAGTGTCGAGTGTCGAGCTGTATATCATATGACATTGACATTTGCCTTGACACTTGTGTGTTTCATTTTCAGCTCTATTGTATTACCGCAAAGTTCTATTTTCAATGCTCTAAATTTTCGCTGGCCTTCGGATTTTTGCAGATTCCGGATCATAGTAGTAGTCCCCACCCTAATAGACTGAGGGGGTCCCTCAGTCCCTCTCTTTATTAGTTATAGGGCAATAAATTACGAAGACTTGCTTAATAAGCCCAAACGAAAATAATAAATTCGACCAAATTAAGATGTCATGCTATTTCTTTATTGGGCGCATTTATATCTATATACTATCTATGGATGATTTACACCACTTCAATCATTTACAATCAATGAACCATGATCCCAGGAGCACAGGTTTTTTTTGTTCCTTTAGCGAGATTCGAACCCGCGACCTCCGGCTTGAGCGCCAACGCGCTAACCACTGAGCCACTCTGTGGTCGTCGAATTTGTTTCTTTGTTTATGTTTCGATTTTATTGGATCTAAAACGAGTATTATAATGTTATTACATGTTATAGTATATGTTCAGGCCTAATCTCCTCTTTATACAACAGCAGCTGATGATGATGAATAAAAATATAGAACGTCAGACAGAGGACAGAGCTATACCATACGATCTCTTTCTTTCAGACGAACCCGAGAACATAACGGTGACGCCGCAGGTGGTGTCCGTGAATGAAAACGAAATACCAGCGAAAGTCGTGTGTGCAGCCAAGTATGTAGCTTTAGTTAGCGCGATATAGAGGGGGACTGAAACAAACGAGGACTACTTATGATCATAGTTCATAATGTGTAGACTTGTTTCTCTTCAACGCTCTTACAAACGCGTAATATGACGTTCAACGTTGATAATGACATTATGGCGATTTATTTTAACGATTTGTCATTTTGTAAAATATCGTTTGACGTCTAATATTATAAAAGTTTTGGAGGGTAGAGGATAGGAGGACTATGTCTATACATGAAAAAGTGTCCGTAACTTCACATCACTTTAAACTCAACTAACTTCACTCCATCTCTTATTGCTAACTTCATATCACTTTAAACTTAACTAACTTCACTCCGTCTCTTATTGCTAACTTCATATCACTTTAAACTCAACTAACTTCACTCCATCTCTTATTGCTAACTTCATATCACTTTAAACTCAACCAACTTCACTCCGTCTCTTATTGCTAACTTCATATCACTTTAAACTCAACTAACTTCACTCCATCTCTTATTGCTAACTTCATATCACTTTAAACTCAACCAACTTCACTCCGTCTCTTATTGCTAACTTCATATCACTTTAAACTCAACTAACTTCACTCCATCTCTTATTGCTAACTTCATATCACTTTAAACTCAACTAACTTCACTCCGTCTCTTATTGCTAACTTCATATCACTTTAAACTCAACTAACTTCACTCCGTCTCTTATTGCTAACTTCATATCACTTTAAACTCAACTAACTTCACTCCGTCTCTTATTGCTATCTTCATATCACTTTAAACTCAACTAACTTCACTTCATCTCTTATTGCTAACTTCATATCATACATATCTTCTGACCCCAGCGCCATTATGGCCAGTTTTGGTTAACTATTGTTTAACTACTTTTGTCGGACACTTTTTAGCTTTTTAGATTTCTATTTACAGTGCAGTTTTTTCTGTCGCGACATTGTGAAACAGGCACATAACATAACATTAAACAATATTTCTAATTAATGATTTCTTTCCCCTATTTTTCTTCTCTAACGGCCGAATACTGACGTCACTCAAATTTTAACGGCTGCTTAAATATTCGGGTAGCCTCTTCATTCAAAATATTACGGGTATTTTGTACGTTGATATTTGAGTGACGCAACTTCGAAACATAATTTCAACTACCAGGCACACATAAACATGGAGGATCTCTTCCAGGGGCTTTCCAATGCCGAGTTACTCGTGGCGTCGCGAGACCGTCTCGAAGAGTACCGCCAGGGACCACACTAACACGTCGCTAGTGCTGTCCTCATCTAACACACTCCTACTGGGGCCGGTGGCGAGGAAAGACGGGGGCAACTATATATGCGAAGCCTATAATAGACACGGGTCCGTGAATACGACGGTGTATTTGGATGTTATGTGTAAGTAGAATTTTAAAATCTTTTCTTTAATAACGTCGACCAGGAAACGAGAAGACGGATCGTCTGATGGTAAGCGATTGCCGCCGCCAAGGACACTCGCAACACCAGAGGAGTTATACTTGTAACTCCTCTGGTGTAGATGCGTACTTGCTTTAATGGTCCTCAAAATCCACAACCAGTAGTAACAATAAACAAAAGTATCTCACTCACTCGGCGAAACGCAATGCCTAACCAAAAAAGGTATAGATAGGCCCTTAGATAGGCCCTTAGATAAGAGTTGACAACTACAACATGAATACATGTTATGTTGTATGCTGTCTAGTGTCTATGTATATGATCATTACATGATCAGGCACATCATGATTATTCATGGACAGCACACAACGTAACATGTATACATGTTGTAAGCGCCAACTCTTATCTAACGGCCTATATACACTTAATATGGATGAATTATTGTTGGTTATGTATTTTTCTCATTAGGAGTTTTAAATATAGCTCCAATACGCGACTTATGTAACTACGAATCATGTTTTAGTCATACCGGAGTGCGGCATCAAGCAGATTGAGATGGACGGAGAACAGGTGTTGGTGTGCACGGCGCACGCGAACCCGGCTGAGGTGAGTATCTTGATTTTATGTGAGCCTAGTTTTAGCCTTTAGCTTACGAGTGTTGATATTGAAATGGGATAGGAAAGTTACCGTTTTTTATTAGTTTATGCAAGCTTAGCATGGCGATCCGAAGAAATAATTTTAACGAAGAAATATTCTATCCAAAACAGTTCTTAATCCATGGTAACGAGGTCGTCAATAGAAGTCAACATTTCTTAATTTGGCATATTTTTAAAATGGCTGCCGGGAAATCTTCTGTCAAAAATGATCAGATTTTCAAGTAAATGACTGAACGTAAAGAAACTATTTGTCTGGGATGGTCACGATGTGGAGTAGTTGACATTATTGTAAGACTATTTGACATTGAAATAAGAATTCTACTTTAGCTGTCAAAAGAGGCCATTTTGTGAGCTCATGCTCGGGAAGAAAAGAAATGTTGTTTCTCATAACGACGATGCATCGACCAGCGACCTTGCTGCCTTACAATAAGAGCTATTTTGCTCCGAATGGTATTAATGTTTCTTCAATCTGTCATTTTGTAGATTCTTCGGTGTTTCTAGGGTGCGCATGCTAAGCCTGCAGGTAGCAAACTATCGGTGATACTAACCGTACCACCGTTCCGTTACCTACCGTTCTAGAAATTCTTCCCTTCTCCCCCAGGTATCCTTCTCGTGGAAACTCAAGAACGACAACGACAGCCTGACGGACGAACGCATATGGCAGATCGGAGTGCAGAGTTATCTGCGTCTGTCTTCCACCGTGGACGTGTACAGAACATATCTGTGCTACGCCAATAACAGCGTGGGGCTGTCGAAGGCCTGCGAGAGAGATGTCATGGGTATGCTTATAATAACGTATTAAAGCTGTAAAGAGCAGCACATATCGGCGCATGTGAGGTTACTTACCTCCGCCTGCGTAGGCCAGTAACCTAAATTCACGATGATATCGATTATACCCTTAACCCTAAGTTGCGCTTTGTCCGTCCGTCTGTCTGTCTGTCCGCCGTTCTAGCTTCTGGAAGAATATTAATGGATGAAATTTGGTATAGCTATATAATGTGTATAGATCCCGGTTTTGGCATCATAAAATAATAATCATTTTATATTGGCTTACGGAACCCTCCTTAGACGTGTCTTGACATGCTATTGGTCTTAAAGATTTTCCAACTTGAGCTTTTACATAAATTCTTTTCTGTAATTTTTTCTCTGGCCGAATAAAAATATCACCCATTGTTATCAATTTAAATTATACTAAAACATAATTTTTCATTTACTAACAGCCAACTTGGAAAGCTACGGTAAGTATGTTATCGGTGAAACATTTTTAACTTTTATATAATATTAATAATTAATAATTCATTAAAAATTAACTTCTTTTATCTGTAAAAAAAAATTAATCGACTTCTTTATTTACTACTCATTTACTTTAATATTATTAATTCTACACTATTATTACATTCTTCACGCAAATATTACAAATTCAACCCGATATTATATAACTTTCCTCCCTGAGCGTCAGTCCACACCAAGACGCGACTCGACGCGGCAATGAAACGTGTATCTTCTTGAGTAGTGAATAAAGTTTAATTTTGAACGCTATCATGAAAATGCATCGCGCATCGCGTTTTATCGCGTCTCGGTGCGAGCTGACCCTAATATCACAAACTCCCCACTAGCATTACAATCTCCACTTTCAGGTAACAAGGTATGGTGGCGCGGACCAACAGAAACTCTTACTCATAGGCGGTATAGCTCTAGCGGTACTCGTCATAACTGTGATCTTATGCATCATAATCATCTGTATATGTCGGCGAATGAGGGGCAAATCCAAATGTGAGTAATATCAAATGTGTCATGTGAGCCTAGTAGATCGGTTTACTTAGCAAGTTTTTGATGCAAACATTTTTTTTTTTATGAAGATCAAATTAATTTGATTCTTATAATAATTTGTCAAGAAAAATATTCATTCTTACTTTGGTGACGAAATCTTTTAATTTTTATTTCATTTGTAAAAAAAATTGTTTGCGTCAAAAAGTATTCATAATAAAATTTTTTTTAACATTTTCTATGCAAATGTGTGTGCATTTTATCGATGTCCTCGATATATTTTGCCGTACACCCTTGAATGTTTTTTTTTTACTAATAAGTATACCTCTTTTTTTCTTTTCGATGCTGCCGACTAATATTAACCGGATTACTAATAGACAATAACCCAGTCGAGTTAGAGGAGAGAGAGAAGTGAGTATTTTAATTATTTAATCCTAAAAATTATTGTCTTAAATATTTTTTTTTTGTGAAACTTAAGCTAGGAAAACTTGGAAAAAAATATCATAATCATAAAACATTTTACACATTCATATTTTATTCGCGTCTATTTGATTATTAAAAACACATTGAACAAGATAATTGTGCTTGTCATTTAAAATTCGGTGAAAAAAATAGTAATTTACAGTTGAATTATATTTAATATAATATAAAGTTGAGTATAATTTAATCGTATAAAAGTGGTGCAATATTCGTACTATGTTTTTTTTAAAAGTCAATATGATATTTTTTTTAAATTTTCTTAGCATAATTTTTACAAAAAAAAACTGAAGCAGATTTCCTGGCTATAGAATAGGTTTAGAAATAGTCAGCTGCCTTAGTATCTAGTATATTCATTAATCTACTATCCACTTTAATTTATTTTACCTGGGATCGATAGAAAAACATTAACCATGTTTTTTTCTTCTCATTTTCTTTTTGTTATTCATCGATTTAGTTTCTATTAGATTTTAGTGTCTACAATGATTAGAACTTTTACATTTCGCAAATTAATAATCATTTACCATGTAGTACAAGGCCTCATTTTTTTTTAATAGCGCATGCGAACTACTATTACAAAAAGAAAGCAATATATTTTTCTACCGACCCTATTTCTAGTAAAAGTTTGTTATGTTATTCTAGTGCACTGTAATCTTCTCGTTATTTTAGTCAACGTATGGGAATAGAAGGCATAACTTAAAGTAGATTAAAGTACTACTATATCTATTAGAATAGAACTCTTGTAGAACCAAATCATCATAACAAGGGAAAAGGTTCACTTGTTTTGTGACATTGCCAACCTTTATATTGTGCTTGTCTAATCCAATCACTAGTGTCACACCTGCATAAATTATGGTTTCCTGGTATCAACATTAGATTGACCTTCAGTTACATCTATGCTACATAAGTTACTCCTTAGTAGGCCTCCTAGTCTGATCTAATAAGTCGTTCTTGTATCTAGTCTAAGTCTTTACTACTAGTAACTTTCCTTATTTCAGCTACGCCTTTGGTCCGAGCAGACTCTTGGTCCTTGTCAATGCCACCCTCCAGGTCTCCTCTCATAGTGCCTCAAAGGTCAATAATAGTGCCTTCCGGCTTTGTAAAGCTGGCTTCAATAGCTGGCTTGAAAGGCCCTTATACACCTTTTTTTTTAAATGATAGAAGTGAAACCTTCAAAAACATGTCTGGTGGTTGTGTCTTTTAATTATAAAGATAGATGAAGCATAAGGAATGTTTAATCGTGATGTCGTTTGTCTTCGTTGCATTTGTTTTAAATTTCAATCACACTTATGAAGTTTGCACTTCAAAAAGGCAATGTATAAGGGACTATAAGGTCAAGTTTGGTTTTCGCTTGGACCATAGGCTGAAAACCCTGATTTATAATCTCAGTCAGTAATGTAACAGCCGAAACATAAATATGGCTACAAACTGACAAGTAAGGAAAGAGATGTAAAGAATTTCATTTAACTAACGGCTACTGAGTACTCAATGGCTTCTTAAATTTAGACGCTCTCAAGTCGTATGCTTGTCTTTCTGCAACGCAGAGAAAATTACATCATTACATTTATTGAACATCTTATGTACCTCACATTTTGGGCATATAAAGTTTCTGATTTATGATTCTTTATATGCCCAAAATGTGAGGTTTCTGATTTATGATTCTGACTTGGGAAACTCATTAAGTAGCGTTTGAGTATTGGGCGTGAGATTATAATCAGAGTATTAGGACCGCATGATGTACTAACAGACTAACATGTATGTTATTGTAGGTTCCTAACCGCCCTAACTCCAGATGTATTGAGACTGACTACAATAAACACATCAGGTATATCCCGTTTTGATGCTACCAGCATGGGGACATTCTTCTAGTGTTTTTGTATTTATGTATTCTATTGTGTTTTCATATTATTAGTTATACGTTTTATTTCATAAACATTCATTTCAATTTGCAGATTTGATTAAATGTCTTAATGTCATAAACAATTTATTGATTAGCTAATCAGTGTCCTCATCATTTTTGTTATTTCAAAATCATCTATCAAAAGCGGGAGCATTGAGTAGCTAATCAGCCGTTAAAATATTACTAATAAGGGGGCCAATACTTTGCTAATAAATAATAATCTATCTGCAAACATTTACTTGATCAAATTTCATTTAATCCCATCGCATGTTCCTAACGTTTTGTTTTTGTTTTCTTATTAACCAGCCCGGATGGTAGCTGTCTAAACGAAGTGTCCATAGCTCAGTCAATTATATCGCAAGCTTTACCCGCTTTATCGCCACGACTCAGTCTGTCCTTCAGTCCAAAAACCTCGGATAGGACGAGATTAGTGGACTCACAAAGCTACCCACATGGCATAGAGATGGATGTCAAAAAGTCCACAAGCGATCTACAAGCAAGCTTAACACAGCTAGAAGAAAGTATTAATAAGCACGCACAAGCAACAGAAGAAAAAAAAGAAGACAACGTACAGACAGTCACATCACCTAATAAATGGCCATTAAAACCAGGAGTATTAGTTCATGTGAATTCTAATCATACTCTAAGTCCAAAAAACCAAGCTAGACTACAGAATACAAAAAAAGACAATGAAGAAAGCAATCTAGGATTGCTAGAACGCAGTCCAAATATAGATGAAAATAAAGAAACCTACGAAAGAAAGAAATCTACAAAGAATAGAAATAAGAATGTAGTAAGTGCAATTTTGAAGAATGTTAGAAGAAGGAGTACATCTTCTGACGAAGAAAGTGGGAAATATAAGAAGATAAATAAATCAAACAAGAGAGCTGTAAATCTAGTAACAATAAATAAAAGCTATGGACCTAAGAAAGCTATCAGATCGTTTTTTCAAAGCGAAACACCTAACGTGATAGTTACTGAAGGAGGTAGTTTAGATCATTTTATATACACGTGTGATAAAACACTTATTATATCACTTATATATTTTTTCGTTTTATCACACACACCACACGACATTAGTTTTGATTTTAATTTGCTTAAAACGTTGTTACTTAAGGATATTGATATTAGTTAAACTAACAAAGTAGTTCCTGAAAAATATTCAAATCCAATGACATTGTTTTAAGTGACAAAATTAATTCTTTACAAAAAATTAGAATAAACCGCAGACAAAGAAAAAATATTTAGTTAAATTCTGCTTGTATTGCGTGTTGATGATTAAATATTGTTAATCTAGTATTATGCCTTAGTAACAACGGTAACTTGCTTCTTAACGGCTTCATGTGTGGCATGTTTTTAGTTGTGTCGTTTAAAAGACCGGAGCGAATGGCCATGAACGGAGAGGACTCCAGGAACACCAGGAAAAGAAAAAAACCTGGCGATAGTGAGTACCGCACGGCTTTTTCTGTTTTTTTTTTTTACTAATATAAGATACTGGAGCAGTGATGTTTAAAAATAAAATATTTTATTCTTGTCCAAAAGTTATTTAGTGTGAAAATAATAACTGGTTCATTTTGATAAAATTGTTTTCCTATGTTGATTATAATAAGGTTAATCAATTAAATTCGAATTAAAATTCTAACTCTACTGGCATAAGAAATACAAGGAAACTATAACATACAATAACATGTTAAAAACTATAACCCGACTACGTAAATTACATAGCCTATGTTACTCGGGCCATTATTACGTATCTAGTGACAACTCGTTCAATAAAATTGGATCAGAAGTTTAGGTGCTATGGTGGAACAAACATAAATACATACTAAAATATAATAAAAATAGACTACTAAAATCCATTACCCTTCTTTTTCACTAAACTAAATCTTTTAGAACCAAAAAAACTATGGATTATTGTTAAAGCTACTGAACAATGTGAACATTTGACAAAAATCCTATCTAAAACCTATTTTTTTTTGGCTCACAATTTTTTCCTTTTATTCATCAATAAAACCAAGGTTTTATTTACTTACAAGAATAACGTTTCTTCCAAAGTGTCACAAAAAGCTCATCGAAAACCTATATATCTCACAACTTTTTTGTTTATAGTAAAACCCGTAGTTGTTTTACTTATTAACAATAGTTACGTTATTTCCAGGCCCACCTACGAATGGTGTAGATAATGCCGCGAACGGGGCCCTCGGGGAGAATCCGGGCCTGTACGAGAACCTCCCCTTCCATGGTTTGCAGCAGCCGCCCAACAAGGTAACGCACAGATACAGCTCTGTACATATCCAATGTAATCTGAACGTAAACAAAAAGATTTAATTCTACCAAATTAATGTGTCATTATTCTCGAAAAAGATTTAATTCTACCAAATTGATGTCTTTCTATATCGCACGGTAAATAAGTAACATTGTAGTATACTATTGTTTCTATGTTTACGTTTAGATCAAACGTGATCTGAACGGAGTAATACAATCAAAACAGTACACATCATGAGATTAATGAACGTGACGATGAAGGAACAAAGTGAGGTAGAGATAATAGCACCGAAACATATCTAATTATTATTTAACATAAAGACAGAGAGAGAGACTAGAAGAACATGGTACAAATGAGATTGGAACTAAGGAATGAGATATTAAAGATCTCCGTCTTATTTTGTCAAATGATATTGAAACTAAAGAATGAGATGTTGAAGATTTCCATTTTAATTTTTGATAACGAAATTAGGTATTTGATAATATGTAAAAATTTAGTTATTATAATACATTCGTATATAATGATGTATTGCAAAGTGATAAAAGAAAAAATAAGATATTATGTGTACTGTGTAGTTTAGGTGCATCGATTGTAAACTTTCTTTTTTATTCAGAAAACTATCTAATATATTTTTTACAATCAAGTACCCTATTAAGCCCAGCGCAGAGAATCACAAAAACCTTATTGCAAATATTAATAATATAACAAATATTAACACCTAAATAGTTGAAGAAATAAGAGATCTAAATCACTTTGTTTCTATCATTGTATCATTAACAGAATAATGTGCAGATAAAGAAAACAATTAACGCTTCAGTGCTAGATGAACTGCTACCTAGTGGGAAAAAATTATTACGTAATCGGCATGTAATCGACTAGACAAAAGTATATTACTTAATCACAAAAACTTTATCTATATAAGCCTTCGATTATTACAAATTATTTTAAATTAATCGATATTTTCACGATAAATGTATTATAATATTATGATTACGATCAGAGGATTGTAATAAATCGTACTTCTATCAATAATTGTTAGAATAAGTAATTTTCTTTATCTGCGTTCCTAAAATGTGATTTTAAAATTAATATATTCATCCTGCTTTGTTTTTGCTTTAGTTTTTTGCACAATTCACAACTAATATTTATTTCATTTTGTTAATTTGCGTTTTCTTTTCTTTTTCATGTTTTGTTTTGGCATGCTTAGCCCGTCCAAGCGATTCAGCCTAGAGTAGTCGATACTAACCAAAAACCGTCGAAAGATCTGGAAATATTGCAAAAGCAGCTAACTACAAACCCTTCGTTTGCACCGCGAATAGTATGTCCACCGTTCGTACAAAATTCTATTAACTATCCATCAACGAACTCACAGTACCAAACAACTTATGGAATCCCAGTACTGTCTCCAATACAACAGATGTTTCCACTTCATCACACGGTGTTATTGAATCCATATTTACCACCAATGCAGACGTCGTACTTAAAACAGTTCCCAAGAATAGAGGAAGAGGCTGAGACGAATAAGAGAAAATTTAGCTCCCTAAATACGAGGAACAACAAGGTAAATCCACCGAAATTCCAATCTATGAGAATAATCAGAAAAAGAAATATTGAAAGATTCTATCCAAACACAGAATATGGGGAGAATTTCAATGAGATAAATAACAATAATAAAAATTCCGATTCTGACTACGAGAAAGTTGATTCTGACGATAAAATTTATGAAAACTATCCATCGGTGTTTAAAGTTAAATCAGATATTAGCGGTGTTGAACAATTCGAGAATTTGACGGATTCAATACAGATTTGTGAGGAATCGGTAGATATAACTGCCATGAATGCATCAACTACATCATTAAATAGACCAGTGCCTGCACCGAGGACGAAAATGTCACCAGTGACGTCACCGGCTAAGACAGATCACGTTTATGTTAATTTATCAATGCCTCTTATTAATAATACTAATAGGAGTTTCGATACAGTAGACGCGCCGGTCAGACCAGCTAGATCAGAAGAAAATCTTCGAATACTAAAACTACAAAGGGATGAAGCAATAGAAAAAGAGATAGAACCTACCGATGAAGTTTCTGAAGATGAAAAACAGAACAACGATAATGAAGAAGAATCTGCAGCAGCAACAAAACCACATATTGTTGGTGCTACACCCAAAAAAGTATCGACTGGTATACCACCATCGACTTCACTAGTTAAATCCGTAGTTAGTCAATTAAAAGAACAAGGTATAAATAAGTCTGCACCAAAAAAGCAAGTAATAACACCAAATAAAACATTACAAATACCAAAGTTAGCTGAAAAACCGATACCAAAAAGGACTGTAGTGAGACGCCGTAATTCGGTACAAATTACTTTACCAAATAGTTGTCATGATGATCAGGTATAACTTTGTATGTTTTAGTTTTTCACCTATCATTTATCTGTGATTTAACTAATTTCCATAACTAACTCGTGTGTCTCATTTTCAGAATACTAACATACTTCATCAACACTATCTTCAAAAGAGAAATCATTTTACTAACATTAGCTCAAAAGGGAAAAATAAAAAGAACTTCCAAAGTCCACTGCAAAAACATCACAGCTTCTGCTACTTTCAACCTATTCGAGTCGACAAAAGAATACCAGTAGACCAGGAAAGAGCATATAACAATACCCTAGGTCCGATGATATACCAACCGACAGAGCCCCAGTATTATACGAAAACACTAAACAGAACCAGAGAAAAGAACAGTCACAAGAATCGTCTAAAGAAATCAGAGAGTCTGAGGGAAAAATTGTCATGTGTCGGCGTCTATGATAACTACGAGAAACCAAACTATCCAGAGCCAGAGTATAGTGAATCGGAGAGAAAATCATATTTACAACTCCTTAAAGGCAACTACATATCAAACTCCACGAGAAATTTAGCCCCAGAGCATAATTATAATCCAAATTTTAACACACTCGGTCCCAAAGAGGAGAGACCGAAAAAGAAATTAGTTTACGCAGATCTTGCGCTAGGTAATCATAATTTAAAATTTAAGAATACTGTCAATTCGAATAGACATTTATACGACACGTATTCTATAGATAACGACAGTAGTAAAAATAGTGACGGTAGTTTTAAAAATAATACGAGCCAAAGAAAAAGTTGCCAAAAAAGCGATTATGCGACTTTAAAGTTTAATGAAATCGACGTTTAAAGGTGAGTAAAGTGAATTCATTCCTATATTTAACTTTACATTTTGTATGTAAATTATATTAAATCTATGTAATATAAGAAATTATCCTAAAAACTAATAAAAGAAACAAAAATATCTGATTGGACTACAGCAATGGATTAATTTCGACAAAAACATTATTCATAAGTAACTTACAATACTTAGATAGGCACTAAACTTATCTACTACTGTCACAATTATTCATGGCCAACAATCATGCAGAACTAATGCTAAAAGTTAGTACTTCTACCTACGACTTTCAGGAGTTCAAATTATAGTTATTTACTTAGCGCTCAAGGCAAAAGTCAATATTAATCTTTGTATAAAAGTAAAAAGCAATTAGAGCAAAAATTCGGATGCAAACAAATTGTTAATAATGCTATTTTTCGATAGCTACTAATAGCTTTGTAAGTAAGCTATGATCATAATAATGAATGATGCTAAACGAGCAATATTCCTACTAATTTAGCTTCGTACATTTCAAAATTAAGCGATTATTCGATTTAAAATGAATGAATGACGCCCAGCCCTAAGCATGTCAGTAGTGTTGTGACCAATTCTTTCTGTTTTTAGGAGCGCTTTAGCAAGAGCGACACGTACATTTTCTAAAAGGTAACATTGTCCATTCTACGCTCTTAAATACTCTATAGTATGTGCTATTTTACTAACGCTTTCTAAATTACAATAGAAATTATTTAGATTACATGTTCAACTAAAATTCACCGTGCTGCAATAATTGTTCAGATTAAAATTATTCATTTATTCAATTTTACTAATTGTGTACTATTTAAAAATAATTTCATTTATATATTTTATATTGAATAAAACTTCAAAAAAATTGATAAAAATATTGACGTCAGTTAAAGTTTTAATTTCAAAGCGCCGTTTAGTAGCTAAAAACAAAATAATTTTAATAATTAACTTTACTCGGGTTTTCGCTGTCGTAGAAATACTGTAAATAACCATAATTCTGTAATTTTAAAACTAAAAAAATAAACTTCGGAAAATCTAATCTTACTGTGTTGCTTACTAAAACAGTTATATTTAAAATGAGTAACGGACTTTCAGATTTACATATTCTTGAGAAAGCATATATTATATCAATAAATAAATAAAAATTCTGAAGTTTTTCAATCATATTTTATTATTCTAACAGAAGTGTGAATACCCTACTCTTGTAGGAGTTTTAGTATCATAAGAATGATTTTGAAAAAAATATTATACTATAGAATCTAGATTTTTTTTTATATACTCTTCCAGACACAACTTTACTAAAAAATGTAGAGTCACAATCTAATTGTAGTTTTTCAATATTATATTTTTTTAGAAGTAAATAGATTTTGAATTTTATGTAAACTTGAACTACATTCTAATTACAATTTAGATTAGCAATATTTTTTCATGAAAATCTATATTTTTGTGTACGTAACCTTTTTTTTTTTAGCCTTTCCGACCAGAAGACGCGTTCATATACGCGGACGCGGACCTCAAAGATTACGGGCCCATCAACTACAAGGCCGCGTCTATCTACGCCCAGATGAAGAAGGTGAAAGACCAGCAACGGCTCCAGGAAATGCAGGAGAATCACGACTTGTTATAATGGCAATATTACGTAGTAGCTTGATCAGGAACATAGAAAACCTCGCCATCTAGCGGAAATTAATGGAACTAAATTTAAAGATTGTCAAAATCTTTATTACATACACAGACACAGTAAAATACAACATTTACAAATATGTGCTAAGATCCCGTGCTATGTTGCGACTCGTGTCACGGGTTGAAATTGAATCAAATTGAAATGTCATTAATGTCAAATCTTAGAGATTGAACCAAACACATCCCAGTTTTAGAGTTATCGTAGTGTTGCTGCATTAAATAATGAAGGCAATTAGTGCAGGTTTTATAAATTACTGGTCAAGCTTGGCTCTGGTTTGCTTGTCGCACTCAGTAAGATGATAACTAATAAAAATATTTTACAACTTAGGCTGGGACTATAATATTCTCCGAAATCCGTAAAGCCGGGACAAAAATTCAGAGCACTGAAAATAGAGCTCTGGTCTAATACAAGTCTGGATTAATACAAGTAAATAGAGTGGAAAATCGAACACATGAGTGTCGAGTTGACATTGACTTGACACTCTTTTTCTCCACCGGCCTTACGGATTCCGGACAATATAGTATCAGCCTAACTGAGAAGGAAAGGGAGGTGCAGTACGTGGATTTGACGTCATTTTACTGACAGACTATAAATCAGAGTATAAGGTTTCACATGATTTGTCAATAGATGGCACTGTTATAATTATTAGTGGCGTTTCACTTTAACATCAATAGATGGCGTTGAATGGTTTTGTAAGAAAAAGTTGTTGTTATTTTGCTTTAATAAAATAATATTGTACGTAAAATTGCTAAAAAAGTGTATAATAGTGCAACTTGCAAGTAAAAATTATATTACCATTCGTCAAATATCTTTATATTGCTGTTACTAGGTCTTACAAAAAGAAGAATTATATGAGATATTCAAAGCAAATGAAGGATTTCAAAGAAAACTACGCCATCTATTGACATTTCCTTGTAACTAATATCGACGCTAGATAGACGGACACATCACAATTAAAGGCCTAAGATAAACATTTTGAACGAATAGTTTTTATAATAGCAGTATTTAATACACCTCAACCAAATAAAAACCAATATAGAACAACTATGAACGTTTATCGATTCAATATCTCTGAAAAAAACACATTTCCTAAAAAAAAACAATTTAGAACTACTGTTTTTTTTTCTTCAAATTTTTATTATATTTTTCAACATTAATTATAGAACTTAGGTATGTATTATTTTGTGCATTGCTAAATTTTGTCTACATTTACTTTTTTTCGTTTTTAAGACGTAGCAAGAAAATAATCAAAGATATTAAAACGAAGAACGTTCGACTCTCAAGACTGTCTGGTATATTGGGCTGAACACTGTCGATTAGACGAATAGTTTGTAAATAAAGTGTAGATTTTTAGTCAATGCAGGTGTCGAATTGAAAATAGACATCTATTATCCTAACGGACACTCGAGCGCTACTTAAAGAGGCGCTCAAGTCCCACGCCGTACTTGTCACTCTGCCAAGCAGAGACAGTGACAGCCTGTGGTTTAAGAGGCCCCTTAAGCTAAGTAGCGTTTGAGAAAGCAAACGTAAAACTACAAAACTCGATGTCTCTTTTTAATTCAGAGATTAGAGTCCACTGCCGACCATGTGTACATAAATATTATTTCGAATTGTACGTGAGTAAATATTTTGTAATTTGTGCATTCAAATATCAGCTACAACCCCGTGGTGTCGCTACGATTGCCCCTCGACCACGATTGCCGTAAAGCAATCAAAATCTGGCATAAATAAAATGATAATACATTTATTGAAAACGTTATAATATATGTTAGTGTTGTTTAATGTACAAGAATAAAGTATTATGCCTAATTTGCTAGTAAATTATGAAAATCATGAAATAGCAAAAAATCTTTCGAATTTATCTTTTGAATGAAATTTATTTTCACTCACTATAAAATTGATCTTCAAATGACGTGTGAAACTTTTTCTTCAACTCGTAAAATTACAAAATATTTGCTACAAAGTAGCGTCTTCGCTTGTCACCGCTAGAATAAGTCCGTCCAAAACGGCATGAGTTTTGTTAATTCCATAGACATAGAGCATTATTATCGTCTCTAGAAAAAGACGATACGATTGTGCAATGTCCGTACGGCTCTTTAACACATTATACGTTAGAAGACAAAAAATACACATTGATCGATTTTATGAACATATTTTTCAATTAATGCTCAGTTTTCTTTTCTGTAGACAATACGTTAGAAAAAGACAGCATGATAGTTTCGTCGGCAAATACAATCGGCCAACCTCGAGAAACATCTCGACGTAGCCCGAAAATATATTTTTTAACGAAAGCTCAGAGCGTTTAGGCAAGTTGCATTCGTTAATAACTACGACATCTTCGAAAACAAAAATTTATGGAATTTGACATAAGCATCGATAAGTGACATAGCGATTTTTATGTCACTTGGCGATGCTTATGTCAAATCCCGTACATTTTTGTTTTCGAACTTCGTCGTCGTTATTAGTGATGACATCGTGGCTAAAGGCTCAGTTTATTTTCTATGTCTATGGTTGAACCTCTGTACGCTAGTTATATTGTAGAATAAGGACTACTCGCTAGCACCAAAACTTGCCTTTTCTAGTTAACCTTGTGACTCTTTGAAAGAAAAACAAAATATAATCAACTATATATTTTTCCTTTCTCTTTTTGAAATGAGATAATTTTATGAGGCAGTTTATTGAGATGCAACACTTTCCTTAGCTTAACTATATATATGATCCAGAATCCGGCGGGCCGGGGAAAATTCAGAGCACTGAAAATAGGTCTCTGCGCCAATACAATAGAGTCAAAAATAGAACACACAAGTGTCGAGTCAAATGTCAATGTCATATATGACAGCTCGACACTCGACACATATGATTTTCAACTCTATCTTCTTTCTAACTTTCTAACTCTAGCGGAGAGTTTTATTTTCAGTGCTCTGAATTTACCCCGGCCTTACGGATTCCGGACAATATATTCCATGCCAGAACTTTGCCCTATAACATTACTTCCAAGAATTGTTCCAACAAAAATGGTGCAATAATACAGAATGATTTTTTTCTACTTTTTTTTTAATTTTTACCCTCATTAACTTTTTTCACCCATAGTTTAGAGATTTTTCGTCATACAATAAACTGATACAATTTTCAAGCCCTTTCATTTGATATATGTTTGGTAGCGCTACAAGGGTGGGGACGTTTCGCCTCTTCTTTTTTGTATAGTTTAAATTTCAATAATTTAGCTACCTCCATTCTTTTTTCATTGACTGGCCTTGTCTTGATTAAGAGGTACAGTCGCTGACACGTTTGTACTTTTGTACCTTATCGCCATAGGATTAAGGTTGAAAAGCTGTATACTGATTTTATAAATGACTGTCCGTTTTTGTATAGCACACTATACATCGCGAGTTATTACTTTTGGCAAAAATGAAGGTTATCACTAGAACAGGCAAGTGGACTCAAGGAATTATAGATGTGTTCAGTTTTCGCGCCCACGATTTAATTGGCATTTACAATTTTTTCCAATTATTTTTATACTTTTTTAACTTTGTGATACTGGGGGCACACTGACGGGAAACGCTGTTGATTGTCGCGATGTTGGGCGTTAATATGGGCGATATTTATAACTGAATCTATATATCGCTATCATGATGAGGTCTTTCAACTCAATAATCAACGCCATTTAATCTTAGTATGGCTCCAGTATCATTGTACGTGTACATTTTGTAATTTATTTAATTTCTAACCGACCTATGAAAGGAGGATATTGTTGTCATTCATTTTTAACTTGATGTTTGTCATTAAATATTAATATATTCATTTAATTATTAATTTAAACACATTTTAAAATAATTGCCCTGACAAATGTGAGAATTATCAACTATCTGAGTAATGTAAATAATAGCACCCTCTAGTAAATATTTAATCTTTACATTTTAAATTACGTCTTATTGGCTTATTGGTTTAATAGCACTGCAGGGCTCGAGTAACGTTTTATTTTAATCTGAATAATCGAACAATTTTAATCTGAATAATTGAACAATTTTTGTTAAATAATTTATTATATAATAATTTGTTTGAAATAATGAATAAAATTAAATTATTCGAGAAGATGTTATTGTTAGTGTAATAAAACGGTAGCGGTGTAATTGCAAATTTTGTACATAATGTACGTCGTTATACATAGTATTAATAAATAAGGTACGGATTTTTGTAAACTGTTTTATTTTCATATCTTAAAACACATTTCCTGCTTATGTTTTTATTTATCAACAGTCAAAACCATTTATGATAACTTATATTTTTTTTATTTTTAAGATTTTTACTAACCCTTTGGATGCCTCACCAAAAGTTTGTACGTGGTGTCGAAAATAAAGTTAAAACTTTCTCTGTAATAAAAAAAAACAGCAAATAACTCAGGTATATAATTTTATTAATTAAGTTAATATTAATTAAAATTTAATCCTAATCAATTAACTAAAATATCACAGCCATTCTTTTGAAGACATTAATGATTAAACACAGCCAATTATAATATAAAAAATACTCTTTTGACATTGCCAACATACAATATGTCTTACATTTCCGCACTGTTATAACAAACATCCATATTTCATATACCAGCATTCACACAACTCATATTAAAGCAAATGTATGCTACAACCACTATTTATACTATCTTAAGTTTAAATAACGTGGATGTAACATACAAATTATTAACCTAACCATTTTTAATTTCTAATACATTTTTCACTCTAAGTGTATTGTAAGTTTATAATTTCTAGTTTTGTACTAAATTTGGAACATTTATTTTATGTATGTTCATTGTTATCAATCAAAATATGAACAATACAAAATTATTATTTCGGACGGTTCCCGAAAGCCATTGAGATCGTGGTTGTACTGTATCGTTTTATTGTTCACATTTATTAAAAGTATTAGAAATGTACCTCATATTTCATTGAATCTAAAACTACAGTACCACTTAAAGCCAGTTGCATCCAGGACTTCTGCTAACACTTTACCAGCTAACATAGCTTGTAATTACAATTTGATTTTTGCAAAATGTATGGTACACGGGGATACGACGGGGACTACGACAATTCTTATTAGTTAAATTGAGAAAATTAATTCAAATTCGATGTTTTACATTAAATCACAGCAACAATATTGCAAACCAAAATACATATATTTTTCCCTTTGGGTATAGGAAATACTTACCCCCTTACTAATGCTGTCTGTGTCTGTCAAGTGACAATTCCAAAGTATCAGACAAAGACAGCAACATTGAATACCTTATTCGTTGTGTAAACATTTTTAATAGTAAGGGGGTTAAATTTTAATTTGTTCAAAGAAGCTAACTTTGCTGCGACACTTCTTATTCATTGCATTTAGGTATTATTTATTAATATCATGATAAAAACTAACCTTCCATCCATTAAATTCTTTTTCATTCCATTAATATATAATTGGGTATTTTCCTACAAGTAATATTTTTTTTTTTCAAATAGAATAAGAAACAATTAGATATTACAACTTGATAAAAGTAAAAAGAATTAGGATTTGTGTAGTTTTGTAATATGCATTTATTGTGACTTCGAAATGCATATGTGTTATATGCATTACGAAGTCACAAAAAAGTTGAAATATTTTTTTTTAATATTAAATTATGTAGGTTTTGTACACATAATTAGTTTACTTACATCAAATACAAAAAGATTTACTGTGGTATGTATAACGCGCAACATAAACGCGCAAAATACGAGATATTCGACATTTTGTGCATATGGCTATACATTTCGTAGCAACATTACTAACGTGTGACGTCACCTGCTTGTACGACTTTTATATGGGGCGTTTTCACGAGACTCACAAAAGTATTTCAAACAATCCGCGATATCTCTGAAAATTTTGATTTTTAGTATAATACCTGTTCTTTACTGTCTTATTTTTCAGAGCACTATTCATTTATGTAATAAAATACAAACAGGAAAATACCGTATTATTCTATCATTAATATTCTTGCATTCAAATTGCATTGATAATGTTTATAATATTGAGATTTTCTATAAATTACAATAGTCTATATTATCAAAAAGTATAATCCGTATAAAGACAGGGACTAGAACAAATGATTACAAATACTTAACTTATCATAATTATGTATTTAGTCTTCATTTGCCGCAGTCCCTATACGTATAGTCTTTACCAAAACTCCAGCTCGAGTACTAGGGCATCATAGGACATAGAAGTCGTATGTGCCGCGGCCGAAGTACACATAGTCGGAACACCACTTCCTAGCCTCCATGTCGGTGGAACAGCAGGCTGGGTAGGCTAGCTTAGATTTAGTTAGCTTGGCGCAGCGCTGGCAGAGGTCTAATAGCTCGTCCTGGAAGAAACAGGAGAATATTAATGTATGTTTGTGATAGTGAGGATGTTTGTAGTTTATGATACCATGGTATCAAAACTGATAATGGTATCAAAAGCCTTCGTGGTCCAGTGGTTTTTTAGAGCTTGGCTCTCGACTCGGAGGTCGTGGGTTCGATTCCCTCGTTGGAACCCACTTGGGTCTTGAGTTGAGAGGAAGTCCACTTGGGCTTCATAAAACAACTCCTCCAGGACTTGGTCTCAACGGAACGGCGTGGGAGTAAGTACCAGGCAACTATGACAGCAAAAGAGATCAACACTCACATCAGTATGACACGCGGCAGACTCAGTGAAGACATCGCTGCCGGGCGCCAGCCACGGCGGTCGCGCCTTCGATTCCCGGAGGAGGATGGCCAGGACCACCACCAATAGTATACATTTCTGTGGACAAGAGAGGATAGACATAAATAAACGTTTCTATGCAATATAGAGGGTAAACGAGCTTACGCATCGCCTGATTTACTCTGTTTAGGTAGATCTAATTTAATCTGGACGTAAACAAAAAGAATAATATCAACCAAATTAATGTATCACTATATTTCTTTACTGCACGGTATATAGGTAATCTCTTTATTGCAAGTGCGAGTCGAATTCGCGCGGAATGTACGTACGTATGTAAATGTACGGAACCCTAGGTGGGTTCCGTACAAACCAGCTAAAAACACGTTTGTTGTATGGGAGTCCCACTTAAGCATTTAGTACCTGGGTAACCGAGCTTTGCTCGGAGTTCTGATAACTTTAAAAAATAAAAAGAATCACAAAAATATTCATCTGTCCGGGATTCGAACCCACCACATTCCCAATTTTCGAACAAAGCAGAAATTATACATACGCATTCCAAACTGCCAATCGGACTGACATATTAGAGTCGAAATTATTGATATATTGTTGCACGACGAAAGAAAAAACATATGTTCGGATTTTTCACCTCCAAAACTCCCTGCATACTAAATTTCATGGTAATACTTGAAGCCGTTTTCGAGATACCGAATATAAGATTTTATTGTGTGTTTTAGTATTAGTTGTCATAGCGGCAACAGACATACCTACATCATCTGTGAATATTTAAACTGTCTGGTGACCAACAGACGGACAGACGGACAGCGGGGTTTTATTATTAGAGTCCCATTTTTACCCTTTGGATACGGGTTCCTAAATATAAGGTACTTTGTTGGAATAAAACCGGTAGGTGTAAACGATCAAAGTGTCATCAATCACTCGGTGAACAGGCGTTATTTCACATCGGTTTTCTGGGAGCTCTTGGTATCTCGCGAGTCGACCCACTCGTTTTGAAACATGGCTTTCTTAACTTTGACATTTACATTATCAATTTTACCAATGTAGTCGTCAAATTTATCTCCACCCAAAAACTCATGTATACGTAAAGATCAAGGGTAAGTAAAGGTGGATGATAACGCGATAAAAATATATATCCTGTTTATATTCTGTGTGCTGTGTGCGAGTTTGTGTCGCTACTCGCCGTGAAGAAGTTAAATACAATTTGTATGGCATCGAAACAGCGCCCCTAGCGGCAAACAATGGTAACTAATAGTCGATGCCATACACATTGTAGTTAACTTCTTGACGGTGAGTAGCGACACAAACTCGAACTCCGCACACTGATAGCGAAGTGGAGCATTTAAACGTGCGAGAGACATGCTTCGGCACGAGTGGGCGGGCTCGACCGTATTAATGCCATGGCCGCATAGAAACCGGCGTGAAATAACGCACGCGTTCTGTTTCGCCGAGTGAGTGAGAGGTTAACAGACGCCTAACATTTGAGAGGAAGTCACTTGTAATTTGCAACTCTCGGTTTTACTCGGCAGCGGTAATCGCTTTCAATCAGGTGATCCGTCTGATCGTTTCCATACCATTTCAAATCATAACCAAACATTACCTACATCAACGGTCAAACCATCGCCGTATCCAATCGAAATCATCGTCTACTAGTGTAGTCTAGCAGTTTGTAGTGAAAAGAATTTTCAAAATCATATATATATTTTTTAATATCTATGATGCATGAGTGGTTGTATTAATTATGTATTATTCCAATAATATACATTATTGTAATAATACATAATAAAAAGAAAAAAAAGAGAAAGTACCTGCCCAAAGTCAAATTGTTAACCCTTTCGATGCCTGTTGGTTTCAGAAAAGAATATTATATCTCAAATTATGTCAGCTATTTTTGTATTACTTTATGTTATTATAAACATGACATGTATACTGTACAGTGTACAGAGTACGCGTGGCAGAAGTGACACTTCGTTAATCATTTCAAATCAAAAAATACTCCCATCGTGCCTAAAGTACATCACTTAAATAATTAATAGAAAAATTAAAATTTATACGTTTTTTAATTAAAATTAATAAAGTTACGTTGTTATGTAAGAATTATAATTAACTTCCGACAGATGGCGTTATATCCAAATTCGTGTCGTGACGTGATGCACCTTGAAATTTCACTCTCAACGCCGCTAAAAGAGGTTTCACTTCAAAAATATTAAAAATTTAAACGCTGTCTCGACACTTGCGTTACGATGAAGTTGTAGAAAAATTCAATTAAAATATATATTACGGTCTACCGCAGAGGTTATCTGTACAGGTTTGCCCGCGCATGTCAGCCGCATGTCAGCCGCATGTCAGCCGCACGTCGGTAGCGTACGTACGGTCTTCAGGGCCTTCAGTCAAGATGCATTCGATAATTTCGAGTGTCATGTCGCTTATCTTGATTTGACTTATGTCAAATGTATACATTTTTGATTTCTATCTTCGCCGTCGAAATTATCGAATGCATCTTGACTAACGGCCCTTTTCTTTCTGCGACGGCATCGATTGAACACGATGACATTTTTAGGCCTTTTTAGGCGCGACCTGCCCAGGCGACCGAGCTACATCGTACGGTGTTACACAAAAGATTTGATTTTCGATCTTGCTGTGGTATCGTATACGGATGCAGAGTACTACATACCTGCACAGGTAGACCTCTCCGGTAGACCGCAGCGTGTGTGGCCAGCATAAGTTTAGATAATATGTTATCAAAATTGATGTTATTATAAATCAATAATTGTTCGCCAATCGCCGATAACTGCAATTAACATTTTGTTTCGTTTTTCCTTAATTGGTCGTAATTATGTAATTCGTCATTCGATATGTTCAATAAGATCTCTCTGTCTTTGTGTTCGTTTAATAATTAATTTGCAAAATATTTTTTTTTTATCACAATTTATGTAACAAAAAGTTAATTGAACATAAAAAGAAAAAAATGCTATGCTAGCAAGCTTAACCCTCCGAATGCCGCACAAAAAAATCTCCACCGCGTTTGAAGTGAAAAACTCAAAAGCTCTTTATATTTTTATATTTCTTTAAATATAATCAACTAAAGTAAAATATAAAATACTAAATCCTTACTAATTACTAATTACTAATACTAATATATAATATCCTTACTATTAATATTATAAATGTGAAAGCGTGGATGTTTGTTACGCTTTCACGCAAAAACTACTGAACAGATTTCGATGAAATTCGGTATGGTAGTAGTTTAGACTCTGGATTAAAACATAGGCTACTTTTTATCCCAAAAAAGTATTGTTCCCGAGGGATACTATACTTACGCGGGCGGAGCCGCGAGCAACAGCTAGTAGTTGCATAAATATTGAAATAGTTTAAAAAAAAAACTAACATAATTTAATAAAGTATATTTTTTAATAGGGTATTTTTTTCTCATCTTTTTTCGCCGTTACACAAAAAACAATGTTCCGTCAACATTTACAGTCCGTTATTAATCTTAAGTTTCTTAACGTAATTTCTCAGCTCGATATAAACGAAGCAACGTCTGTAGTTGAACTATTTACTAAGTCAATTGATAAGTATGGCACTAAAATTGGGTCGCTCTTGTTTTCATCTCCATATTTAGGGCACGGCTGTTGCATGTACCGTGCGCCTTCTACGTCTTATGATACCCTGGTAGTACGAGTAAACATAGATACTTGAAGAAGTACTTCTAGCTGGCATTTAAGTAAACAAATGTACTTTTAGGCATAGTACTTCTAGAATTTAGATCATGGAAGTAACTACAAGTACTGAGTAGTTTTGTTTACTACGAATACTACAATGATGTCACTTGCCCTTTGATTCAATAATTTCTGATAATTTTAGTGCAGATTTTTAGGTCACGAATTGACTTAGAGCGTCCGTAGATTTGTGTTTTATTAGATTCGAGGGGGCGCAGGTAACTTGCAATATAGACTTTTGTTTACGATATTATTTACTATTGAGTTTTTAAAGATTACCTGACTTTAGTTTAGACTTATTAGCCACAACCAACACCTGTTACAAGTAGCGTACCTAGCGTACTTAAGATAAAACCGAGTGTACGTGTGGACCCGAGGGACCTACCTGAATTTCCCGAAAATAAGTATAGCAAATTTTAGTAGAAGTTTACGGGTTCATGGTACTACAAGAGACCCTTATACCAGTTATTAACTATTTGTGGTTTCGCTCTGCCCGCCCTTTTCTCTGTCCGTTCTTGCCAACTCCTTATATGTAATTATGTATATAAATAGATGAAATTTGATATTTATATTTATTAGTTACAGATTTGTTACGAGAACTCTGATTTAGTACACTATACAACTATTCCCTGTCCTCCTTGTCAGCAAAAGTAACCAAAATTTGTAATCTGTTTTTCTCTATTGATTTATTTCATTTATACCGGTTGGTACTCGTAGGTGATTTTCCAACAAAAATGACAAGGCGATTTGTGAAACGTCTAGCCGCACGGTTAAAACCAACAAATTGTAAATCCTCTTTAACTTCTAATGACATAATCATCATCTACAAAATATGTTATCAAAAAAGCAGTCGCTATGGTGCTTACGTAATACTTGAACGGTCCCATATGTATTTACTGAAAAGTTATTAATTTGAAATTACAAAAAAGTGATTTATTTATTAGAATGAAGGTTTTTATTTTGTATTAAAGGTACCTACTGTGGAGAAAACCCCAAAGGGCAATATTAAGATAGCTTTCAACTGGTCCCGTGGTAAGTTCTCGAAGAACTTGTGTTACGGATACCAGACAACGGAAATATATTTAATACTTGTATACTATATATATAGTAACTATATGCATGTATATATATGTATATATAGTATAAAGGATTTTTAGTATATAATACACATATTTAATACACATCCATGTCCCCAGGAACACAGAAAACTTTTGTTACCTGGCAGGATCCGAACCTTCGGCTTATATATATATATGATATAATTAATTAAATAGCCTTAATATTATATATTATGTATATAATATTAAGGCTATAATATAATATAATATGAATACTATTAATATAAATGTATGTAATTTGTAATTAGTAATTAAAAATATAATAAATATTAGATGTAGTCATAATATTATATTATAATCTTTGGTGCTGTCCTTTTTTTGCCTGTTGTGTGGTAACCCTACTCTTCATATTTTCATAGTATCAAAAAATTAACATTATCTCAGCTAGGAAGCAAGAAATTAAATATTTGATGTGCTAATCCAAGAGAAAAAACTGCTTCAAAAATTTAAGTACAGTAGCCTTTCTGATATTTTTCTCGTTTAATAGATAATTGAGTTTCTCTTATACACCAGTGTGTGAACTGAGGGACCCAACGTAATGGTTGATATATTCATAATGCGCCGATAGATTTTTCTGAAATTTTGTCTAATTCAAATTTTACAAATTTTATACAAAAATTCTTCGTAGAATAATAATTTAAAAATTCAATAATATTAGGTCTTTACCTATGAAATTGCCGTTTTGTATGATTTTTTTTCATGTATTTTTTAATTGTATTAATCGAAGTAATCACCCATGCAATCAATGCATATTTGCCAAAGCAGATGCAGTTTATTGATGCCCTTCTTAAAGAAATCAGCTGGACGGGAGGCAACAAATTCTTCAAAGGAATTTTGTGCTGCTCTCGGGTATTGATTTTTTTTCCCGCCAAGAAGTTATCCTAATTCTGGAAAAAGTAGTAGTCTGTAGGTCTGGTGAGTAAGGCGGATGACGGAAAGCTTCCAACCCCAGTTCTTGCAACTTGGAGACCGTCTGGTGTGATGAGTATGAGGTCGCGCGTTGTCGTGTAGCAGCGGAGACGAGCGATTGACCAATGCTGGTTGGAGATGTGCCAGCTTCTCCATAATTGTGGTCAGTTCTTCACAGTACACATCTGCAGTAATGCTCACCCCGTTTGGTAAGAAGCTGTGATGAATCACACCGGCGCTAGACCACCAAACAGTGACCATCACTTTTCTAGGGGTAAGTTTTCGTTTAGGGCATTGTTTAGGTGTTGAACCAGGATCCAACCAACTTGCTGAGCACTTGCTCAAACAGAATCCATTTTTCATCGCAGGTTCAAAATTCCTTCATTTGTGTGTCTGTTGAGCAGTGCAAGGCACGTCTCGACATGTACTTCGCGCTGGCGATCATTGAGTTCGTGGACCACCCACTCGTCAAGCATTTTTACCTTGCCAATTTGACGCAAATGGACCAATATTGTTTTGACGCTAACGTCGAAAGCTGCTGCTAATTCAGCCGTAGATTGTGTATCATCAGCTTCCACAATCGCCTTTAATTCGTCATTGTCGACCAAAGTCTTCGGACGACCGCGAGGTTCATTTTGCAGGTCGAAATTTCCAGATCGGAAGCGAGCAACCAATAACAGGTGGTGAGTTGGTTTGTAGTGTTAGCTCCGTAAACGTCGTTGATGTTGCGTGCCGCTTGTGCCGCGTTGCTGCCACGACGGTACTCATATTCCATAATTACTCGAATTTTTAACGTATCCATGATGACGAAAAAGATTGAAATGCGATGAAGATTTAACACTAATCAATAAACAAATGACTACTTTTGGAAAAAGAATTTCATGTTTTTAAAATAAAATTAATTTGAAATTAGAATTCTTAGCCAAACAAAAATTATTTTGATTTGAAATGGCCAGTACTGCAGAACGGCAATTTCATAGGTAAAGACCTATTATATCGCGAATCTTTTTACAAATTCCCAGATTTGTTCTACAATTTGTGTAGACTTTTACTAAAATTTGCTATACTTATTTTGGGGAGGAGCTCCCTCGGTCCACACGTACACAAAACCAATAATATTGTCGCGTCTGACAGATTTGAAACATAAAAATATATTATACATATAAATTATTTTTTTATTGATTTTTACATTTGCCAGGCGCGACACCTGTTTGAACATCAGCAAATTTGAACGTGAGTTCTATAAAATATTGTTTTCATCACGATATTGTTTGGGAACCAAAAACGCACTGCGTTTTCTTTTGCGACACCGCCGCCATACACATCATTAAGCCTTCGAGCCATTTCTGCAGCACTGGTGCCACGGTGGAACTCGTACTTGAAAATAATAGTATATTTCAAGTTTTCCATTTCGCAAACAGAGTGACGCAAAGAAAAAACCAAAAGACGAAAAAACAAATGAATTACGGTTTTCGAAACACAAATACATGAGTAAATAGTAATATAAATTTTAAATTAGAATTCCTAACCAAAGAAGATGTATTTGAGATCAAAGTGGCCAGTACGAAATAACGCCAATTTCATATGGAAGGACCTAATAGTTAAAATTTTAGCCGAATTTAAAAGGCGAATTATTTAGAAAGTAAGAATTAATTTGTACTTTTCGTGCATAAAAATGCACAAAACTATCGAAGTCGGTTTTAATTTTTTGTTTAATCTTGTCATATGAACGCTCCCTCAAAAGCGCCTACACATAGGCTTCTTTCATTCTTTCGCTATCAAATCCTATAAGGGCTGGTTTACAAGTATACCATAAATTGGCTATTTTTCGTGGATTTTGCGACCAAATGAAACCACATCCTACAAAACTAGTAATTACTTGTAACAAGAAGAGCACTTCTCTATTTAAAATTAGTTATAAAAAAATTACAAAAATTTTTAGTAGAGCAAAATCAATTTTCCAGAACCTTCCTGAACAAAAATTTACAAAAAGAGGTCGTGTTTGACATGTAGCTTACTTTGTTTGTTTAAAATTATAGCGCATATATTATAAGTACTTAACATTAAATTATCCAACAATGTTAAAATTAGATTTGGAAAAATCGTAAAAACGTCTCCTCAAATTTTTCAGGTGGTTTGGCTATTATGCACGAATCTTGCGTGGCTTTTTGGGGATGCGGACGGTGGCGTAGGTAGACCGGAGTCTCCCTAAATTAAAGTCATAAATTGCAAACCCACACGTGTATTGCATGTGTTACAATTAGACACACTAATAGTCTTAGCGCTTAGGTACAGAAGCAGACGCTTGTTTGCTGTTTTAATATAATATAAACGTTAAATATAATAGCATTCATCAACATTTTGTCGTCGCCCAGATAATTGTCCGGGATAATAGAGAGGGATAAAAAACCTCCTGTCAAAATACCTGACAGCCCGGCTACCTCTCCTTCTTCTTAACTATGCGTGTTGCGTTTTATGCCATGCCACAGCTTAGTTTATTTGGTCACCGTCTGGATTTATTGCACAAAACATTTCTAAATAAACGTCAGTCCGTACTCAGCCGCTGTCAAACAACACATTTTGTAAACGCGCCCTTAAATCCGGTTCATCATAGAGTCTATTAGCAATAATGTATAGCTTATCGTCAGTCACGCGGAGACGGTGTGAATAGTGCCAAATTACAGAATTCATTATATTTATTTTACTGATGACCTCTGTATCTATCTTTTTTTGCCGGTACAAAGGTATTTAATAATTCATTGGATTCCGAGTCGCTTAGATACCTATAAGTCGGCAAAATTAAACATAAGGAAAACTCAATATACATCTATGGACGCTTCACACCACGTCAATCTGGTCACGCGACCCCCGGCTTGATAGGCCACCCGGCACCGTCAATAGATAGAAGTAGATAATAATAAATAACTTCAATAGGTAATATAATTAAATCAATAAAATCATTAATTATAACATCTTAAAATAAGTCGAATCTTTACGTGTCACTGTTTAAAATGTCTTCCTATTTTGCTAATAAATGATCTTATTCTGGCTGTCTTATAATGGAGAACATGAATAGTTTTTACTATTGGTTTTCGAAAAGTACATAATAAGCCAGGAAATATTGTCTTTGCAATGGCATATCTACGATCAACCAGTGACGAAATACAGTCATCACAAAAGTGGGTGAGTGGTTAGCATTAAAAACGCTCCAGTTCAAAAAAGTTATGCACGAGTTATGTCACAGCCGATGAAAATGTATTAAGATAAATACAAAATTGATTTTATGAGCTCGAATACTGAGTTTATGCATATCATTGTTTTAACAAAAAGGATTTAAAGAGAATAATTACATTTTTTTATTCTAGAAAAATAAATCGTCGTTTTTCAGTCCTTTTTAGTCCTGTTATATTTTAATTTAGCAACTACTTACTACTACTAACGTACTTTTTGCATTTTTCAGTGTGGACCGAAAATGTGCCTTTTTAAAACAAATGCACGTTCCGTATTCGTTTAAAATTGGGATATCTGCTAAGATTTTGCCACACAGATCAGCCTGCATTACCGTATACGCCATAGACTACGTTTTACCCAAAATAATAAATTTTCCGGGATAGACATTTTGTTTCTGTAATGCGTCGTCGAGGGAAACAAAAATAATCAACATATTATTATTAAAGGTTAGGTTAGATTAGACTGACTTGTTTTTGCAGAGAATATTGAACTTTGCTTAGATTTTTACATATACATAAAAACACATCTTATACTTTCAACAACCAATTCTTGTATGTATATAATAAGAATCCCGGGTTTTCGTTTGGATTCAACAATTTGCATGAAATTTAGTATGCAGGGGTTTTTGGGGGTGAAAAATCGATCTAGCTAGGTCTAGGACCCAAGGAAACCAAGAATAAGATATGATAATAGGTCCTTACCTATGAAATTGCCGTTCTGCAGTACTGGCCATTTCAAATCAAAATAATTTTTGTTTGGCTAAGAATTCTAATTTCAAATTAATTTTATTTTAAAAACATGGAATTCTTTTTCCAAAAGTAGTCATTTGTTTATTGATTAGTGTTACATTTTCATCGCATTTCAAAATTTTTCGTCGTCATGGATACCTTAAAAAATCGAGTAATTATGGAATATGAGTACCGTCGTGGCAGCAACGCGGCACAAGCGGCACGCAACATCAACGACGTTTACGGAGCTAACACTACAAACCAACTCACCACCTGTTATTGGTTGCTCGCTTCCGTTCTGGAAATTTCGACCTGAAAAATGAACCTCGCGGTCGTCCGAAGACTTTGGTCGACAATGATGAATTAAAGGCGATTGTGGAAGCTGATGATACACAATCTATGGCTGAATTAGCAGCAGCTTTCGACGTTAGCGTCAAAACAATATAAATGAAGGAATTTTGAACCGCATTGTTACCTGCGATAAAAAATGGATTTTGTTTGATAACCGCAAGCGCTCAGCAAGTTGGTGGGATCCTGTTTCAGCACCTAAATAATGCCCTAAACGAAAACTTACCCCTAGAAGTCTAGCTCCGGTGTGATTCATCACAGCTTCTTACCAAACGGGGTGAGCATTACTGCAGATGTGTACTGTGAAGAACTGAACACAATGATGGAGAAACTGGCACATCTCCAACCAGCATTGGTCATTCGCTCGTCTCCGCTGCTCCTGCACGACAACGCGCGACCTCATACTGCACAGCAGACGGTCTCCAAGTTACAAGAACTGGGGTTGGAAGCTCTCCGTCATCCGCCCTACTCACCAGACCTTGCGCCTACAGACTACTACTTTTTTCAGAATTTGGATAACTTCTTGGCGGGAAAAAAATTCAATACCCGAGAGGCAGTATAAAATGCCTTTGAATTTGTTGCCTCCCGTCCAGCTGATTTCTTTAAGAAGGGCATCCATAAACTGCCACTGCGTTCGCAAAGATGCATTGATTGTATGGGTGATTACTTCGATTAATACAAATAAAAAATACATGAAAAAAAATCGTTTAAATTTTTTCATACAAAACGGCAATTTCATAGGTAAAGACCTAATATGATAGGAAAGCGTAATAAGATACGAGTTATTTCGCTCCCTAATAGGCAATATGGATATATATATATATATATTTTTTTTTTTTTTTTAAACGTTTCTACTGGTTATTAAATTACCAAATGTATATATAACACATCTAAAATATTATCCATTACGCTGGAAAATATATTTTAAAATCACTGTTTGGGCGATTTAAACACGCCATTTTCGCGCGCTCGAGTTGTGTGCGATGACGTCACAGCATCATCGCACATGTACACAAACAACGAACTGATTAATTCACAAAGTTATAGAAATAAGTGATAAAATCAACTTATTACCATGGAAAAGCATAGCAACCCATGTTATAAATATTGTGTCGTCCATATGTGCGAAAATAACACAAAAACTGTACCTGGCAAAGTTTATTTTCGTATGCCGAAAGGTGCAAGTATGTAAGAAAAAGTGGCGCAAAGGCGATGAGAAGACACAGTGTATCTTGTTTGACCACTTCATACTGTTGTGAAGATCAGTCAGTACATTGAAATAGATTTCCTACGCATATTTGTATTATTTACGAACCTCGATGACAACAACCTACTTAATGAAAAGTTCGTAAACATATTTAATTCATTCATTTTTGTCAATTATGTAGGTACTAAATAAATCTAATAAATAAATAGGTATTCATATTTTGAAAACAACAAACCATAGAAAACATTAATAACTTCTTTTTATTTATGGCAATGGCGGTTGCAAAGGTTTTGCACCATACTGCCAATGTCGATAATTTATAGTTTTTTTTTTTCGATTTTATTTATTTACATTATCATTAAACGAATTGTAAAAAAACATAAATTTCAAGAATCGAGATTTCTCTACTCTTAAATTTATTACACTGGAATACCGCCTGGCCCTAGAAAATTCAGTGCACTGAAAATAGAACTCTGCGCTAATACAATAGAGTTGAAAATGGAAGTTACGAGTGTCGAGATGTCTATTGTGACATTGCCATTTGTCTCAACACTCATATGTTCGATTTTCAACTCTATTGTATTAGCGTAGAGTTCTATTTTCAATGCTCAGAATTTTCTTCGGCCTTCCGGATTCCGGATCATATAGTCCCAGCCTCAAACGAAAATTCTGTTTCACTTGGCACAATGAAAATTGACACTGGCAATGGTTTAATACCTTCCGCCTTAAATATATAAAAAAAAGGATTTTGAAAGTTAATATACGTTCGTCTGTACGATGACGTCACGTTCCGCCAGTACATATCCTTTTTTGAAATTTGCGCGGGATTTAAAAAGAAACCACTTTTTGATGATTAAATTTCACTATTAATTCACGATAAATTTTAAAAACATTTGTATATGTATGTTTTTTAGCGATAAAGATTACAAATAAAAATATTTTATCCATTTTGGTGTCACGTGCATATTCCCTATTGTCAAAGCGCCTCGGTTAGACTTTTGTGATGATTTTTTAATACCTATCGCCATGCGCCATCTGTTATTTTTTCCGTACCAGGTAGTAGGCACTTTATATTAAATGTCAATTACACAAAAAAAATAGTTTTGCTTTTGAAGATTTTAAGATCACGTAAACAAAGAAACTACCCTTCTATATGTTAGAATAGAGATAGAAGACAATTTTTAAATAGCACAATATATGTTTAAAAAACTTAGCCTTCCGCCTGCCACGCACGCGTCGGTCTTTTAAGTGTTACATGGTGACATTTTGTATAATAAATATGTTATGTTCAACAAATTCGCTCTATGTATGTTAGTGCACACATAATATTATGTAATGTAAGCTATAGTCAATTTAACCGTGCGATAAATAGGTATATAACCTTGTACTCTGCCATGTTTTGCTTTTTAACTGATTATAATCTAACTATAATTACAATTGCTATGAAAAGTACCTAACTTCCTTTTTATTTTAATTTGGTAAATAAATACTAATTTATGTATTTTAATTACCTACTGATGAATATTATTAAATATAAAGTGATCATAAGATTTATTTTACAAAAAAAAATCATTAAAACTTACCATAATCATATAGAAAAGTAAATATTTATATGGAAAGATGTGGTCGTTGTTTATGATTAATTTTATTACAACATTGATTACAACTTTCTTGTAAATATTAAAATAGTTTAACAGTTGCCTCATTAGTAACACAAAGAGTAACGATAAACGTATTAATAAACAAATAATTTAAATGGCTTAATAATACATAATATAATAATAATGTAAAGTATGTAAAATCCTTAGACCCATAACAAAAAAACTTATTATATTCCAAAAAGAACCCGCCATTAAAAAAATCACATTTTTTTTAAATAGAATCGCCAATTATTAATTAATCCAAGTAAAAAAAAAAGAACCTACCATAGATAAGGACATTGCCGCCAAAACACCTGTCAAACACAACACTGTCACAGAGACTTCGCTCCCTCGAGCTTCACTTAGCAATGGCGTCTCGTCTCGAGGCTACTTATTCCCTCCTTATCAACAGCACGCCGTTGCGTGCAAATTGGCTGATTCTGATAATATTTTTACACTACCTGACTAGGCTAATCCCACACACACATTCATGTTGAGTTCACATGGAGCGAGGAATTGTTTTTGTTAAGTCCGCTATGGCCGGTGACTAATATTTTGATATGATATTTTATATAAAACTTTTTGCTCCCGACAGGTTCGATATGTACGAAGGTTTTTAAAATCTTGAAAATGTAAGCAACTTTTAATTTAAATTGCAGCTCTAAAAAATCAAAGTTCTATATTTTGCTATGACTATGTACAACTTTCAAGTACGGTGTATTTGTGCTCCAAACGTAAAAAAAATATAACACGAACAATTTGCGACAAAAATCCGTAAATTCACGTGACAAAGTCCGAGATTACACAGAGTTTTTGTGACGATAAAATTCGTAGTTTATTTTTATGTGGTCACGACCTGTTTGTTGGTGTTTTTTGACTGTCGTAATTCAATTTAGTTCATGCAATGTGAACATGTTCAAAAAACAATAAAACTCATTTTTTATTTATTTTACCACAATTTTAAAAATCTAGTGTTTTTTGTAATCAAAAGGGGTCGTCCTACTTATAAAATTCACCTTTTTCTTCGAGTTTTATTTTAACAATTAATGAAGTTTCTAGTTTCTCATTATCTAATGAAAATAGTCAATGTTCAATTTTCTTTTACGAATTCAACTTTAACAACTTTCGTTTTTTTTTCTTATTTATCCTCACTAATCCTACTAATATTATAAACGTGAAAGTTTGTGATGGTGGATGGATGGATGTTTCTTTCGCGCAAAAACCACTGAACGTATTTTGATGAAATTTTGTTTGGTAGTAGTTTAGGCTCTGGATTAAAACAGGCTACTTTTTATCCTGGCAAAGTACAGTATACGGTATAAATATACCATCGGGATCATCATCATCATTAACAGCCATAGGACGTCCACTGCTGGACATAGGCCTCCCCCAAAGATTTCCACAACGAACGGTCCTGGGCCACCCGCAACCAACGGCGGCCCGCGACCTTCATAAGGTCATCGGTCCACCTAGAGGGAGGCCGTCCAACGCTGCGCTTTCCAGTTCGTGGTCTCCACTCTAGAACCTTTACTCCCCAGCGGTTATCAGTTCTACGAGCGATGTGGCCTGCCCATTGCCACTTCAACTTGCTGATTCTGCGAGCTATGTCGGTTACTCCAGTTCGTCTGCGAATCTCCTCGTTGCGGATTCTGTCACGCAGAGAAACCCCGAGCATAGCTCTCTCCATCGCTCTTTGAGTGACTTTGAGCTTATTTAAGAGGCCAACAGTGAGGGACCACGTTTCACATCCATAAGACATCACTGGCAACACGCACTGTTCAAAGACCTTTGTCTTTAGGCACTGAGGTATTTTGGACTCGAAGACGCTGCGTAGTTTCCCGAACGCTGCCCATCCGAGTTGGATTCGTCGTTGGACCTCACTATCGAAGTTGGACTTGCCTAATCGGACTGTCTGTCCCAGGTAGACGTATTCGTCAACAACTTCGATTTTAGAGTTCCCAACAAATACTGGAGCGGGTACAACATGGGCATTAGACATAATTTTCGTCTTGTCCATGTTCATTTTTAGACCCACTCGTTGGGAAGCTCTATCGAGGTCACCGAGCATGGCGCTAAGGTCTTCCAGCGATTCTGCCATTATGACTATATCGTCAGCAAACCGAAGGTGAGTGATGTATTCGCCATTTATGTTGATGCCGTATCCTTCCCAGTCTAGGAGTTTAAAAACATCTTCCAATGCTGTGGTGAAGAGTTTAGGAGAGATGACATCTCCCTGCCTTACACCTCTCTGCAATTGGATAGGTTACGTACTTCCATTCTGTACTCGGACCGACATGGTGGCATTGTTGTACAAACACTTCAACACTTCTATATAGCGATAGTCAATTTGGCACCGCTGAAGAGACTGAAGCACCGCCCAGGTTTCGATCGAATCGAAGGCTTTCTCATAATCCACATACGCCATACATAGCGGACGATTATATTCCACCAATTTCTCTATAATCTGGCGGAGTGTGAGGATGTGGTCTATGGTACTATAGCCTTTTCGGAAACCGGCTTGTTCGGGTGGCTGGAAGTCGTCGAGCCTGCGCGCGAGACGGTTCGTGATAACCCTCGAGAACAATTTGTAGATATGGCTCAAGAGCGAGATCGGTCTGTAGTTCTTCAACAAGGTATTGTCTCCTTTTTTGAAGAACAGCACCACAACTCCCCTGCACCATGCCTCAGGTGTGGCGCCTTCATGTATGACGGAATTGAACAGTTTCTGGAGGACTTTGAGTACCGGTTTTCCACCCGCTCCCAGAAGTTCTGTCGTAATTCCGTCTTCACCTGGCGCCTTGTTGTTCTTAAGCTGTTTTAGGGCCATCCTAATCTCGTACAGGCCGACGTCCGGGATATCCTCGGTATAGTGTCGAGTTAGCTTGGCTCTTGGATCTTTAGCCGTGCTGTTAACAGGTGTCCGTGTCGATATGTACAACTGTCCGTAGAACTCTTCTATCTCCTCCAAAATCTCTGGCTTCGACGAGATGATCTTGCCTTGATCGGTCTTCAGCTTCGTCATCTGGCTTTGTCCGATAGACAGTTTCTTTGCGAACACTTTAGAGCCCTTGTTTCGCTCAATCGTTTCCTCAATACATCTAGTATTGAAGGAGCGTATATCGTGTCGCATTGCCTTGGTTATCTGTCTATTAATCCGTCTATATTGTGACATGTCAGCTGAAGACTGCAATCTCATTTCTCGCCTTTGCGCCATGAGTTCCAGAGTTCTACTTTGGCGTCGGGTTTTATAGAATTTCGACCCAATCGCATGGACAGCTTCCACAAGCCTGTTGTTTATATCGTCCACAGATTCGCACTCGCCTAGGCATTTAAAGCGATTTTGGAGCTCGAGTTGGAATTTTTCGGGATTTTGGATATTGGCAGCGGTGGGTCTGATCGTGGACTTCATCAGACTAGACCTTTCCAGCTTAACGTTTAGATTTAATGTGCCTCTTACCATGCGGTGATCGCTACCAGTCTTAACCCTGTTGATCACAGAGACATCATTAAATATACGCCGCTTGGTCGTCATAATGAAGTCGATCTCATTTTTTGTGGAACCGTCCGGGCTGATCCAGGTCCACTTCCTGGTAGGCTGCTTCTTGAAGAAGGAGTTCATCATGAAGAGTCCCTCCTTCTCCATGAAAGCCCCCTTAGGGTTCCGCTGCCGAATTCCATATTGTCCCATTCTCAACTCATCGCTTCGTTTGCCCAGTTTCGCGTTGAAGTCTCCCATCACAACCGTATAGTGGGTTGGTGAGGTATGTATGGCTTTAGAAATGTCCTCATACATAATCTCAACTTCATCGTCAGGGTGTGTCGAAGTAGGTGCGTATACCTGTATAACCTTGATCGAATACCGACTGGTAATTTTGAGTTCCAGGTATATCACCCTATTCGACACACTCTCGATCTTCACTATGTTGTTGACAAGAGACTTGTGGACGATAAACCCGACACCACCTTCGGATTTACGTTCTCCTTCCCGGTAGTAGAACAAGTTGCCAGATTTGAGAATTATCGTGTCCTCGCCCTGTCTTCGGACTCCAGATAACCCTATGATATGCCATCGCAACTTGTCCACTGCTTCTTCCAGCTCAGCAATCTTCGAATCTTCCCTCAAAGTGCGTGCGTTGTACGTTGCCAGGTCGAGTCGTCGGGGGTGGTAGCCGGAATTTCGGAGCCGGAGATTCTTCGCACCCCCTGCCCCGCCGTTCCCGTAGCCGCTACCGTAGCCAGGGATAGCGGGGCTGCCGGTGACTAGGGGCCGTGGCCGTTTTGTGATGTTCATTTTTGGGGGGGGTTTGCCGTAGTCACCCTTGGTACGCTTGGCAGGCGGGTTGGTGACCGCAGTGGTGTATACCTACTTACTCAGACGGACGCTGCTGCCCATTCGCCTGAGGTCCGGGTTTGTCGCCTCTTACGACACGCTTTTCCGGACGGCGGTGGGGATTTGTATTCTTTCTCCGTCCCCACACGGAAAGTACTCCATCGGGAAACCCGATAGTATATACCCGATAGGATTCCCGATATACGAGAATACTGGTTTGACAGTTTTAGCGTGTCGGAACTTGATTGTAATTGTAATATTGCAGGTTTTATTTAGCAGAATTGACCCTCAGATCCGTGCAGATACAATGTTTATCTTGTACATAATATTATGACAACCCTAATTTCAAAAATTATGCTTCATCACATTATGTGATATTAACAGAAATCGGTTTTAACGTTTTATTAATACGAAAAAACTGTGATTAAATTGTTTTTTCGGTATTCCTAAAAAAAAACACTTATTTGTAAACCAATGCCATGTGTTCCGTACCGAAATGATAAAAACGGAACCCTATTGCTAAGACTCCGCTGTCCGTTCGTCCATCCGTTTATCTGTTACCAGGCTATATATATCTCATGAACCGTAATAGCTAGAAAGTTGAAATTTTCACAATTATGTATTTCTGTTGCCACTTTAACAAGAAGTACGAAGAATTATACAACAAACACGTTTTTTTTTTGCCGTTTGGTACGGAACCCTTCGTGAGCGAGTGCAACTCGCACTTGGTCGGTTTTTTTATATTTCTTGCTGCGGTCTAAGCACTGCGACTTGTTATTTAAAAAAAATATGTTTGATACCATGCATGCTTTGAAAAAAGTATTTATTTCTGTGTGTGAGTAAAATCGAGTCTCTGGTAAACTTTTAAAACTATCTTATATATGTGTCAAGGACTTACGATAAAAATTAGCTAATCACGCCTCGCACGCGTGACCGATAGTATGTAATGTCATCACAAGATATAGTAAGATATACATAAATCGGCGATTTAGCAAGTCAATTATACAATCGTATCGCTATATCTATGGAACAGCTTATATATTTTATAGTATAGAATTGTTAATTGTATATCCGTTGTCTGATTACCCCATGCTAAGTTAAGACACAAGTCTTGGCCCGTATTAATAAATCGTTCTTATCTCTAAGACAATTCTCAAGAAAGTACTTAAGATGTTGAGTGCGAACGTATTAATAAACGAGACTCGTTACTCGAGTACGCTGTCATTGCTGTCAAACTGTTACTTCAGACGCGGTTTCGTGGGTACAGTCAAACCTTAACAATTATGTAAATTAAAATCTAAATACTTATGATTAAACAAACTCAGAATTTACACTACATACTCAACACAAAATAAAGTTATAAAAAAAGATACTTATTATTCTTCTTTTTTTTTTGGTAATCGCGGTTGCAAAGGTTTCATTCTGCCAGTGTCGATTATTTGTAGAAATATTTTCGATTTTATTTATATATTTATATTAAACGAATTACATATTTGATTTATATTATTTGACTTGATTTGACACTTGACAGCAGAACTTTTTTTCGCTGCCCAATTATATGATCATATAATTGGGTTCCCTCCTACAATTCCTCGCCCTATCAACCTTAAATCTGTTCTGTGTTTTGTAAATACTCCTTTTACTGAAACTTTATGTACATACTGTGGTACTGGCCCTAAATGTTTGTGTCTGTTCTAGGTTTTAGATTATTCAACAGACTTCCTCCTGTACACCGTGCCCTTGTTTATTCATAAAACCCACTCATAAGAGAGCAGAGTTTTCGTCAACACAACACATTGGCGAATCTGGTGATTCGCCAATGTGTTGTGGCAAGGAGCCACTTTAAAGAATAAGTAGAAGAAGAACTTTTTTCGAATGGCAATGATCGGCATTCCATTTTACGTAGTTTAAAAAAAAATATGGATATTATTATGCTAGACATTAATAAATATTAATGTCTACGTAAAAATTAATGAAAATCAGTTTTTTAAATATAAAAAATACAGACTAAACTTTTTTGGTATTTATATTATTGAATATTACATTTTTTAAAAGAAATATTGAAGGAATGTATAATCAATAAATCCGTTCTTTGTAGAAGTGTAAACGAAACGTTATTTTATTCGTTCTTTGTCGTGTAGATGACGCTTAAAAGTTGAGTAAGTGATCTCATTATCGTTATCAACTGAGACAGTCTTGAGATCATACTATGAATTAAAGACCATCTTGAGAAGTTAATTGTTACTTGAGACTGTCTCAGCCAGGGGCGTGCGCTCCATATAGGCAGAAATGCATTGCTTTACTTGTCATTCACAGATATTTTAATAAAACTGTCGTACGTTTTAGATGACTTTAATTAATAGTAAATAAATTAATTTAAAAAATATAATAACTTAAAAACGCCTAATATTTTATAAATAGCAACTCATCTCATGCCGTTGCGTTCTGCAGGACATATCATCGCATGTATGTGTAATTTTCATACTTCGCAAACGCACACACCCATGAATATCGACATGATTATATAGCGCGACTCCCGCGGCAGGCGATGGCTCTCGGCTATCCGATCGCTTCCGAAAACCGCCGAACTGGCTTGTCGGAAATTATTCGTTGCCTATAATCCGAGTAAAAATAATAGACGGAAATCTAATAAATCACGTATGCACATTATGCATTTTTGTTTAGTAAGGTTTTATTTGTTTAAATAGAAGAAACTTTTTGTGTTTCGCGGGGGCCATATTGCATATTTCATGTGATAAGCATTGTTTACAATTTAATCGCTCCAGTTTATTTATAGTTTTGTACATTTAACAGTTTATTACTGTGTTTCTATAATAATTGTAGTGATTTGCTTTTACTAGTGCGTTTGTTGGTTTTTTAAAATGTTATTTGATTGTGAGGTTTGTGTTGAAAATTTGTGTTTATTAAAAATTAAAAATAACAAGTTCTCACAATTGTCATTCAGTGAAAAGATTCAAATTCTGTCTAAAGGTAGGTTGTGTACCCGAGTTACAACAATTAAACCAGCAAAAAAATTATGTAACTCGGAAATTTCATGTTAAAAGTTATGAAACGTATAACTGGCTGTGTGGTTGTGTACACACGATTAAATTATATTGTTTTCCTTGCATATTATTTAGTAATTTACATCGGGATATAGTAATCTCAAGTAACCGGAACCTTGAATATGTGAAAATTGAAGCTGACTGACTGGTGAGTAGTTATAATATTTTAAAATATGCTTATTATTTTACTTATTAGAATTTCTTCCGCCGCGACGATCGATCGCTGTTTTGTTTGCGTTGCCGTAGAAGATGTACATGAATAGTAGTACATCTAAGACTTGCTCTGTTGGCATGATTTCGACTTAGAGATCCGTCGCTTGGCTGTAGCTATGCTAAAAATCTATAAATGAAAAAGTTTTTGTGACCGAGTACTTCGCCGCATACCCAGTGTCATAATCCTGTGCACGCCACTGGTCTCAGCCAAGAAAGGTCTCGAGAACGAGTTTGAGAACGGTTTATTACTACGGGCCTTAACTTAGCATGGGGTTAGATTGATGTGATGTTACATCTTACATCTTTATTCTATTGTATATAATAATATACAATAGAATTAAAAAACAAAAAACACATAATAATGTGTTTTTTAATTTATTAATAAAAAATTTGAAAGATATCTCTAGACAAAATACATTAACGCCATGGATAGCTTTCAAAATATAATTCATCTCGTAAGTAAGGACTGTAAGGCATTATGGGCGTAGAAGGTAGTGCTTTCGTTTTAAAGATCATTTTGCATTCATGTCCTGACCTGTATACAAATTTATTGACATACAAATAACCAAAATCCGACTTTTCTTACTCTTTAACCCCTTGTGAACAGGCCCTAAGCCCTGACGCGACGGAAAAAACACCATTGTAAGTAGAGCTGAAAATTGAAGAAGAAGAAGTGTCAAGAGTCAAATGTCAGATTTGACAACACTGCACGATTTTCAGCTCTATTGTACTAGTGCAGAGTTCTACTTACAGTAGTGTTTTTTCTGTCGCGATCACAAAAGACTCGTGGGTACGAGGGCTGAGGGGGCAAATTACTAAGTTCCAGGGCGCCATAGGCCCTGAATACGCCACTGTATCTGGACTATCACCTTTCCCTGCTCGTGTGCACATACGCTATCAGTGGTGTGGTGTAAACAATGCTATCATCGGATATTATGTAATCGTCCAGACGTGACGCACTGATATGACATATATGAATATGTATTTATGGAAGATGAGACTTAGGACGTTTGTGCACCGCCTCCGTCACCGGACCGTCACCGGGACGTCACCGAGGATGATGTTAGGTTGACGTGACGGGCGTGCGGTGGGCTATGTATGTAACGCTACTTCGGCGTCGTCGTGTCGTCCTCGCTGACGTCCCGGTGACGTTATCGGTGGACAAACGGTCTAAGGATCAGGTCACACCGACACACGACGTGATGCGGCTTTCAAAATGATACTTTATACACTACACAAGAAGATACACGATCAATTGCAAGAGCGGCGCGGCGCTACGCAGCGCGGTGCAGCTCGAACTCTTGCAATTAAACGTGTATCTTCTTGTGTAGTGGATAAAGTTCAAATTTTAATCGCTATCTTAAACTTTTGACTGCATTTCAATTGCATTCGAACTGCACATGTCTTACCTAATCCTTTAATTTTAGATGTGCGTATGTAACGCCTGTAACGTCGAAATGTCAGTGGGAGTAAATAAATAAAAAAAAAAAACAAAACAACAAAGCTGTACAATTCCAAAATTTATATTTTTATGCAATATAAAACAAGCATATGGATCGCCTGATGGTGAGCAATTACCGATGCCCGTGGACTAGCGCAAGCCGCAAAACCAAACGAATCAACCCTTAGGCTGTTACTGTAATCATAGTTCGGAAAATGGAAGTGTCAGATGTCGACCTGTCATACATTGACATTTGACTCGACGCTCGTGCTTTCGTTTTAAAGATCATTTTGTACTCACGTCATGTTTTATATATGTCAATATATACAAATAACCAAAGTCCGACTCTTCGTACTCTTTAACCCCCTGTGAACAGGCCCTAAGCCGTCGCGACGGAAAAAACACCGTTGTAAGTAGAGCTGAAAAGTGAAGAAGATGAAGTGTCAAGAGTCAAATGTCAGATTTGACAACACTATACTATATCGTATTAGCGCAGAGTTCTATTTTCAGTGGTCTGAATTTCCCCCGGCCTACCGGATTCCGGATCATATGGTCCCAGCCTAAATATCACTCTGACAGCAACTCCGTGGTAATATAACTCTGAACGGACTTTAGTAAGTAGTGACGTCACAGACATAGCGTCGGACGATTACGGAGGCGTCGCTTAGATAACTACATTGTAATTTAGTGGTCAGTGGTCAGTGGTCAGTGGTCAGTGGTCAGTGGTCACTACTGCACACTAGTTGTTGCTTATGGACACAGTTAACGAATTCAGTGAGAAAAAAAAAAAAATTATACTTTAAACGAGCTAATCTTGCATATATATAATCAATTTCTCGAAAACGGCTGCAAGTATTTCCATGAAATGTAGTGAGCAGGGAGTTTTGGGATGAAATCAATCTAGCTATGTCTTCGTCCTGCGAAACTGCGCATTTTTAAGTTATTATACATACAAGATCGTCTTGTTTATAGTAGGTATATGATTAGAAAATTTTAATTCCTAATGGTGTCTTGCTAGATGTCAGGGGAAATGTGAAAATATGTCTACGTCAGTGGGTGAGGTTTAAGTATATACGTATGTAACATCAATGTTATGAAAAATATAATACTATTATTGTTAACATTATGTACTTATTCGTGGAATAAATTACTTTATATTTTAAAAACGGCTTATTTTATTTTAACTAAACTTTTAAATGAACCGAGTTATGTGTTTGTTTGAAAGTAAACGGTTGAATTAATTATAAACGAACTGGACACGCTTCCAACAATACAAAAACGCAAGAATTGCAATTTGCAAATTAGTTTTAACATACTTAGGCCTATTCATCCGTTATTGGATGATTTATACAGTGCTCTCCGAGCGAAGTAACCACTCTTGAAATACTGTAGTGCCTGGGACAGGCGGTTTTTAAATGTCGTATGGTTGCCCAAGCACATACGGCATTCTCACAACACAGTCAGCCTAGTCCAGAGGAATGACTGGTCAATACGTCTGGGGCCAACCATGTGCGGGTTTCCTCACGATGTTTTCCTTCACCGTTGGAGCGTCCGTGTAATGTACTTGAGATCTGAAAAAATCTCATTTGTACACGCCACAACCTGGGAATCGAACCTGCCCTCCCTCGAGTGCGAATCAAACGGCTTATCCACTAGGCCTCGGAGCTATTAGTAACATAAAATAAATAAATAAACAAAAACATAAACCGACTTCTTAACTTACTAAAAACTAAAAAGCTTACTAGAATACCATTTTTAGGGTTCCATGGTACTCAAGAAACTCTTATAGTTCCGCTATGTCCGTCCATCTGTCTATATGTCCGTCCATCTGTCTATATGTCCGCTCTTCTAACTTCTGTAATGTATACTAATATTATAAAGAGGAAAAGTTTTACTGTTTATTTACATTAAATATGCCCCGAAACTACTGGACCGATTTTGATAAAATTTGGCACAGATATAGAGTAGACTAAGGGAAAGGACATATAGGCTACTTTTTATTGCGGAAAAATGTACGGTTTCTGCGAAATTAACTTTTGCGCGCACGAAGTCGCGTATAGCTATGCATATAAATGTATGAAATTTGGTACAGTTATAGGTTGTATACAGATATCGGTTTAGGCATCATAAAATAATAATTATATTATTTTAAGAGGTGGCTCTCCATGTAAAGTAGGGATGAAAAATATTTTTTCATATTACCCCATCGTGTATTGGCAAATAGGAACTTTTTAAATAAAGGCAACGTTCTCACATGACTTTTTTACAAAGTCAACCGTTTTCGAGTAATCGGCCTCCAAAGTGGTTTATAAGTTGGCCCCTCCCTGGTATTTCTAAGCTATAAGAGATAGCATCATGTAAGTTTCCATACTGAATAATGATGAATCACACTAAAAACTGATTAGGAAAATTATTTTGGGCGAAATAGGACTATAACTTTTGAAGTAATTTAAATAAAAACTATTGTGCGTTTATAGTTACGGAGCTACTTAGACATTCCTGACCCAGTGTCCTATTATAAAAATATATAATCCAAATATCAATATTTTATCAGTTAAATATGGTAAACATAAACTATTTGAGCTATGTAAAGAAATGATATGCCAAAACCCACCTTGAAACAGTTTAGAATTACGATTAAAATATTTCCGGAAAAACTTATTGCTAACTTTTTTTTCGATGACAAGCTAAAATTGATGCTGCCAGCTTTTAACTAACTTTCTCAAAATGTAACATTTACAAAGGGAAGATGAAGGTACAGTCTTGCGATAAATATCCAGCAGATGATACGTCCCATAGGTACGGTGTATGGGACGTTACATGTTTTTTCTTTCGTCGTACATTTCTTGAACATTTATCGTCGTGCAATAGTTTAGTAAACGTTATTATATTACCACAGCTAAGTCACACTAACGTTTTAATAAGGTTTATTAAACGCCAAAAGGGCCTCATTTATACGACCAACGCCATACAAAGTATAATCGTCATACAAAAGTCACAATTGTCTTCGGTGAAGTCAAAAGTCGTGTGGACGTTAAGAAATTACCACTTTCATCGCACAGTTTTATCATAACTTTACGGCGACTCGTTTTGTCATATTGTGCTCGTACTCAAATAAACCGTTCAAATCACCTGATTTGAATGACTAAAACGGTTTATTTGAGTTAAATAATAATTTATTGAAGGGAGACTACTTTATTATCATTTAACTTAAATTAAATAATGATAAATTTAATTGTCATTATTTAACTGTGAAAGTGTCGTCAACAATTTTTGAGTGATCGGCCTCCAGAGTGGTTTATAAGTTGGTATGAGACTTAGAAACTTCCAATTTTCTATGCTTTGATCAAAATCGGACAGTCACTTTTGTAGTAATTTGAAAAAAGCCTATGACGCGTTTATAGTTACGGAACCTGAGACATGTCTTGACATGCTCTTGGTTAGGTTATTAGAATTCAATTATATTAAACTTTCCATTAATATGGCGTTTAAAAGTGAAAATTTGATTCGAATGCGACAAGGTTGGTTAAAGTCAGGGCATGACTTTTAATCTACAACATGTAATAAGATATATTTAAGTCGCCAATGAACAACCATGTCTCAAAGTGACTGCTGTAAAACAAGATGGGGTTCGTTTTACAAACGTCATTATGACAACGTGTTTTCAACTGCTTCATTATATAAACGTCATATATAGGTTTTCCAATCACCCAATTTGGACAGTTGTAATTAGAAAGACTATTGCGTTGTCGTACAAACGTTTTAGCTAAAACTACAATATAACGTCGCGTAGTTTAGTCTTGCCGAAGTTGCTGTGACCTGTTTATTACGACATATTCGTCGCACGACTAAAAAGTTCAATAAAATACGTCGAAAGGACCTAAGTTAGTCACCTCATTACTATTATAAGACTGCAATACAACTGGAAGTCGTCCAAGCCTTAACTTATATGACGTTTTTTTGTTGGGTTATTATGTATGTATGTATGTATGTTTGTTACACCGCAGCGCCTAAACTACTGGTCCGATTTTAATAAATGAGGTGTCAATAGATTCGTTATAACATCCCGGGTAACATAGGCTATATAATTTACGTATTCGGGTTAAAGTTTAAAATAAAAATTATAGTTATTTATTTACTTTCTAGTGAATTATAGTTATTTATTTACTTGTCGACTACGACTAACTCCTGGACTACTGCCTGATGCCTCCTTCAATGAAACCTGCTTTTCAAAGTCCTAAATTTTAGAGCATCCTGTGGATGAGACATCCGCAATCAAATGCTATCGGGCGTGTGTCAGCTGATACCTCGTCACACAAGATGTAACATGGAAGGAACACAATAAAAGTCAATAGGTTTTTGTACTTTCATCACAGAGTAGAAAATATATATTGTTTACGTACAGAGAAACAGCTTTCATAGAACGAGCCCAAATCGATTCAGATTTGAAAATTTTCACGTCACCTCCAACGGCCCACGATTTTTCCACACAATCGTGGACACACCGTATGCAATGTAGTAGTGCAATCAAATCGAAAGCTTTGAAAGAAATTTCTTCATCTTTCTTTAATCTGTGTTTTGGTTGTAAATTTGGTAGCTTTTCTAGTACGACATACTAATTACAACTATATTGCAAATTGCAATGTAAATAAGTAAAAGATCTCTATATTATGCCTTTTTTTACTTGAGATATATCAAGTAAAAATATATCTCTATAATAGAAAGCGAACTGCAATTTGACTATTTACAATAATTACGAGGATTGGCTCTCTAACCCTAAACTTATTTGCCCTTAATAGTAAACAAAAAAATGAAATTCGATAAAATTAATGTCACTGTATTTCTTTATTGCGCGGTGAATAAGTAACATTTAAATTGGTAGCATAAAAGTGCGCTTACACGGGCAACAAAAATTGACCAATTATGAGCAATTATAGTCAATTGTGACATGACAAAATATCAAGCAATTTACGGCAACGGCAACAAGCAGCGACTTGGGAAAATGTGGTGCAACTACAATGTTCAGCGAAGAGGAACAACTCCAAGAAACTAGACAACACTTCATAATAAATACTAAGTACCTAAAATATTTAATAAATTAGATATATTAAGACAAACGGAAAAAATGGCAACAGAAATAATAAACAAAAAGATAAGGTCTGCGTTGTTAAATTAAATTAATAAAGTTATTTTGTTTTGTTTCGTAAACTGTAAATTTCTTTGAAGTTAATAATTCAGTTTTGTTTTATATTATTTTATGTTTTGTTATAAAGACTTAACTACTCATAACACATATTATGTTACAAATCCTTACTATAATATAATAATAATAATATAATAATAATATTATTAATGTGAATGTAAGTTTGTTTCTTACTCTTTCACGCAAAAACTACTGAACGGATTTCGATGAAATTTGGTATTGTAGTAGTTTAGACTCTGGATTAAAACATAGGATACTTTTTATACCGAAAAAGTGCAGTGTTCCTGAGGGATAATGTATTTACGCGGGCGGAGCCGCGGGCAACGGCTATTGTTATATAAGATAAGCGCATCTCGCCGTCAAACACTCGTTTTGAGAAATATAACTTGTAATTGCATTGTTTCTTATATGAATAATCAAATTTAAAAAAAAACTTACATACACGAGCAATTCAGTTGAAAAAAAATTCGGCAATCGTATCAGCGACATTGAACAATATGGAACATATGGAGCAACTAGAAGCAATATTGTATAATTGCAATAGCGTGATAATTGCCGTATATTTTTGAAATTGCTCCACATCGCTCCACTAATTGCTCCAGTTTGAACCATCCGTGTTGCCAGGCAATTATTGCCCAAAAAATTGCCCGTATAAATACACCATTATAGTCGGCCAGATTGACCTTGTTTACATTTGGATAACATTGAATCGGAACGGATATGTAAGCCAGGTTATTCCGATCCGAACTGGAAGGGTGACAGGCGACGCGTCACCTGCAGGCTTAGCTTGGCGATCCGAAGAAATAAATTTAAAGAAGACATATTCTATCCAAATAGTTCGTTGCAAAATAGTTCCTAATCCATGGTAACAAGGTCGTCAATAGAAGTCAACATTTCTAAACAGCCATATTTTTAAAATGGCTGCCGGGAAATCTTCTGTCAAAAACGAACAAATATTCAAGTAAATGACTGAACGTAAAGAAACTATTTGTCTTGGACCTTTGTCTTGGAGAATTGAGAAAACGTTTCTACTTTAGCTGTCAAAAGAGGCCATTTTGTGAGCTCATGCTCGGGAAGAAAAGATATGTTGTTTCTCATAACGACGATGCATCGACCTTGCTGCCTTACAATAAGACCTATTTTGCTCCGAATGGTATTAATGTTTCTTCAATCTGTCATTATGTCGATTCTTCGGTATTTCTAGGGTGCGCATGCTAGGCCTGCTGTCGCGCAACCTAACCCCAAACAAACTCACTCTGGGCTTGCGGGGATATCCAATTCTTATAAGTACACGCTGTTTTTGTATTAAAATTTTATGTAGAATGTATCCATCTACGTAAATAAAGCTAATTTCACTTTAAAGAAACATAAATGTGGCTTTAATTGAGGTTTGAAAGAAAGACAAGTGCTTTGAGTTTGCATCAAGATCCTTTTATTAAATTAATATTTTTCTAAATTCCAATTACATCATCTCTTAAAGAATTTATCTACTTTTTAAATATACAGGCTGTCCCAGGAAGAATGGATAATCCTGGAGTGCCTAATAGTACGGCTATCAGGCGCTCAAATAAAAATTACACAAAAAAAAATTCGAAGTGGTGCCAAAAATATGAACATTAAAAAAAAACGTTTTTATTGACCTTACTGTACTTTCATGTACACTACTGCCGTAAATTAAGGAAATTCGTTGCATTTTTTGTGTTATCTTATTCCTCACAGACCACACTATTAGAAATACAGTAAACAGAATGAGTATCTATTGTACTTTTTTGGAAAAACAAATATGAACTTAAATTTATAGCATGAAATTTGATAAATAAATAATTTTGAGAAAGTTTGAGAGCCTTTCGTGAAAAAAAATAGTATGAATACCTAAGTGGCCAACTATTTCAAAAATATGCGCAGTTAATACAGTTTACAAAATGGTCATAAAATTACGTATTACATTTTTTTTTAACATTAAGATGCAAAAATGGTAAATTCGACTGAAGAAAGAAAATAATAATCTTGTCTTAAATTGTCAAAATAAAAGCGTTAAGTTGTACATGAATCAATCTTTATTTCATAACAAGTGTTCGAATTATCTGCCTCTGATACAAGCTCGACATCTTCTAATAAATGCTCTTCTAAGAAGTCGTGCGTAGCGCCATTCAGTTATTTTTGAAGCGGCCTCCTGCACACGACTGCGTAATTCCTCAAAACTTGAAATAGGCTTAAAATACACCTGTTCTTTTAGACAGCCCCAGTAAAAAAAATGTAGTGGATTTAAGTCCGGGGATCGCGGAGTACACAAAATGGGACCCAAATAACCAATCCATTTATTTGGATACGTGGCATTTAAATACGCACGGACGTTTGCAGCATAATGTGCAGGACAACCAGTGTAGCCAGTGAGATTGTCTCAACTCCTCAGGCACCTCCTCCATTAAATTTGACAGATCATTTTGTAAAAAATTCAAGTAACTTTGTCCAGATAAATTTCCGGGCAGTTCAATTGGACCAATGATTTTTCCGTTTAATATACCTTGTTTTATCTTGTTCTATTTTTGCAAGCATTTGTCGACAAAAAAACAATCTTGCGTCGTAATCTCTCGGTTGTAGAGCTTGGACGCGTCTAATGTGGTAGGGATGAAATTTATTTTTTTTCAGTACACGGTGCACGGTCGTCTTTGAGATTCCAGTACGTCGTGCTATTACTCTAGTAGAGGTGGACGTGTCTAGCTCAATTTCGTCAATTACAATGTCTTGTGTATTGATATTAGCCAGTCCACCAGTGCTCGTACCACCAATGCCGCTGCCAGGTATTCTACCTTCCGAATAACACCTGTGCACTCTGATGAATATGCGGTAATCTGGATGACGCGTGGTAGGGTATCTTTCCCTATAAAGACCTGCAGCAGCACTTGCGTTGCCTCTACATTCACCATAAATGAAGTGTTTGCGTATTCTTGAGCCGTATATTGAATACGTGGCATCTTAATACACAATACTAGTTCAGATACAAGCCAAGTCGTCGTAAAATCACCAAACAAAATCCAAATCACTGAGCAAAAATAAGATTCCAATGATATAGCCAGGAGTCGTCGTTATAACACTGATTTTAAAATTACAGAGAAGTCTAAAAGGAATGTACACATGCAATACCGAACAAGTCGAGATACGCACTAAATTGTAAATACTTGCCTTTGTTATGTGCCCTGTCGTGAGAGGAAAGGTACAATGTATTAACATTATACTCTTCTCTCGCTCGCTCACACTCTACCTGTCTCGTAATAAAATGTCTTGTAAATACCAGGCTCAGGTATATATCAAGTATACCGATATTACACGATCTTTACTGCAGTAAAAAGGGCTCTTTTAGAACGCCTGTCACCGTCTTGGTCACCGTTTAAGACAAGATAAGATTTTTTTTTAATTTTCTGTCTTTAGATACAATTATGTATTATACCATTTTGTAAACTGTATTAATTGCTCATATTTTTGAAACAGTTGGCCACTTAGGTCTTCATACTATTTTTTTTTCACGAAAGGCTCCCAAACTTTGTCACAATTATTTATTTATCAAATTTCATGCTAAAAATTTAAGTTGATATTTGTTTTTCCAAAAAAGTACAGTAGATATTCATACTTTTTACTGTATTTCTATTTTATTTTGTGTATTTTTATTTGAACGCCTGATAGCCGTACTATTAGGCGCTCCAGGATTATCCATTCTTTCTGGGACAGCCTGTATATAACATGCATAGGTTTTATTTACATTATAACTGTATTTCCTAGTACGGCCTGCTTTCCTAGTACGGCCTGCTTTCCTAGTACGGCCTGCTTTCCTAGTACGGCCTGCTTTCCTAGTACGGCCTGCTTTCCTAGTACGGCCTGCTTTCCTAGTACGGCCTGCTTTCCTAGTACGGCCTGCTTTCCTAGTACGGCCTGATTTCCTAGTACGGCCTGCTTTCCTAGTACGACCTGCTTTCCTAGTACGGCCTGCTTTCCTAGTACGGCCTGATTTCCTAGTACGGCCTGCTTTCCTAGTACGGCCTGCTTTCCTAGTACGGCCTGCTTTCCTAGTACGGCCTGCTTTCCTAGTACGGCCTGCTTTCCTAGTACGGCCTGCTTTCCTAGTACGGCCTGCTTTCCTAGTACGGCCTGATTTCCTAGTACGGCCTGCTTTCCTAGTACGACCTGCTTTCCTAGTACGGCCTGCTTTCCTAGTACGGCCTGATTTCCTAGTACGGCCTGCTTTCCTAGTACGGCCTGATTTCCTAGTACGGCCTGCTTTCCTAGTACGGCCTGCTTTCCTAGTACGGCCTGCTTTTTGGGAAAAATTTCACTCCGGTTTACAGAGAGACCGTACAGCTAATCTTGATCTCTAAAATAGTTTGCTAGTCGTTTTTGTAATTTTTTAATTTTAATCTTTACGAAAGATTATTACTATTTATCTTTTTAAAATTCAGTTTCAGTTCGATAAAGTAATTTTGTTTTGCTATAGTTCAGCAATATTTATATCTATGGCCGCTTCACACCACGTCAACCTGGCCCCGTGCTAAGTATCCGAAGAACTTGTGTTACGGGGACCAGACAACAGGAAATATATTTTATACTGTGCATATATTTAAGATTTTTATTATATTATACACATATTTAAAACACATTCATGACCCAGGAACACAGAAATTTATTTTGTTCGCGGAAGCGACAACGCGCTCAACGATAAGACACAGAGGTCTTCAAATGTAAAGTCTAGTTTTATGAAAAATATTTGTTAGTTTGGGAGTGACATAGAGCTTTAAAAGGATTTAAACTAGGAAAAAAATATAGTCATATTGTGTAAAGTTTTTAGTGTTCAGAAAGTATCAGCGCCATCTATCAGTAGCAATGTCAATTACGAGTTATGGATCGATAAACGGACCACATTGGTCAAGTTTATTGCATAAGTTATTTCAGTAAATTGTACTTTTCAGGGTTCCGTATCAAAAGGTTGAAAACGGGATCCTATTACTGAGACTACGCTGTCCGTCTGTCTGTCACCTGGCTGTATCTCGTGAACCGTGACAGCTAGACAGTTGATTTTTTCACAGACGATGTATTTCTGTTGCCGCTATAACAACAAATGCTTAAAACAGAACTAATTAATATTCAAGTGGGCTCCCATACAACAAACATGATTTTTGCCTTTTTGTACGGAACCCTTCGTGCGCGAGTCCGACTCGCACTTGGCGATGATGATGGGATTCATGAGGAATCGAGGGAACTGCTCGGAATTTATATGGACACGTATGGTGATTTCGTCTTTTTCTTAAGTTACCGAGCATATGCTACCAAAAAGATTTTGCACCAAGGTATGCCCTGGATCCACAATACTGGAGAGAACTCCTGAGTGCTTGTAGATACATGTTTGGGGATTCCGCCGTTGTTTAAAGAACTGCAAGCAGTTTTGTGCATCAATGTCTTTGAAATTTTGCTATTGCCAAAATTATATTCGTGATCATCATCATCGCTATAGTATATTTAATGCTTAGGTACTGCTACATTTTTATAATTATTATTTAATAATATACACACACCGGCATATTTAGCGGAACAAAAAATAAAGGTTTGATATCAGGATCATATAAGGTTGCTGGCTGGTTCATACATCATTTAATTTAAAAAGAAATATTTTCAAATTAAGAAAACAACTGAACATCACATTTTATGCAATTGTTTTAATTTTATTCAAATACACCTTATCTGGAGCGAACTTCGAGTATTTCTTCCTTCCGAGTTTGATTTAAAATTTCATTGAAATACTGTTTTTTGTTAAATTTTTTTTAATCGCGTATCTTTTTGGAGTTGAGGACTGAATCATGCCTGACTTAGCCCCAACGGAGATTGCCAGGGCACTCAAAATGCGAAGAAATAGTCAAACCTACAGAGTGATATCCAGAGATCTTCGTCGATCAGTTTCAACGATCCATCGCAGTATCCAACGGTTCAGGGAGACCGGTACTTATGTGAGAAGAGCAGGACAAGGCAGAAAAAGACGCACTTTGAGGAGGGATGATCGTTTCATTCGGCTTCGTGTACGTAGGAACCCCCGTTTGACGGCCATCCAAGCCCGACATGAGTTAGAAGCAGTGCGGGGTGCAACCGTAAGTGAGCGTACGGTACGAAGAAGGTTCGAAGAAGCTGGTTTGGGTTCATTTGTGCCCGCCAAGGCTCCAAGGCTCGAGGTAAATCATCGTAGAAACAGGTTAACTTTTGCTCAGGAATGGAGTAAGGTATTGTTTAGTGATGAGTGCAGAATTCTCTTAAATAAAATTGACGGCAGGCAAAGAATATACAGATGCAAAGGAGAACGATACATTCAGACAAATTTTGAAACTACAGTTGCATACGGTGGTGGATCAATAATGGTTTGGGCGGGCATTTGTTTGGGAGCTTGCACTGACTTGGTAGTGATCGACAGAGGGAGTCTGACTGCAGACCGCTATATCAGAGAAGTTTTAGAAGAAAATGTCGTACCGTTTGCCCCATATATCGGTGACGATTTTGGTTTTATGCAGGATAATGCTCGGCCGCATACCGCTCGGGTAACTCAAGCTTATCTTAATGATATGAATATCACTGTTATGGAGTGGCCGGCGAGATCACCGGATATGAACCCAATAGTGCACGTTTGGGACTTGCTACAAAGAAAAGTTAAGTCCAGAATTCCAGCTCCTGCCAACGTGGGTGAACTGCGAATCGCCGTAGTTGAGGAATGGCGGAGACTATCCCAGGAGACCATCGATAACATCATTCTCAGTATGCCTAGACAGGTAGAAACTTTAATAAGAGCACGTGGAGGAAATACGCGATATTAATCACCATTTTTCTAATTTAATTAATTGTTATTTTAATATATTTGTGTTATTTCGGTTCTTATATATTATGTAATATAATACTGCAATGTGGTTTTCAAATGTTAAAAGCTAAATTTAACTAAAATCTATTTAAAATATTTACAAACTATAAAAGTAGGTAAGTACTAAAAAAATAAAATAACTACTCCAAAACTTCAAATGCTACAAAACAAAGAAATCTCCCAGGTCGTCCCCACCAGGCAGAGTACCTAGAAGGCTCAAAGAGTTTCCTCGCTGGATTGCGATACTTATTCTCTGGGCCAGGTAGGTGCCGACTCTGAGGTCTCGGGTGGCCTCAATGAGTTTTTTGGAGATTTCTCTGAAAAGTTTGTGAGCACCCAGACCCCATGTACGTAGGTACATGGGGTCTGGGTGGTTGTGGTTGGTGGTGGTTGTGGTTTCAACCCCAAACGGTTCAAATATGAGATCCCCACTAATGTTCTCATACTTGCGCCGCTTGAGATTTCCGCCTGATTGGCGGCTGCACCTGCAGAACTCGAGGTGCCCTGGACATGGGACGGAGCAAGTGTATCGACGCAAGTAGCGTCCCATACAAGAGCCCGTCCCACTCTCCAAGGGACCAGGGTCATACCGTCTGGTCTCTTGCCATCGTCGCGCGCCAAACCAGAGGGTTCCAGCACAGCTGGCACTCCGGCGGTGACAAGAGCCCGACGGATGAGATCGTTCAGGCAGTGATGTCGGGAGATGCGGCCGGCGCTTCGTCGACAGGACAGCCCGTGGTGTCCGAGGCTGTCCACGTTTGCGCCACAAACACAGCGATGGGGGACGACGTGGGGGGTGCCAAGACGCAGGGAAGTGGCTAACCGGAAAGCTGTTCCATCCAGCAATGTGCCCGTATTGGGTGACGGTAATGCTTGTAGCCAAAGGCCCGACTCCCACTTCTCCGCAGCTAAGAGGCGAGCCTGCTCCACAGGACTGGAGGACGTATTAAGAAATTCCGTACCAGTCTGCAGAGTGGCTCGTCACAGAGCCTTTGGGAAAAAGTATTGGCAGACAATTCGCTACAAGCACTAGTTGCGCTCCAGGCGTCGAAAAGGAAAATGTTCGTCGTTATATTATTTATTTATTCTCCATCGTCGTTCGTCGTCTTTTTTTAATATTAATTTTCACTTCCCGGTCACATGAAAAGTTAAAAAATGTACCATTTTTCACAAATAGCCTTTACTCGCAAAATCTGTTCTTAATGTGATCTCATTTTAAGTAAAACAAATGAAACTTTAAATAACAAAAGAAGTGTAGTAAGTAGATTTTAAAATAAAACCATATTTTTTTAATTATGGACCTTTTTTTGTGTTCCGCTAAATATGCCGGTGTGTTTAGTATCTAATCATTATCATCACTGGTGATTGTTTAGTAGGTCCGCAGACCGGTGATGCTTATTTGGGGAAATACCACGGCCTCTTAGAAAACTGGCATGAAATAACGCTGAGTTTGTTTTGCCGAGAGAGTGAGAATAGCGGAGGCTTTTTTGTATTTATAACTTTCTTAAAATGTGTTCATAATAAAATAGATAGATAATAAATTTAACTAAAAAGAGAAAAAATATTATTTTTAAACAAAAAATCAAAACCGACTTCACTTCCGTCGGCTTAAATTTTTTGTTTAATTACCTATACCTAAGTTTGTTTTTTCTTTCGTCGTGCTACAATATATCAATAATTTCGCCTCTAATATGTCAGTCCGATTGGCAGTTTGTATGCATATGTACAATTTTTGCTTTATTCGAAATCTCAGAATGTGGTGGGTTCTAATCCCGGTCAGATAAATATTTTTGTGACTCTTTTTATTTACTTATCATTTATCAGAAAACGGAGCGTTACCCAGATACTTGGATCTTAAACGAGTAAGTTTAAAAGCTGCGAAACGGACGACCCCTGTACAGACACGTTCATGTGATATGGAGTTAATGCCCCGACGTGCCGGACATAGGCTATATTTACCGAGAGCTAAATACAGCCGAACAACAACCGCGAATAGCACGAGGCAGTTAGGTGATATTTGACAGTGACTCATCACCCAAGATTAAGACTCCGTGGTCCAGTGGTTAGAGCTTGGCTCTCGACTCGGAGGTCGTGGGTTCGATCTCCGCGTTGGAACAACAAAAAATGCTTTTTTCAGGACAGTGCAGGCTGATCACGGATCACCTGATTGTCTGACAAGAGAGATGATCCATGCGTCGGATGGGCATGTAAACAGTCGGACCTGCGCCTGATCTCCCGCCAGTCCGTTCCACTGGGTTACGGGGGTAAAGGAAGAGAGAGCGCTCTTGTGTACTGCATTGTGCGTACACACATGGACACTATGAAATCCCAAAAACTACCATGCCAAATTTCATCAAAATCCGTTCCGTAGTTTCGAAGTGAAAGAGTAAGTTTACAACTTATAAGCTTTATGTCCGCTCCACACTTGGCGCGCACGATCGCGCGAACGTCGCGCGCGATATTGGACACTACATATTTTGCTCTGAGCAATTTTTTTTACTACAGTAACTTTCGCACGCTCAAAAGTGATGGACGTCCCTCTGCATCCCCAGTGTTATGCGCATAAGCATACTGTAGTTGTGAATTTCTTGACACACAGACACAGAAACTCTGAAATGATCTGTCCCCAGCGGTATTTCCGCACCATTACGACCTGCAAACCTTCTAAAAGGCCGGCAACGCACTTGCAACTCCTCTGATGTTGCGGGTGTCCACTGGCGACGGTAATCGCTCTCCATAAGGTATCCGTTTGCTCGTTTGCCCCCTAGTTTAATCAAAAAGACACGACCAATAACACCCCTCTTGAGCGTCGGGGCTTAAACATTATTTAATTAAACAGTTAGCGCCCGAGGAATCTTCTAATAAGTGTCGATCAGCTCATTTGGAAGTCATGTCGCTACTTTATATCGAGCGACAGAGACAAAACATGCAAATAAGCTATCCGACACTTATCAGTCAGATTGTGCAACAGGCTTAGGGCCTGCTCACACCGAGCGGCTGCTGCGGCGCTCGCGAACTCTTGCAAAAAACGTGTATCTTTTTCTGTAGTGTATAAAGTTCAATTAATATGAATCGCTTTCTCAAATGTTGCGCGCCGCGTTTCGTTGTGAACTGGCCCATAGTGATTCCGTAATATAAGCCACGCCCCGGCCACGTGCTGTCTCGCGCTTGGGCGGCGGAGGTATGAACCTGGGGCCCAGCCTCCATTATCGGCCTTATCTCCGAGATACCAACCGGATTCCACTTTATACTATTTTCGTCGGTGATTGTTGACACGAAATAGGGGAGACGACTACATGTCAAATATTTAATTTCATTAATATAAGGTTTTTTTTTATAAATTATAATTAAATTAATATCCATGACAAAAATACAAATTCTTTTTTTGGTTTTTAGTCATCATCAGAAGCCCTACAGGGGCTTATATTATGTTGATGACTTAACAAAAAAATTTATAACCTAACACACTGAGAAAAAAGTTAAGGAGTAAGATAATCACAATGAAATAATTAAAAATCAATTACGGATATTTTGGGCATATGCGCGGAACTGACAGTCCGATCTGACTGCCGCGAGCGATTTCTCTACAGTTTTAACCGCGCAATCGCCTAAATACGTATGACGCCAATGTCCAAACCGTGGACGCATCTTTAGGCGACGTGCGACGATCGTGCGGTTTGGACTGCGGATCGAACTATCCGCAGTTCAAACTGCACAGATCCCTCCGATGCGCGAACTTGACGTGTGTAGGGCGCTAATATGATCAGATTGAACTGATCATATATGTAGTAACTTGTTTCAGTTCCACTCTTGATTCAAATGACTCATAAGTACGTTAAATGCTTATTTTTACGGATTTTCTAACTAATTAGGATATCTCAAGACAAAACAAAACAAAAGGATACATAAAAACAGGAGGTTATCACAGCAGGAGCTAAATATAGCGGCATCAACAACCAAGTGCGAGCCGGACTCGCGCACGTAGGGTTCCGTACCATTTTACCAATATGTTTGCATGTTTACTTATATTCCGTTATTTTTTGTACGAAGTTTTCCAAGTAAGCGCATTTTACAAGTTAAGCTTCTTTTTGCTAAAAGATGGCCCCGTGCGAGTTTCTTATTGCCGGGTTAGTTCCCGAACCGGTGGGAGGCATCACGTAGGGACAATTCCGTGGATGTTATTTTAATAAAATAGGTATGTTTTTTTTTAATTTTTGATTGTAAGTCTCTATAACTCCTGAACTAACAAAGTTACTTCAGCCGTTATTTATTTATTTATTTATTTATTTATTTACTATGAATAACCAACAAAAGTTACAATGATACAAATTTAAACATACATTAGAATAAGTAAAGAGCTTATTGTACTTTAAATTATAGGTTATTTCATCATGCAAAGTAATACCCATAAACAAAGAGAAAATGAAAATGAAAATTACTAAAATAAGTTTACAAAATACAAAAAATAAAAAGTACTAAATTTACAATAATAATAATAATAACTAATTAATTAACCACAAAAATTTAAGTAGAGAAAAAACGCTTTGCACAGAAAAAACAGCAGCATATAGGTTTAATATACACAACACGAAATTTAGTCATAAAATTTAAACAGATTAAAATTAGATCAAATAAAATATGTCAGATCAAATAAATGTGTTATAGGGCCTTTAGTCAAGTCGCATCTCATACATTTTGTTTTCTACTTCGCCGTCGAAATTATCTAATGCATCTTGACTAAAGGCCCAGTTTTCCTTCAAAGTTCGTCACATGGACTACCCATTATATATTTTTTTCATTATAGGCTGGGACTATATACTCCGGAATCCGGCGGGCCCGGGAAAATTGCATGGACCCGGGAGCACTGACTACTAAAACTAGAAGTCAGCGCTAATACAATTGAGTTGAAAATCGAAGTGTGTGAGTGTCAAGCTGTCATATATTGACATTGATATTTCACTCGTGTGTTCGACACTCGTGTGTTCGACACTCGTGTTGGATTTTCATATCTATTGTATATTAGACCAGAGTTCTAATTTCACTGCTCTGAATTTTCGCCGGCGTTCCGGATTCCGGAGCATATAGTCCCAGCCTTAATTGCATCTGAACAGAGTAAAACGTAAAAATTCTCGGTCATGACGTTTTCTAGAATCACAATTCATGGTACTGATATTTTTTCCTTATTTTCTTTGTCTTAACGTTGAAAAAACAACAGTTACTGTTTTAAAACAATTTTATTTAACCTCAACGGGTTCGGGTGACGGGTCAGAAACACCAGTTTACTTCGGGTTAGGTTAGGTTAGGTTAGGTTAGGTTTGTGGAGTGTCCCCCCGATGGTTGGTTGCCCGCCTTGTCGTGGCGGTGGGGCTTAGTAACCGTGGATTGGACACCCACGGTGAAGCGAAGAGGCAACCAGGGCCGACTTGCCGGCTGGTCCGAGGAGGGCGCTCCCAGCGGGCTGGAGGAGTCCGCTGCGGACTCACTTGGAGGTGGGACCGCAGAAGAAGAGGAGTGCCGGTATTACGGTGCGCCGTACTCCCTATCTTCTGCGGCCGTGGAGGGCCGTTAACGGCATTGGTGGGGCCGCAGAGGAAGAGGTAAGTTGGTATTACGGTGCACCGCTTGCCCTATCCTCTGCGGCCGAGGTGTGGTCGGTGGCAGAGCCACAGATGGGATCTGCCACCGGGTACCGGTTGTGAGGCTGGTATCCGTGGCCTCCTAGTAGCAGACACGAGGGGAGTCTGCTACAGTACTGGTGGAGGCCGTTGAGGGAGTCGCACCTTATCATCTGGTGCGCCTGCCGCTGGCGGGGTCGCGGATGTGTTTATCTTTCCCGTGGCCCCGTCACAAGGCGGCGAGGAGGAAGGTGGGTGGGGGGGGGGGGTTAGTGGGTATACCGCGGGTCTCATTAGCCTATACGGGAGTCCCACATCACCACTCGGGTACCCCCTGCGCCTGGGTGGTATGCGTAATCCATTTTATAATGGCTCGCATCTCCCTCGTTTATGTTGCCGTACTAGGAAATCAGGCGATACTAGGAAAGCAGGCCGTACTAGGAAAGCAGGTCGTACTAGGAAAGCAGGCCGTACTAGGCAAGCAGGTCGTACTAGGAAAGCAGGCCGTACTAGGAAATCAGGCCGTACTAGGAAAGCAGGACGTACTAGGAAAGCAGGCCGTACTAGGAAAGCAGGCCGTACTAGGAAAGCAGGCCGTACTAGGAAAGCAGGCCGTACTAGGAAAGCAGGGACCAAACGCAATAAACTAAGCGTACCATGGTACTAGATTTCATGTATGAATTCCGTTTCCCTCGAAACGGAACAAAAATCATCCGGTACATTCTTAATGTTTTTACCTACTAGTAATTAATAAATGGACTTTAGTAAAATGCGCAGAAACAGGTTATTTACAACGGTAGGCAATCTATTTTTAACTGTGAGTCCCAATTGAAGATTGTTGTGGGTACGTGGGCACAATGTCGCCGTGATAACCTGTCGCCTGCCAGACGCTCAGCTGGGTATAACTACACGCCGCCGCGACTTCGCGGGCAGGGCCGGACCGTAAGTAGGAGGCCCCGGGCTAATACCACTTAGGGGCCACCTAATTACTCAAAGTATAGGAAACAATAAGACACTAAAATACTTACAATCTGTTTAATTTAATACAATTATGCTTTTTTTCGCATTATCGTTTATTTTTGACTTTGACTGCTAAGCCTCTATAGCTAGTGGCCTCTTGAAGCCACGGGGCTCTGGGCTGAAGCCCAAGAAGCCATATGGTATATCCGGCCCTGTTCGCGGACGGATAAATCCGTACGTGGAGCCGTACATTTTGCCATGATAAAAAGTAGTATATGTGTTAATTAAGAGTCCAAGCTACTAGTACTAACTACTACACCAAATTTCACCAAAATCCGTTCTCAAGTTATTTCGTTAAACTGTAACAAACATCCATTCAACTAATTTCGATGAAATTTGATATGGTAGTAGTTTTCAAGGCTCTGGATTAACACATAGGCTACTTTTTATTGCTTTTTATAGATGACTAGACTAGTCATCTATAATCGAAAGTCGCAACCGTTGAACCAAAACAAAGGAAAAATAGCTATAGATAGCTATAATAGAAAAATAATATATTATGAGGTATGTAGTGTGTGTGTGTGTGTGTGTTTAGTTAACAAATTGAAAAGTAAACGCAGATCTGAGTCATGACTTTTATTAAAATATTACTGTCGCGGTCGCAAAAGCAGGCCACGTCTGCCGTAAGACGTGAGTGCCCCATTGAGACTCGAGAAATAGTGTGCGCGCACCATTCGTGCAATTACTAATTCTCTCCCAAGTTTATAATAGGCATTTTGTGTCTGTAAATTGAAAGAGAATATATTAAGTAATAAATGTCAGGTAGGAGCAGATTCCGCTGTCGATTGTGTCCTCTCGCGAATACGTCCAGTTGCTACAGTGTCCAATTGCGCCGGAGAGATAGTTTTTATAAAAAAATATATAGTTCATAGCCATAATTCGTTTCCATGTATAATACAATCCGAAATCAAAACAACAAACAAATTTTTAAACCAAATTTGTATAAAAGCTTAATTTATTTATTTTAACTAAATAAATACTTTAAAAAATCACAAAATTTTGTTTACGACAATTCTAGTGTTTATTTTTTCTGACTCTTAAGTCTAATATCGAGATATTACAGTGAGTCGCACCTCCAGAGCAGTTGCAGGTGCGTTAGGCGAGTCTGTAGTAGTGCGGCGCGACCTCCAGCAGCCACTCTCGTTGCACCACCATGAGGTCTCGCATGTGCGTTCGGTCGGAGGAGGTAGACACTGACGCGTAGACCACCCTGGCACCATGATGATAATGATATTATATGTAAAAAAATATAATTATGATAATGTATAAATTACGTTTAAATGTATAAATAAAAATAGCAGAAAATTATTTTTGATATTTGACGGCCTCTGTGGCTCAGTGGTTAGCGTGTCGGCACTCACCTGAGCCGATCTCAGGTGAGTGCCGACACGCTAACCACTAACACGGTTCGAATCCCGCCAAAGGAACAAAAGTTTTCAATGTTCCTGGGTCATGGATATCATATTTAATACGAAATATGTGTATAATATAATAAAAATCTTAAATAATATATTTTCAATAATTATAATAATATCTATGGACGCTTCACACCACGTCAATCTGGCCCCGTGCTAAGTATCCGAAGAACTTGTGTTACAGGTACCAGAAAACGGGAAGTATATTTAATACTTTTATACTATACATATATTTAAGATTTCGACTTTATTATACACATATTTAATACACATCCATGGCCCAGGAACACGGAAAATCTTTTTGTTCTTTCGGCGGGTTTCGAACCCGCGACCCTGGCTTGAGCACCAACTCGCTCAACCACTGAGCCACAGAGGTCATCAAAATCAAATCAATCAATCAATTTATTTCCAGAAATTAGTTACAGACTTGTTACAATATGTAGAATTACACAATTTGGACACAATTTCTGCCCATAGGGCGTGGAAATGTTAAAATTTGTGATAAGATCATAATACCAAATAAGTCACATCATCATTACACAATATAATACTAACATTATTTATAAAAAAAATCATATTATATAAAATAATTAATATTATCATTAAGGTCAACAGGTTACATACATAGCAAATGTCAATATGACATTGAAACATGAAATGACTCCACACATGTGTTTTTTTTTTATATATGGCATCGGCTTATAACCATTTGCCAGTGTCAAGTTAAAAAGGCGGGTAATAGAACTTTCGTTTCAATTTTCAACACCGTATTCCTAAATCGTCAAGTCTAAAGTCTAGTCAAAGTCCAAATATATAGTCAGTGCAGTCCATGAGTCAAGTCAGTCGATTCAGTAAAGTGGTAGAAGCTTTACTGAAAGTTCCTAGGGAGTTTTGGAGGGATCACAAAATAGCACGTTTTTAGAAGTTGTACCACTTTCCCACACTTGTGCACGATAACGAATATTTAATGGTCAATATTCTACCAATATTACACATTAAGGACCGAGATAACACAAAATGAAATATTACAAGTTCCACAACGTTACCCACTGAACTCCCCGGCAAAACTCTCCACACAAGTGTTCGATTTTCAACTGTGTTGTATTAACGCAGAGTTCTATTGTCAGTTAGTTCTACAGTCTGAGCTCTGAATTTTCACCGGCTTTCCGGATTCCGACGCATACAGACCCAGCCTTATACTAACGTTTTCTATAGTGCGATGTAATCTGTTGGGGCTAGAAGCTAATTTTCAAACTGTTAGTACCGGGAAACTGTTCTGAGATGTCGCTGCTCTCTGTGAACACGTGTGGGAGTCCCCCACCACCCCCCCCCCCCCCCCCCCCACTGGGCAGTAAAGTGCACACTCACCAGCTCGGCTGCTGCGCGTGGTGCAGGCAGCTGTCGCCGCTGATGTGCAGCTCGGCGCCCCGCACGCCGCGGTAGACGCCCGCGGGGGCGAGGCGCGCGGCGGCCGGGAACAGGCCGGAGACCACCGCCTTCATGATGCGGACGGCTTTACCTGGGCAGTGAACAGCTTATATTAAACAGCGGGGGAAAATAATTTTCACTCAAGTTTTTCCCCTACCACGGCGAAGCCAAAAGTTTGAACAGACATTTTCGTTTTTCAATCATAGTAAAAAAATCGTCATTTTTTAGTCCTTTTTAAATAAGCAACTGATTTGTGTTTTTTTTTGCATTTATCGGTCCATATTTATGTTACCTTTTGGAATATATATAAATTATGCTGATTAAAAACGAATCTTTTAAATAATTAACGATTTTTAATATTGATATGACTAATTTTCGGACGATGTCGGTTGTTCAATTGGCGGGGTAATGATAAACAACATAAGCTATGCTGATGACACGGTGTCGCTTAGTCCCTCAATTAGTGGACTTGGAAAGTTGCTCATTAAGTGCGAGGAATATGCCGCGGCTCGGGGACTCTAAGGTATAATTCCAAAAAAAGTGAACGCCTAGTGTTCCAACCTCGTGAACACAAAGTTAGAACAATGCCACCCGTGTTTTTAAATAAGGCTCAGCTAGCAAGAGTTCATAAGTTTAAAAACCTGGGTCATTGGGTCACGGACAATCTTGTGGACGATGTAGACATTGAGAGCGAGCGAAGAGCATTGGCCGTGCGTCGTACGTGGGAGAATGGTAGCTCGTAGATTTGCAAAGCGCACTGAGGAGGTAAGTGACTTTTCTTAGGCCTCACTGCCAGTCCTTTTTTTCACACCTGCAATCTATGGGCATCCTACACCCAACGTGCGGCCAATGCTCGTCGAGTTTGTACTGTCATATAAGTGTTTCTAGAATGTTATCAGGACCACCAGGGTACTGTAGTGCCGCTGGCATGTGTGCAGAAGTGCGCATCGACAGCTTTTGTGCCATAGTAGGAAAAAGAGTCGCGTCGTTGATGCAACGTGCCAGAAGCAGTTATAACAGCATTCTATTCCCATACACGGTCCGGTTTTCCTTCAGTTCGGCCTGTACGGATGCAAAATCGTATCGTGTGTGTGCAATTTCGAGATCACATCAGTCGGCCGGATGGACTGAAGCGATTCGCTCCAGTGTTGCCAACTCTGTTTTTTCGAAACTACTAAATTCTCGTCGTTTTCTACTAAAAACTACTAAAAGAGTACAGATAACTATAAAAAAGCTACTAAACATAGAAATCCCTAAAAAACAACAAAAAACCACTGCATTTTCAGTTTTAATATATTAAAAATATGGTAATTTTACCGTAAAAATAAAATATAGGTAATATTATGTAATATAGAAATTAAATCGGTAGTTTTAAGCGACTTATGGACGCGTGCTACTATGTGTTATTATGATAAGGTGTCATAATAGCATATGCAAAATGGCGTGCTACCATAGTATTTTACATATTATTGTGATTAATAAGATTATGATTACTGTCTGGCTATTTTCTACAAAACCACTACTAACGACTACATTTCTACTAAAGAGGGAATAAAATACTAAATTTAGTAGTAAAACTTTGTAAAACAACTAAGTCGACAACATTAATTCTAACCTGTACGGATGGACTGAACGGTAATAAAATTCAAGTGTAAAATAAAACCGGTCAAGTGCTATGCAACAAAAGGGGTTCCGTACAAAACATAAAATATCACGTTTGTTGTTTATTTAAAATCGTTATTATTTCAAGTCGCTTTTTAACAGCTAAGGTCATTAGCGACTACTATATTTACATCTATATATTATATTTACATATAGATGTAAATATAGTAGTCGCTAATATTTATAGTAGTAGCCGATACATATTTATATTTTTAACGAAGTTAATTGTCTGTATATATTCATTGTTATTTAAACAATCCTTTATATTGTTAGGTAAGTTACATGATAGTTTTTCACTAACATAAGCCTAACATTCTACTAACAGATGTTGTACAGTTAGATCCAACCTGCATTTACACTTTGGTTTATCTATCTTTTTCATAATGTGTACATGTGTCATATTTGTGTGACCAATACGGAGTCTAGTGATGACAGTCTGATCTTTTCGAGTAGTAAACGAAGCTGGGGCTTTGTCAAAAATAGAATTTCTTATAGCATATAATTAACTATTTATGTTTTTATCCTGCCAAACAGTATCCCATTTTTTTTTATTCTACGTTTAATGTGGTTTTTAACATCCGTTGCATTTGAGTTAATGGAATGGTCTATTGAATTCAAGTTTGCAGCATGTTTAGCTTCTATATCAGCCTTCTCATTACCTTCAATACCTTGATGACTAGGGATCCACAATACTTCAAATTTGAAATTATTTTCTATTAAATTTATCATTTTTTCTCGTATAAGTAATATAAGTGGTTTGTTATTATTAATATTTTGTAGGGCTTGCAAGCACGATTTAGAATCTGAAAATATTACAAATTTATCTACATTACTACTACCTTGTATTATTTCTAAAGCTTTATAAATAGCGATAGCCTCACAGCTAAAAATTGTGTGGAGATCTGTAAGTTTATAACAATAACAATTATCTTGAGTAACGACAGCACATCCTGATTTATTATCTATTACTGATCCATCTGTGTAAAATTGTATGCAATCTTGATTTTTAAATTTAATTTCATTAAATAAACTTTTATAAATGATTTGTGGGGTTTTATCTTTAAGATTTTTAGTTAATTCAAGGTTAATAGGTAATTCATAATTGGCCCATGGGCCATAAGCAGGTATTTTTTTAGGGAAAACAGACGGAAAACAAAACTGAATTTCATCCAAATATTTCCTAACTCGAATACGTAATGGTTGAGTCAGGTTTGGGCGAAGCTCATACTCTGTAAAACGAACGAAAAACTCAGACGAAGACTTTGTAAAATAATCATAAATTGGACAGGATGGTTGTGAAATTATATTAGTAGCATGTATTAGAACAAGTTCTTTTCTTCTGTAAGAAAGTGGCATTTCCCCTCATTCTGCCAATATACTCATAACGGGACTTGTCTTAAAGGCACCGATACTTAATCTAAGAGCAGTGTTTTGGATTACTAGGTTTGGCAGAATCATAGAAAATAGAACCATAATCTAATTTTTGTCTAATAAGAGCCTTATAGGTATTAATCAAACAATTTTTATCGGCACCCCATGACAGTGATGATAAAACTTTAATCACATTTAATCTTTTGTTACATTCGAGTTTTAATTTATTTAAATGCATGTTCCAAGTCATTTTAGAGTCCAAAGTTAACCCCAATATTTTTATGTTAGTAACTTTTTTATATTGTGGTCATTTAGAGATAGCTGTAAATATCTATTTATTTTCTTTTTCTTTGTAAATATTATGAATTCTGTTTTAGTTTTAGAGAACTTAAATCCGGACTTTTTGTACCAGTCTTGAAGCTTATTTATAGTGTTTTGAATAAGTGTTAACGTAGGATCTAAAGTTTTACCACAACAAGTAATTGTCAAGTCGTCTGCAAATAAAAAACCCTTCAAGGGTTTATCGATAAATGAAATTACGTCATTGATGGCAAGTAAAAATAAAATTACACTTATAACCGACCCTTGTGGCAAACCATTTTCAATAATAACTTGATCAGATAGTGTATTACTAATTCTTACTTTAAAAGACCTATTAGTTAAAAAGTTTTTAACAAAAGCAAGTGTGTTTCCTTTAATACCCAAGCCTTGCAAAGTTTCGATTACTCTATGCTTCCATACCATTTCATATGCCTTTTCAATGTCAAGTGCTACGAGAACTAAATAATTATTATCTGCTAAAGAATCTAAAATTTCGCCTTCTATATTCATTATTTGATCATAAGTCGATCTAAATTGTCGAAATCCGTACTGATAATTTGATAGATAATTATTTATCTCTGTATGCCATTTAATTCTGTTGCTAATAATCTTTTCTAATAGTTTACACAGATTACAGGTTAATGCTATAGGTCTGTAACTTGATGGTGCACTAGAGTTTTTGCCAGGTTTAAGTATTGGGATCACCAGAGCTTCTCTCCAACAATCTGGAAACAACTGTTTTTGCCACATATAGTTGTAAAGTTTTAATAAATATTTAAGTCCTCTATTAGGAAGATGTTTTATTATATTTTTAGGAATATTGTCTGGCCCAGGACTAGAGCTACTGCTTTGAGAGAGTACTGACATTAATTCATGCATTAAAATATCTTTGTTAATTGGATCCGAGTTGTTATGTAATTCATATCCTATATTATCATTTTCCTTAGCCAATTTGTAAATCTTAAATTCATGATCGTAATTATTACTACTAGAATTTGCTGCAAAAGTATTTGCTAGTAAGTTTGAAGTTTCATTTGAGCTCACTGTTAACGAACCATCGCTATTATTAAGTACGATAGTATTAGGCCCACAATCAGTATTATTTATTATTTTTATTTTTTTCCATATTTCGCTGACAGGTACATTAGTGTTAATTGAAGACGTCCACCTTTGCCAGTATCTATTTTTATTTTCTTTAAGAACTTTCCTACAAAACGCCCTCTTCTTTTTATACTCTATTTTATACTTAGAACCATGATCAGCCCTAGCATATTTTTTTTAATTTCTGTAAGCCTTTTTGGCTTCTTTTATAGCCACTCTACAGTCGTCATTCCACCAGGGCACGTTATTAGTTTTTAAGTCCCCTGAAGTTTTCGGTATAGTCTTATTTGCTGCATCAATAATTAAATTACTAAATTTAAGAACTATTTCGTCTATGGGAGTATCATTACACACATTATCTAAGTCAAACAAATTTGAAATATTTTTGTCAATTTCATCCTGAAATAAAGACCAGTCGGCTTTATCAAATTTCCATATTTTGGGGACTTGAATCTTTTTTGGAATATTTTGTCTAGTAAATGTTTTTATGAAAATAGGGAAATGGTCACTATCGTACAAGTCTTCTAAAGCATTCCATTCAAAATACGCTGCAATATTTTGTGAAGCTAAAGTTAGATCTGTTACTTGTGCGACCAGTGTTACTATTAAAATGTGTTGGTTTACCAGTATTTAAAATTATTATATTATCATGATCTTCTAGCCAATCTACTATGATATTGCCTCGAGTATCGCATTTATCAGAGCCCCAGTAGTAATGATGACTGTTAAAATCTCCTAGAATGAGAAACGGAGATGGTAATTGGTTCATAAGGTGATTAAGATCGTTTTTACTAAATGAAGTACTGTTTGGAAGATACACATTGCATAAAGTAAACCTAAACGGAAATTTAATTTTTAATGCTATTTCTTCTAAATTTGTGTTAATATTTATTTGCACAGGAAGGGTATATGGTTGAATATAAATGGCTACGCCACCACTTGCTCTGTTGACATGTATACGATTTTTATAAAAGCAATTAAATCCTTTCATGGACGCACTGAAATCGGAAGAGAAATTTGTTTCCTGTATACAAATGCAGGATGGATTTAACTCATTCATAATTAATTTAATATTTTCTAGTATTTTATAATAACTATTGACATTCCATTGTAAAATGTTCATATTTTTGTTTCTAATTAATATACAGGGTGACCTGAAATTCGATACATTCCTTTGAAAGACAGGAAGTAGACCTCATTTACAGTAATATTTTTCATGGCATCCCCTATCCGAAAGTTGATATTTACAAAGTTATTGAATTTCAAAAATTTTTTCTTTATTTTCGACTTTTTGACTTTGACATGACGTATTTTTAAAAATATTTGTCTTTTTAGTGATTTTTTTATGTATTTTAACCGTCAATGAGTCAAATATTATTTTTAAGGAATAAATAGGGCAAACTAAGCGAGAATTTTTCATTATGAGACATGAAACAGAATTTTCTTTTAAGAAAAATGCACATTTTTTTTAAAAACAGGTGATTTTCTTAAAAAAATGTATGATACAATGCGTACAAATACCTTAAATAACTTTCTTACCTCATAAGGTTCCAAAAAAGGTACAAATATGTACATAAAAATATGAACATGTAATAAACAAAGACAAAACAATCATCAGGTAACGTTATCTCAAGAATTACTCTACCTGAGGCGACCTTTTTTTTCAATTGTTTCCTTTGTTCAAACTTCGGGATGTTTCGGCTACTGTCATCGCGGCCCTTTGTCAATGAGTTACCGACTGGCTTAGAGAGCAAATTTAGTAGCTAATATTAGTTTTAAGTCAACTATTGCCGTGTACGGACGTATTGTTGCTTTAAACTACACCCTTACTTCTACTTGTGATTTTTTTGTATCGCGATGGCTGCTTTTGAGTACGATGAATACGCTGACATCTTGTTTTGTTACGGACTTTGTAATGGTAATGCTGCTGCTGCACGAAGAACATACGTTGAACGTTTTCCGAATCGACGAGTGCCAAACGTTAGAGTGTTTTCAACAACATTTCGACGAATTCGGGAAAGCGGCCGTGTTGATAGAAGACGTGGCGATTCAGGCAGACCTCGTTTGTATGCTCCAGAAGAAGAAGAAGAAATTTTAACACTTTTTCAAAATGATCCTTCTATTTCTACAAGAGCGGCAGCTAGAAGACTTGGATTGAGTCAATGGAAGGTGTGGTTTACAGTACACACAGCGCGTCTACATCCATTTCACTACACACCTGTCCAAGCGTTGGAAGAGGGAGACCCGGTTAGAAGAATGGAATTCTGCCGTTTTATGATAAATGCAGACATGGAGGATCGCAATTTTTTCTCAAGAATATTGTGGACGGATGAATCGAAATTTGACCGTGACGGGATAAACAATTTCCACAACACACATTACTGGGCACCAAAAGGAGAAAACCCCAGGATGAAAAAAGAAAGGGCCCATCAAACCAGATTCAGTCGAAATGTCTGGATGGGTATAATTATAATAATTTAGTTGGACCTCATTTTTTGCCTCAAAATTTAAATGGTGAAATGTACGAACATTTCCTAAGAGAGGAGATTACTGGTTTAATAGAAGATGTGCCAATAGCAACTCGTCGTAATATGATTTTCCAGCATGATGGTTGCCCGGCCCACTTCCGCGTCGGCGTACGCCAGTGGCTAGACCAAACTTACCCACATCGCTGGATAGGTCGAGGCGGGCCAATTCCTTGGCCAGCACGGTGTCCCGATTTGACCCCGTGTGATTTTTATCTTTGAGGTCATATGAAGGCTTTGGTGTATACTACACCCATAACTACTGTAGAGGAGCTCAGAAGCCGCATAAGAAATGCAGCAGAAGAAATCAAAACTAGTCTTACTACCAGAATAATCAAAACAGAAGTACGGAGAAGACTACGGGCCTGTATCAGAAACAGAGGTTCACATTTTGAACAAGACCTAAAGTAGAATATTTATTATTAAATTTAATTAAACATTGATGTTTTTTAAACACAATAAACGTAATCAAATTCAAGTTTTTCCTTTTATTTTAACCTTATCGCAAATAAATCGATTTAGACATTATTTCATTTTACTTCTAATATGTTTACTACAACGTCATATTTTTATGTAGACATTTGCACCTTTTTGGAAAGCTAATGAGATAAGGAAGTTATTTAGAATATTTGTACGCATTGTATCATACATTTTTTTAAGAAAATCACCTGTTTTTAAGAAAAATGTGCATTTTTCTTAAAAGAAAATTCTGTTTCATGTCTCATAATGAAAAATTCTCGCTTAGTTTGTCCCTATTTATTCCTTAAAAATAATATTTGACTCATTGACGGTTAAAATACATAAAAAAATCACTAAAAAGACAAACATTTTTAAAAATAAGTCATGTCAAAGTCAAAAAGTCGAAAATAAAGAAAAATTTTTTGAAATTTCAATAAATTTGTAAATATCAACTTTCGGATAGGGGATGCCATGAAAAATATTACTGTAAATGAGGTCTACTTTCTGTCTTTCAAAGGAATGTATCGAATTTCAGGTCATCCTGTATAATATTATTATAATATATTTAAAAAATTTAAAGTGTTGAAATAAATTAAGTTTTTAACGTAGAAATAGGATCCAAAATTTCATGTAACTTACTAGACAATCGCGAACATCTATTCTTTAAACTAGTATTTAATTTTACATGTAGTATATTGCACATTTTGATTAAGTCTTTAATGTTATCTGTGTAAGAATAAACTATTTCTTTTATATTCTTCTTTCCTTTGGTGTTATCTAACAAACTTATAAGCCTATCAATATCTATTGGAAAAACTTCTTTTTCTGAGTTCATAATATTTTCTTTTATTTCTCTCCAGGTGTCTTCGTCAGATCTTGTGTCTGTCTTTCTAAGTTTCTTTTTTGATTTTTTCTTTATTTCTGTTTCTTCAAGTGATGTAGTGCTATATGAGTCATCATCAGTCTCCAAAATTTCCATTGACTTTTTCAGTACGTTGGTAGGTTTAATAGTTTCCGCTTTTGAAGACTCACTGGTGCTTGGTGAATGGGTGCGTTTTATACGTTTCTGGTCAATTTGAGGCTCAGATATTACATCTACTTTAGGGTTAACTATAGGCGTTGTTTCTAAATTGTTATAGTCAAAAATTCTGTCCTGAATGGTTATTGTTTTTCCTACTTCAGCGTCTTGGTGTGATATTGTGAAATTTACTTCAGTCTTTGGGCAATTTTTTGCGATGTGACCGGTCGTATTGCATGAAAAACATTTAAGCAAATCAGATGATAGGTAAATCCAATAATTTGTACCATCAAAGTTTACTTGGAAGGATTCTGGAAGATACCTTTCATCCTCTGGATTGATGTACAATTGTCTCCTAAAGCTCTAGATATGTGAGAATCAAGGATCCGGAACACCAATTTTAACAAAGGAAATAGGTGACAAAATTTGAATTTTTAATTCTTTAAACTTTTCTTCTATGACATAATCTGGAATCACTGGGCAAACATTTGATAAAACTATGCGTTTATTCCTAGTAATTAATGGTTTTATCTCCAACAATATATTTTTAACCGTTATTTTCTTTTTAACGTCAATAAGATAATCCGCTGTTTTTTTGGAGTCTAGGTAAATACAAATTCTAGCATTCGATATTCTCGATACAAATCTTATCGACGAAGCAGGTATCAAGGCTGTCAACGAAACGAGATATTCCCTTATTGCTATCCCATCGATGGAGTCTAATATAATTGCTTGGTCTTTTCTTGGAAATGACAGTGAAGAGGTCACATTGGCATAACTTGTATGTTTAGGTACCAGCTGTGGTATCACGGTGGGTTGAGACGATACGGTGGGTTTAGACATGACGGTGGGTTGAAGATCTTGTTGGAGTTCAAACATTATGATACTAAGGGACTGTTGCCAGGAGTGCCCTTATGACTTGTTTGTAAACACTCGTGTAAAATCAACTGGAATAGGTATCTATTCTAATAACTCGATTACATACAAGTCGAGCGCCGCAGAGCAATACGTGCGTCCGCTGGAACAACCCGCGCGTTACTGCTCAAATGTTTATTTTATTCTGTTTTTAGTATTTGTTGTTACAACGCCAATAGAAATACCTACATCATTTGTGAAAATTTCAACTGTCGAGCTATCACGGTATAAAAAGGTTGAGATACAGCCTGGTGACAGAAGGACGGACAGCAAACTCTCAGTAATAGGGTTCCATTTTTACCCTTTGGGTACGGAACCCTAAAAATGACAACGTGTTCTAAAGAATATTTATTAGAGTTCATTGAAGTGTTTCAAACTTTAGAGCCACTATGGTTAATAAGACTATTACTATAAAACAAAGAGAAATGATTTCTATAACAATTATTACTGGAAAAATGTAAGGCACAATAATTCGGTTTCGTCGATAGCGTGATTACAGTTGTAACTGTAATCACGCTATCGACGAAATTTTTTAATTGCTGTAGCAAAATACAATTAATAAATAAAGTAATAACCTAACCAAGAGTATTTCTAAGGAGGGTTCCGTAACTAGCAACGCGCAATAGGTTTTCTTTGAATTACTACAAAAGTTATTGTCATAAAGTTATTACAGAAGCTCTGTCTGTCTGACAGACAGACGGACGGGCAGAGTGAAATTATATAGGGTAGGGTAAGGGTAAGGTAGGGATATCCTTAAGTATTACGGAACCCTAAAAACACGACCGAAGCTCGCGGAAATTTTCCGTGTATGTGCTCGAATCCGTTCAGGCCGAACCATAGATTAAAACGCCTAGAAACCGGGTACGCGCATGAAAAGTGAAGTAAATCATACTGAGCCATATCGGCTCAGTTTGTTCGAACGACCCGTCCGTTGTCAAGAGCATACTACATCTCCCGACTATTTTGAAATAGTCGGACATTATGACGGTTTGTGTCGTTATAGGGTGTCACAATGCATTGGAAATGAATTAAAAAAGCTTGGGACATAACATTTAATATGTAAGTACTACAGCTTGACTTGTATTAAGCCAAATATTTAAAACATTTTAAAATAAAATCATATTATATCGCCATCTTGCTGCCCTATTGTGAATTGTGAAAATGTTACTAGTAATAAAAAGTTTAAAAATTTAAAGTTTAAAGTAAAAATAGTTGCAACTAAGACAAAGTTTTATAATATTTTCTGTTATTTTAATTATCAATTTAAAGTATTGCCCGTATTAAGATAATCCTTAATATATTCCTTAATACCAGTTTAATATAAATAAAGTTCACACATTGTGTTTAGATGGTTTAAAATGAAATATAAGTTATATTTTTACATCTCACGATATTAATAAAAACAAATACAATAATTCCAATTTTAAGAGTATACACTCCACAACTTTAAAGTTTCGTTTGTGTGCGTGTCGGTATGTAATGCTTACGCCTACATCTATCTGTTGCTTGCTTCACTGTGTACGATGCGTTTGTTTGAAGACTATCTAATAAAAATAAAATAAATAAAAAAGCCGTTTATTCAATTTTCCTACGGTTACAGTATAAGTTGTGTTAGTAAAGTAAGAGTTTTTGTTAGTATTTCAGTACGTATTATCCATTTTCTTATTAATCGTTTAAATCTTGGGTTAATCTGGAAAATTTACCCCTTTACGGGTATAGGCCTCCCCCAACTTTTGCCAACGTTCCCTGTCCTTGGCTATATCGGTCCAGTTTTTTCCCGCCACCTGAATTATATCATGGGCCCATTGTTGCTTTGGTGTACCAACTTTCCTTTTGCCCGAGGGTCCCTTCCATTTGGTGGACTCTATTGTCCACCTTTTGTCTTTGCAGCGCGCGATGTGGCCAGCCCATTGCCATTTTAAGGTAAGTGCATGTTTTAATGCATCTGTGAACTTTGTTTTTTTTTTCCTTATTTCTTCACTTCTTATTTTTTGTATCTTCCTTATCCGTAATATGCTTCTCTCCATTGCTTTTTGAGTATTTTGTATTTTGGTTTTAATATTTTTTGTAAATATCCAGGTTTGACAGCCATAGAGGAGGCTGGGCATGATACAGGTGTTCATTACAATTTTTTTCGTAGGTAGGTTATAGTTGCCTTTTAATATTTGTTTTAATGACCAAAATTTTTTCCATGACAGAGTTATTCGCCTCGCTACCTCGTCTATGTTATTATTTGTATCAATTGTTATTTGTTTTTCTAAGTAAACATAGCTGTCAACATAATCTATTGCGTGTATATTTACTTGTATTGGTCTTTTGTAATTGTTATTGGTCATTATTTTTGTCTTGTTCGTGTTCATATTAAGTCCAACTTTTTTACTTTCCAGATCGAGTGTTGTGACCATCTCTTCTAGATCTTTGGGTGTTTCAGCCAGTATTACTATGTCATCTGCAAATCTTAGGTGATTGAGGTATTTCCCATTTATTAGTATACCTCTTTGTACCCAATTTGTTTGACTAAAAATATCCTGAAGAACCGCTATAAAAAGCTTTGGTGACAGTGGGTCACCCTGTTTTACCCCTCGCTCTATTTTGAAGGGCTGACCAAATGGTTTCGAGTTTTATTCTGCTAGTACTATTCTCGTATATGTGTTTTAATATGTTGATATATTTGTAGTCGATTTTTAATGACTTTAGTGCTCTCCAGATAGAGTTGTGACTGATACTATCAAATGCTTTACTATAGTCGATGAACGCTAAGTACAGGGGTCTGTTAAATTCTCTGAATTTTTGTATTATTTGTTCAATGGTCTGTATATGATCTATGGTGCTGTAACCTGATCGGAAGCCCGCCTGCTCAATGGGTTGTGAATTATCGACCTCTTGGGTTAATCTTTTTAGTATTAATGAAGCGAAGAGTTTGTAAATGCTTGTTAGTAGGCTGATAGGTCTGTAGTTTCCTATGTCTTGCGGATTTCCTTTCTTGAAAAGTAGGATAATGTCCGATGAGCACCATTAGTTTGAAACTGTTTCTGTATTCAAGATCATATTGAACAGTTAAGTCAGATGTCCTAATAAGGCTGGGGCTCCCTCTTTTATCGCTTCGTTACTAATACCGTCTGGGCCTGGGCTTTTTTCATTTTTTAGTTGTTTTATCTGCCAGTATACTTCTTCTTCATCGAAAGGTTACTAGTCTAGGTAACGTGTTAACGTTAACCTACGTTAACTAGTTAACGTAGGTTAACTGATAGTTCGTTTGGATTTCAGTAGCGGCATTATTTGCGTTCCTGTATAGGTTTTTATAAAATTTTGTTGCATGTTCTAGCACATTATTTCTTGTCTTGTTTTCAGTGACATCTGGTGTTTGTTTTAGGCTATGTATCCATTATTTGTACGTGATTAGCTCCTTAAAAGCTCTTTTTGTACTTCTGTATATATTTAGATTTTTGGTAATGACTTCATTTCTGTGATTGTAGTAGTCTTTTTTTATTGCCTTATTTGTTGCTTTGTACAGTCTGCTTAGTTCAATTTCAATTCCCTTGGTTTTGTTTTTTGTTCTTATTAATTCTGTGGGTTCTTTGATAAGTTGTTCTGTTTCTTTGCTTATTATTTATGTGTTTTGGATTCTGTCAAATTTGCGTTTTTAGGCTGTTTATTATGATTTTTTCCAGCTGATTGTAATAAGTTTGCACGTCGATGGCTTTATTAAGTTTGTCTGAAGATTTTACAAGTTCTGTAAGGTTTTCTAGATATTTGTCTATTTCTTCTTTCATTTTGTGTCTACATATGGAATTTCCGAATTTTCTCCTTGACTGCTTCGGTGATTTTAAAGCGACAGTCGCTCTGACGAGCCTGTGGTCAGAGGCAAAGTTTATTTTATTAATTACCTCAACATTTGTTATAATTTTTGGAACATTTGTCATTATGTAATCAATTTAGTTCATAGTATTACTATCAGGGGATAACCAAGTCCATTTCTTATTTTTCCTCTTTTTGAAATAGGTGTTCATTATAGATAGATTATATTCACATGCATATTCTATTAGCCTTTCGCCTCTTTTGTTGCGTTCTCCGAAGCTGAATCGACCTATCTGGTTATTATTATCAGTTTCCTGCTTCCCTATTTTCGCGTTGAAATCTCCAATTATCAAAACTTTGTTGTCTGTTAATGAGTGAGCTTGGTGTAGGTCATCGTAGAATTTACAGATTTCATCTTCGTTTGCTCTTTCCGTTGGTGCGTAAGCCTGTATCAAGGATACTGAATAGTTTTCAAACTCCAATTGTAAGAGAGCTACTCGTTCTGAGATTCCTGTGAATCCACTTATTTTGTTTTTGTGCTCTTTTTTGATAAGGAATTCCACTCCGTGTTGGCCTTTTGTTTGGCCTATATAACACAAAATATAGTCCTGGTAATCTTCGATGTTGTAGCCTACTCGTTTTATTTCTGATAGGCCTATTATGTTGCACTTTATATTTTGTAGAGCGTATGTTAGTTCTATTTATCTTTCAAATGATGATAGAGAGCGAACATTGTAGGTGCATATACTTAGTGTTTTTATTTTTTATTTTTTCTTTATTTTTAGTTGGAGGGTGGTAGTCATCTTCCCCCACGGTGACAAGCCGGCTTGGGGTGCATATTTCTGAATTTGGTTTGCTTACGAGTCGCTTATTTATATTTAAGTTATTCCGGTTTTCGGTTATGGTTGTTACTTTTTCGGTTTCTGATGTTGAGTGGTTGGACCCTTTCCTCTCGACGTAGTTGAATATGTTTGGTCTGATAGTTTTGATTGCTGTTTTGGGCAAAGTATTATACTTTTGTGGCAAGTTATTTGAAGCACTGACTTTCTTCTGCGTTGGAGAGTTTGGTGAGAATAATCCCTCTATTTTCCTTTTTTCTCTATTATTGTCAGACTGTTTATTCACTATTATTTTATCGTATTTTAGAAATACCCTGTTTCCCTTTTTCCTGTCTTCTTCGACTTGCGGCTGTAATTGTTTCCTTTTCTCAAGTACTTCCTTCGAGTAGTCTTCCTTGACATATGTGCCAGGGGGTAAATTAGTTTTGTTTGTTAGTATCTGACGTTTTTTCCAAAGGGTTGTGAAGGAGACAATTACTGGGCGATTTTTGTTGATTTGCCACTTCCCAATTCGATAGACATTGTTTATTTCTTGACTCTCTAGTGGAATTCCTAAGTCAATTATCATTTATTTGATGTAATCTATCAGTTCGTAATCGGATTTCCCTTACTCTTCGTTACCAAAAAAACTAGATTGTTCTTCCGCTTTTGCTTCTCTATGTAGTTCTTGCTTAGTTTATTTTCTTTATTAATTTCTCTATTACTTTGGTTTTTAGTAATTTGTTTTCTTCCATGTCAATTTTAATTTTTTCGTCAAGTGCCTCCATTACATTCTTTGTTATCAGAGCTGCTTGCTGCTATAGCTTTTCATCCAGTTTAAACAATAATACTGTAGCGGGCTTCGACCTCTTGATTGTAAGTCCTGATGTGTGTCTGAGTGGTGATGATAATAATACAGCAACAATTATTGTATTCTCCTTTATTGGTGCTTAACACTGATTACGTATTACATAATATGAGGTATATGCCTAACATAACAATATACCTACGTCTACACTATTTATAGCCTTTTGGCCAACTGAAATAAACAAACTAAATAGGCTTTACTTCATGACATCTGTCAATGTCAAAAATGACATTGACACTTACTTTTGTCAATATGCAACAAATACTTCCATACTTTTGTCCATTTTTAGTAGTAATTTGATTGTTTGTTGCTGGTATCACTAGTTGGTGGAAACTTGAGATGGTAACCCCACAGCTGTCAACTGTCAGCTGAGGTATCAATTTGGTTAGGTTGGTACTTCTGTCAGTTGTCACTTCAATAATCTATGGTTGTGAGTTGTGACGTATTGGATGACGCGATGTATATTCGATGTACCTACATAATATTATTATGTTGATATGTCAAACTTTCAGAACAACTGTTGTAAAAATGCAAGATCACGATATATTTTTTCAAGTTTTCGTTGCGTGTTGTTGGGTTTGCACTGTGATCTTTAAAGAATCTTCTTTTATTAAGTTCTTGGTGAAAATGCACAGCTTTTTCGCACCGGATTGACACTTTTTAAACACTTATACGGTAATTATTAGCGGAGGGCTTGACTACGTGCTTTTAGTCGGACAACCGGAACCGGAAACTAGAAGACTATCTAGGCGTTATTAATCTAAGGGCCGAACTGACGTCAGTTCGGTCGGATGGGATTTCTTCCGTGTATGTGCTCGAATCCGTTCAGGCCGAACTGACGTCAGTTCTAACTGAAACGATCGGCCTCTCGTCTGTAGAGGCCTTAAGGGTTTCGACGGACACTCCAGACGCGCGCGATATAGCACAGCATGAACTCGGCGTATCGCTCTATGAGCGTATTGAGCGTATAGTACAGTATCAACATGTCCACAGCAATGTATCGACCTCTGGTTTCCCGTGTTCCTGTGTCATGGATGTGTATTAAATATACACATAGTATAATATAATAACAATCTTAAATATATGTATAGTATAAAAGTGTTAAATATACTTCCCGTTTTCTGGTACCTGTAACACAAGTTCTTCGGTTACTTAGCACGGGGCCAAATGGACGTGGTGTGAAGCGCCCATAGATATTATATTATGAATGTGTGGTGCGCGATATAGATGTGCTATGAGCTATATACTATATGCTATTAAATTGTCATTTTGACATAATATGAACACGTGATTTAATGACATTTATACTGACGACTTAACGCGGATAGACGATATATGACCGAATTTCGATAGATTGACAGTCAATATTGTCATATTTCAATGTCTACACATTGAAATAAGGCCGAGCATACCTGTCCCCAAATCCGGTCCCTCGAACACTTTATTCTCCAGTTTGAACTTATTCTTAACCAATTTTTCCAAGCTGCACCTTATCTCGCAAGCCTGTAAGAATAAAAATATAGTTTACTAAAAATTAAATTCTTTTTATTTTATCGATAAGAAGCGCCACTTGGTCAATAGATGGCGCTGTTGTATTGACATTTTTACGCAATCAACTTTTTTATTTAGTTGTTTTATCTAACTTTTATCGTCTTAGGGTCAATTCACACCGAAACGAAACGATACTTTACATGGCGCTGCATTTTTAAGATAGCTATTCAAAATTGAACTTCACTCATTACACACGAAGATACACAATTCATTGTAAGAGTTCGAATGTCAAGTTGCACCGCGCCGCGCAGCGCACGTGCAGCGCATGACCGATGTCATATGAAACGTGTATCTTTTTGTGTAGTGAATAAAGTTCAATTTTGAACTGAACTTGAATTCAATTTTTAAAACCTTAAAAAAGCAGTGGGATCTCCGTTTGGGGCATTCCACCATTCCACAAAGTTTTAAACGACTCTTATTAGGTAGTAGCTACCACCTATAACATATTATGAATGTTTGTCACTGTATCATGAAGTAACTACTGAACTGATTTTTATAAAATTTGGCATGGTAGTAGTTTAGGATCAGGATTAACACATATGCTACTTAAAGTACTTCAGATCCTAAAACACTACCAACCGGCTCACGGCCGAACACTAAAACAATAGTTAAATTAAGTGACGCTCAAGTCGCATGCTGTCCTTGACGTTTCGGCTAGCGGAGACAGCGAGAGCCCGGGAATAGGAGGGCTCTTAAGTTTGATTAGCGTTTCTGTCAGTATTCGGCCATCAACCTACCTTCTCCATGACCCTGTGGTTGAGGAACATGCGCTGGCACCAGCCCCGCCCCGCGCCCCGCCCCGCGCCCCGCCGCGCGCTGTAGGCGTCGTAGATGTTGAGATACATCAGTATGTCCCCCTCCGCCACCTGCGGGTCAAACAATGTGCCGTTGTGGGATCTCACTGACAGAGGGCCACGGAAGATCAGGCGCCTCGGCTCTGCCGTGGTCGATGCCTAGTGGCTTCCTTTTGAACATGTGGTGTGAGGATTTAATTCAGTTTAAAAAAATATATTTTTTATTACTTTTACCCTCGTGTGTTCAATAATAATTAGATATATTTTTATTTTTATTTATTTATTTATTTCAAATATGACATTACTAGCTTTTTCCCGCGGTTTCACCCGCGTAAATACAGTATCCCACGGGAACACTGTACTTTTTTGGGATAAAAAGTAGCCTATGTGTTAATCCTGAGCTCAAACAATTTCCATACCAGATTACGCGTGAAAGAGTAACAAACATCCATCAATCCATCCTCACAACCTTTACATCCACAATAGCGGGAGGATTGTGTAACAGGCCAGGGGCTACACCACGAGGTCTTATCGAGGTCACGAGGTATTGCTTGTGTATCGAGCCATACTTAGAAAGTTAAGTTGTTAAGCTCTGGATTGACACATAGGCTACTTTTTATATCAAAAAAATAAAATGTTCCCGGGGGATACGGTATTTATGTGGGCGGACCCGCGGGCAAAAGTTAGTATTAAATAATAAATATACTTCCCGTTGTCCGGTCCCCGTAACACGAGTTCGTCGGACGCTTCGCACGGGGCCAGATTGACGTGGTGTGAAGCGTCCATAGATATTATTATTATAACAACTTTCAAAGCGGCTTTAATTGATACTCCAATATGCTGACTTCGAGTTTGTGTCACTACTCACCCACTACTCACCCACTACTCACCCACTACTCGCCCACTACTCACCCACTACTCACCCACTACTCACCCACTACTCACCCACTACTCACTGCTCGCCGCGAGGGAGACACCTACAAGTTGTACGGCACCGAATTAGTTGCCATTGTTTGCCACTAGGAGCGCTGTTTCAATGCCATACAACTCGCAAAACGTGACCAAAACGTGCGCACTCAGCGCACAGCGAACGTATGCGCTCGGTTTCAGTTTTCTATGACACCGTGGTACCTCGAGCCGGCCCACTCGTGCCGAAGTCTACCCCGGGGCAATACGGTAACGTACCTCGAAGTTATTACGTCGGGCGACTCGGGCCGCTATGGCGGTCTTGCCGCTGCCCTTCACGAAGATGCCGTCCACCTGCAGCATGGACACGATGGACAGGATCTCGTCTACGCAGCCGTATTCACCTGAAGTGTAAAAAATAACAAGTTTAAATAACGTCAGGATATGTCTAAGGAGTGCAACTTGTAAACCACGTTGGAGGCCGATTACTCGAAAATGGTTGACTTTGTAAAAAAGTCATGTATGAAACCTTGCCTTTATTTTAAAAGACCCATTCAACTAAAACTGGAGGGGTAGAATGCATAAAATATTTTTCATCCCCACTTCACATGTTTGGAGAGCCACCCCTTAAATATAAAATTATCTTAAGATACACAAACCGAGATCTATACATATTATACCTATAACTGTACCAAATTTCATCGATTGATATTCATAATTACAGAAGCGAGAAGGGTGGAAAAACAGAAAGACAGACAGACAGACGGAGAGAGCGAAACGTTAAGTTCTTGTGTATTACGGAATCCTATAAATATTGGATATTTCATGTATTTTATATTTAATCTCATCGTCACATTCTTTTATGATACGTTTACAAACGAGTAGACGGATCGTCTGATGGAAAGCGTTGCGACCACCACAACGCCAGGGGAGTCACAAGTGCGTTACTCACCGCTGTTAACCAGCATGGCCGCGCACATCGGCTTCACCGGTAGCTCCGCCATCATCTCGCCGCGCGCGCTCAGCCCGCCGGTCTTGTCGATGGCGCGGAGAGCGAGCAGCAGCTCCAGCGCGGACAGCACGCTCCTGGCCGGCGGCGGGGTGGGGAACGGGAACCTGACGATTGCGCTAAGTGAGGACTGTGACGCATCACTCATTGTTGACCGCCAGTTAGAGGTCATTTTCAAATGACATTGGGTTTTCTATGGAACAATTTGCTACAAAAACCAAACGCGCGAAAAACGTAACCCAGTCGGGTAAATAGGTCACATACAAGCGTAATACACCTGGATTACTACTGGTCGCGTGTCTGCGGGAGATGGGGGAAATACATTACCTGTGACATTTTAACTCATTCCAACGAATATTCATATAAAATATGACTAACGATTTATTGATTTTCTCCACTTCTACAGGGATCTGAATTCAAATAGTTACGGGAAGTGAAATGTGAATGACAGTTGTACAATCAGTATAATAGTATTTTGGTTTGTGGCCGACAATTTTTTAAACAGCGGCTCATAAACGCCTATGTCTTTTAATTGTTTACATAATTACAAAACACAGCGCGCTCGTACTCACGTACCATGTTATGCGCTCGTGTTCACACAACCATACGCCATTGTTTTTCATAACATTTCAGCGACATTATCGTGTTACATATAATATTATAGAGTGGAAACATTAATTGTTTGATTGCATTGAATAGGCTCCGAAACTACTGAACCGATTTTGATGAAATTTGGCCCAGATATCGAGTAGACTACGGGGAAGGACCAAGGCTACTTTTTATTGCTGAAAAATGTACGGTTCCTGCGGGATTTACTTTTGCGCTTACACAGTCTTCAATGAAACCGGCCACCGTAACCGAAATCGTCATGGGGAGCTATTATTGTTTTGTGTCATATATCACGCCGGTTATCCGCGAGGCCACGACTCACCTGAGCAGGTTCTCTATCCCCAGCGCCCGGAGCTGCAGCAGCACGGCGCTGAGGTCGCCGCGGCACATCTCGGGCGGGGAGCTCGCGGGGAGCTCGTGGTACGCCTCCTCTGTGTAAAGTCTGTAAAACCGACATTATAAAACTTTAAGTAAACCCCGACAGTGTCAAGCAGTGAGCGAGCTGACGATGATGAGCTGAGAACACTGGATCATGTCAGATTTCAAATTTAAAAAAACTAGATCAAAATCGGTTCGTCCGTTTGGAAGCTACAATGCCACGGACAGACATACATTTAAAACTTTGTTTAGCGCGGGATCAAAAAGATTTAAAGTTAGATAGACGCTATATTTTATTTTCTCACACACAATTATTAAACACTATCGTTTGCCCGCGGCTCCGTCCGCTTAAATACAGTATCCCACGGGAACACTGTACTTTATCGGGATAAAAAGTAGCCTATGTTTTAATCCAGAGCCTAAACTACCACCATACCAAATTACATCGAAATCCGTTCAGCAGTTTTTGCGTGTAACAGTAACGAACATCCATCCATCCTCACAAACCGTCACATTTAGAATAGGAGGATTGAATCTGTACAGAGTATACGGCTGTGACGCTGAGCGAGGCCCGAGTCACCTGTAGCACGGCCCGAATTACCTGTAGCACGGTCCGAGTCACCTGTAGCACGGTCCGAGTCACCTGTAGCAAGGTTCGAGTCACCTGTAGCACGGTCCGAGTCACCTGTAGCACGGTCCGAGTCACCTGTAGCACGGTCCGAGTCACCTGTCGCAAGGTCCGAGTCACCTGTAGCACGGTCCGAGTCACCTGTAGCACGGTCCGAGTCACCTGTAGCACGGTCCGACTCATCTGTAGCACGGTCCGAGTCACATATAGCACTGCCCGAGTCACCTGTAGCACTGCCCGCGCGCGGTCCGGCCGGCGCGGCCCGCGCGCTGCACGGCGTTCTGCCGGCTGCAGGGACAGACGGACACACACTCCGCGCCGGCCGCGGGGCTGTAGTGGGCCATCTTGTGGAAGCCGCAGTCGATCACTGAAATGTATAACGAATAAATTAAATTGAAGTGTCTGTTTGTAATTTTATAAATTACCAGTTTTTTACTAAATGCCTAAGAAAGTGTATACGGTATTTGCAATGAAAAATCAAGTTTTTTAAATTTTGTCTGTCCGTCTGGCTGTTTGTCTGTTTGTTCCGACTAATCTCTGAAACTGGACCGATTTTGATCGGATTTTCACTGGCTGATAGCTGATGTTGCAAGGAGTAGTACTTTTATCTTACGATTCCTTTAATAAAGTTGTGTTGCGGGACCCAGTTTGCAATTGGATATGAACAGAGTATAATATATCAAGATTCTACCATCACCGCACCTACAAGACTCCTAGTACAGCAGGCTCACCGTAACTAATCCCCGGAATTGTGACACTAGTTTCCGCTATGTTCGTCGCCAGCACCACCTTCCTGGTCCGTCCGTCCGCGGTCTGGAAGGCTTTCAGCTGCCTGTGGTGCGGGAGCGAGCCGTAGAGCGGCAGGACGAGCATGTCGACCGCGCCCACGCCTGATGGGAAGTGCTTGCGGTGGGCGTTCCGCTCGTTGTTGTCTTGCGCGTACGTGGATAAAGTTTCCAGCGCTGTCAGTATTTCCTCCTGAAAAGTGAAAACAATACAAGTCTTTATAGCTTGTGTATTAGTAATTTAAATGGATTGGTACTTTGTAACGACCTCTGTGGCTCAGTGGTTAGCGCGTTGGCGCTCGAGATGGAGGTCACGGGTTCAAATCCCACCGGGGGAACAAGGGAACAAAATACGAGAAAAAACCTAACCTTAAACTCCCCCCCCCCCCTCCCCCCTCCCCCCTTCCACGTAGTACAAAAGTAATTTTTAGAGATTTAAAAATAATCTTCTAGAAATACCTCGCGCGGGAAAAACTACAGGCGTAATGCCCATACCATGCCAATGGGAGCGTCCCATAAGAAGTTATCATTTCAAAATTTAAGCCCCCTCTCCCGCCCGGTGACCAGGCGTAGTACTCTGAAGGCCCCCCGGGTGGTACGGGAACGCTCCCCTGTGCGCTCCCCTGTGCGCTCGTACCTGTGACGTGAGGAACGCCAGTATGTCGCCGAACGGCTGGTTCTCGTGTATCTTGACGACCGTCTCCACTGTCGCCGTCACGTAGTCCGGGACTGGCTCTGAAACGGCCCCACTAATATTGTAAACGCATACACATATATACTAGTATATCAATATATATTAAGGACAAGAGATTTCAAATATTCGTAAAAAAAAACTTCATACAAGAAAATACTACCGCCATCTGTTGAAAGCCGATCGAACTACTACAATCTAAGTCAAAATACCTTTTGCGCTTTGTTTTCAACAAATCGTCCATCTTTATTACTCATTTGTCGTAATTTTTCCCAATAGTGACCTCTATATTGTCAAACGTAACTCGAGAGCTCCATTGGGGTACTAAGGATTAGGTAGTAAGGATTTTTTAGCCTCGACATGCCCTGTCCGTTGTCGTCTATGTTTAAACGCGAAAGTTTGTATACATATTGTATGGTATGCTTGTTACTCTTTTACGCAACAATTAAAACATATGCTCCTTTTTACCGCAACAAAATGTACGGATCCCGGGGAGTTCTTTTTGCGTTTAATCACCACGATACATAGAACACGCTAACCCGAGCTGCGGCAGGTTCCCACTGACCTTGCGAATAAAATACGTCAATCGGATGCACGCGGCCCTCCATCGACATGACGACACTGGTGGGCCCGCCCTCGTCTCCCAGGTCGAAGTAACCCCGCAGGAACTGGGCGTCCATGGTCGCGGAGGATATCACCAGCTTGAGGTGCTTGCGTTTCTAAAATAATTACATTTGGTCAATCACCTTTATCGTTTAAGTTCGCACCGAACCGAAGCGATACGCGACATGGCGCTGCATTTTTAAGAAAGCTATACAAAACTGAACTTTATTCGCTACACAAAAGATACACGTTTCATGTGACATCGGTCATACACTGCACGTGCGATGTGCGGCGCGGTGCAACTTGACATTCGAACTTTTAAGCCAGACATGTTGGCCCAATGTTGGCCAATGCGAGCGTCGGCAAATCGGTACAAGGCTAGTGCTAATGTCCACACGTTGGACAAGTTCCTCGAATGCCAATGCAGGCGGCCAACGCAGACGAGTGTTGCCGAGCTGCCGAGCCGAGCGCGGACGAGCGCCTTTGATTCGCGCACAAAAACCGACACCGGTCCGAAGTGAGGCAAGTGGTCACGAGTGACGGCGAGCGAAGACAAGCTCTACACAAGGCGCTGGGTTTCACTCGGCCAACTAGGCGAGCGACACCGAGCGATGACAAGGCGAGGCAAATCGGCCCCGCTTGGCCCCGCTCGGCCCCGCTCGGCCCCGCTCGGCCCCGCTCGGCCCCGCTCGGCCCCGCTCGGCCAGCATGTACAGCCGCTATTACAATGACACGTGTACATCTACGTTTGTTGATGTTCTACTCACTTTGGCGATCTTCTTCAGCAGCCCCATGAGGATGTCGGTCATCAGCGAGCGCTCGTGCACCTGCAGTGACGTCATAGTCATCATCATCATCACGCTATCATCAATATAACTTAACATGGGACTTGACTGACGGAAATCGTGATGTATACAATTGTATAACATGTTTATTCTATTGTATATTATTACTACTTAGATGCCACGACTTCGTGCGGGCAAAAAGAAATCCCGCATGAACCGTACATTTTGCCGCGATAAAGTAGCCTATGTAAAGTCTCCTCCGTAAAGTAGTTTTCCGTAAAAGACGAACAAACTCACTTTCACTTTCAAATATTAGTAAGGGCTAAGGATGAATCCTACTACTATTATAAATGTGAAAGTTTGTGAGGATGGATGTATGGATGGATGGATGTTTGTTACTCTTTCACACAAAAACTACTGAACGGAATTTGATGAAATTTGGCATGGCAGTAGTTTAGGCTCTGGATTAAAACATTGGCTACTTTTATCCCGTTAAAGTACAGTATTCCCGTGGGATACTTTATTTACGCGAGCGAAGCCGCGGGGATAAGCTGGTGTTGAATAAAGAATTTGAATTTGAATATATCATGATGGTGTCTGGCCAGGAGGTTAACTTTTCATCGCAGCAAAATGTACGGTTCCCGCGAGAATCCTCTTTGCGCATACAACACTCAGTTACTCATAAAAACGTACACATATTGTAAAGATAGCGATGGTTTCCCTTTGATAACACTGTACGAGTTAGATAGGGCAATCCATTGAGAGTAATAATCCCTGTTACTAATAAAAATATTTACACAACGGATAACTTATACAACGTTGCTATCTTTTTCTATCGTGTGACGTTTCCAACGTATCAGACTATGTTTTAATCCTGAGCCTAAACTACTACAATACCAAATTACATCGAAATCCGTTTAGTAGTTTTTGCGTGAAAGAGTAACAAACATCCATCCATCCATACATCCGTCCTCAAAAACTTTCACAATTATAATAGTAGTAAGATAACACGTTTGCGAAAGGGACTGAGGCAAATCAAGTCTACATAATATGCTCAGTATGTACTACTTTATTCGTCTCAAATTCGTTATATTAAAGTTTCATGATTTTTTAAACCTTCAGATAGCTTATGGCACCCTAGTAGGTTACTCCGCTGTAGCTCCAAAGAAATGTTTTGAGTAAAGAGAGGGACTAAGACAAATTATTTTCAAATATGAGTTGACGTACCGTATGTAGACTTCACAACTTCACTCAAACCCATTCTCCAAGGCGCACCAGAGCAGATCTGGGTTAAAGTTAACCGTGGCTTAAATAGCATGCCTTCTCTTTCATAAATACGAAGAACGAGAGAGATAACATTCATATTTAACCCAGGGTTAACTTTAATTCAGATCTGCCATGTGGGCAGTGGGGCTACACGCGTTAAAATACTAATATAGTTCATCATTTAAACCTTCATGTAGTTTATGGGATCGTAGTAGAAATACGCTGTTCAATATACGAACTCGTTAAAATGATAGGGATTGACGTACAGACAGACAAAAAAGTGAAAAGCTGTTGATTTAAATTACAAGTAGACACTTCAATTTTATTTATTCGTATATAATATGTATATTGTATAGATATTATAGATGCATCTGATTACATACTTGAAAGATTATTAAGGAAGATAAAACAGTGAGTTTTATTTCATGAGAAAAAATACAATTAAAAACTAATCACTCAAAGTAATAACATATAATATATATATATATATATATATATATATATATATATATATATATATATATATATATATATATGTTTAAAAATGATTATGTTTAAAAATATGAATGAGGATAACACCACATTTAATTAGCAAATATTGTGTTGATTTGTCAACGGATTTCCATGAAATCTGTGGTAGTAGCACAGATTAAAGAAAGCTAGGTCCAGATAAACATCTACATAGTGAACTGTCTATTAGATTGCACTCCTACAAGCATACGATGTGTGCACAATTCTCCTATCGCGTACACGGCAATAGTGTGAAAAATCCGTCAGAATTGTGCGCCATCAAAGGGACGTCTAAATTTTCAAATTTCGGGTTTGAGTTTTTACGTCATGAGTTGTTTGTTGTCACGACGGCAAATAACATTTTTTTTTTTTTAATATTATATTTGTGTCCAATTAATGTTTAAAGTTTATAATATAAAAATATGAAATACAAATAATACCAAACAAAAATGTGGTATGTGTTGCACTGTGTGTATGAAAAATAATAGAATAAATAAAAATCTCTTATTTTACCTATCAAATATTTCATTCTCCGGAGTCTACGAGTTGTCTTGCTCTATTATAAGAGCGTCCGTGACCTAGTGAATAGACCCCCTGAGTCACACGCGTGATCGTGCAGACCAATAAGACTTTCAATAACCGTATACTGACGCTACACTTAGTTTAATTTACGCCCCTCTTCTGTGACAACCCTGACAAAATTTGGATCATTCTATGAAAGGGGTTCCTCTCCTCTGTACGTAAGTATTTTTACTCTGCGGTCGTGGTACGAGCCCAAGTCTTCGTTAAAACATAGGCTATGTGATACCGCATTCACGCGGGCGCTAATGCTGGGGCGCTCACCTCGTCCAGCACTATGCAGCTGTACTGCATCAGCAGAGGAGACGCGAACATCTCTCGCAGTAGGGTGCCCTCCGTCACAAACTGAAAATATATATAATATATTATGTAATAATATCTATGGACGCTTTCATGCCACGTCAATCTGGTCCCGTGGTGAGTTCTCGAGGAACTTGTGTTACGGGTACCGGACAACGGAAATATTTAATCCTACTACTATTACAAATGTGAAAGTTTGTGAGGAAGGAAGGATGGATGGATGGATGGATGCTTGATCCATTTGTTCCATTGTTTGTTACTCTTTCACGCAAAAACAACTGAACGGATTTCGATGAAACTTGGTATGACACACAGACGACATTTTGTCCCGAAGAAGTACCTTGTTCCCGTGGAAAACTGTATTTACGCGGGCGGTATTCGAACCCGCGTACTCCGGCTTGAGCGTCAACGCGCTAACCACTGAGCCACAGAGATAGTCTCAAAATACATTATTATAGTTTTAAGCGTTACTCCTATACCAACAATGTCATTACTCTATTCAGAAACAATTTTATCCAAACGTAAACAAAAATATCAATTCGACCAAATAAATGTGTTACTTTATTTACACGATAGATAAGTGACATAACATTGGTTTAATGAAATGAAATGAAATTGAAAGAAATGATGCTTTATTTGGTGAAAATATGGTTACATATAGGTGTTACGTATTTTACATTAGTGCGCATATTTTGTCGCAGTTAACGACGTCCAAATATTTTATTTATTATTAACACGATTATATTTTCATTATATAACATACCTACCGCTTTAAGATACATTTAATAACAGAATCAAATTGTCAATGATTAAGTATTAATTAAAAAATCATTCATTATGTCAATATATAGAATGTCAAAATTTAATGTTGTTAATACAATTGTTAGATTACTATACAAATGTCAAGAAAGAAAAAAAATAAAATGTGAAATCAAGAGCTCCATAAAATGTCAATAGATATAAAAAAATATAATGTTAATTATAATTAAATTTCAAGTTAATGATAATTAAATTTCAGCTCATTAAAAATTATTTCACGTCATAATAAGATTTATTTATTAACATTTTTTTTAGTTCTCTAATAGAGTGTTTTTTAGATTATTGTTTTATATGTTTATTCACCTTATTATATATTTTTACACACATTGATTATTTATAAAAAGGGTTGTTTTTGGTTTTTTATCTATGATCAGTCTATTTGAGTTTCTTAAATATTTTGTCGGGTACTTATCTATTAATTGTGTAAAAATGTCATTGTTGTGTACAACAAATTTAAAAATTTCTAAAATGTATAAGCTTGGTAGTGTCATGATGTTAAATGGTTTAAGGAAAGGCTTGCATGACTCATATGGTGGAATCTTAGCTATAGCACGGATGCATTTCTTTTGGACAATGAATGCCTTATCTAAATGCGCAGAACTTCCCCAAATTATCAATCCATAGCGCAGGACTGACGATACGTAGCCGTGATAGGCCATAATTGCGGTTTGTATACTACCTGTCCACGCTAGTCTACGTAAGACAAATACGAATCTGTTCAGTTTTGAACAAACTTTTTCTATGTGTGCATGCCAGTTACAGTATTTATCAATTTTAATGCCCAGAAACAAGTTCTCATCAATTTCATCTATAATTTCATCACTATATGCTAGTTTTAGTCGTAACGGTATTTTATTATAAGTTCTAAATTGTATGTACCTAGTTTTATTAAGATTAATTTTTAGATTGTTAGATGTTAGCCATTCAATTAAATGTCCAAGTGTTAAATTAATGTCACTTTCGATTTTATTCACGTCCAATTTTTTATATGTAAATAGTATTGATATATCATCTGCAAATAATGTCAATTTATAATTATTCATTATTGGAATGTCATTAATATACACACCAAATTCATTTAATAAGATTCTGGATTTACTATTAACTAGTTCATTATCTGTGTTAATGTTTTCAATTACAGTGTATTGCGTTCTATTTTCGAGAAATGACTTAATCCAATTATAAGGTGGCCCCCTTATTCCCATTTTGTTTAATTTTATCAGTAGCAATTCATTTGAAACTATGTCAAAAGCTTTAGTCATATCAATAAAGACAACTATACAGTGGTCTTTATCATCAATGCAGTTTATAATTTGGTTAGTAACATTAAAGCAAGCTTGTTGAGTTGATTTATTCTTTTGAAAGCCATATTGTTCGTTTTTTTAAATATTAAATTTGTTTATAAATGAAGTTATTCTTTTATGCATTGCTTTTTCAAATATTTTCGATAATATGTGAACTAGAGTAATCGGCCTGTAATTATTTAATTATTTTCTGTCACTTTTTTTATGTAGCGGTTTAATTATTGAGATTTTTAATTTATTGGGAAAAGAACCCTCCACAAAAGATTTATTTATAAGTTCTGTTATGATGGGGGCTATTATATACATATATTATACATTATTTAATTATTTTTGTGGATATTTCGTCATAACCAACCGTATATGTATTTTTTAAAGAAGTAATAAGTTGTATTGTTTCGTCACAGGTGCATGGTTTCAAAAAGATACTCATAGGATTGTCCTGGATATTACTTGTGAATTTAGAATTGGATGTTATATTTATGTTAGAAGTTTTAATACAATATTCATTAAATGTATTTGCTATGGCTCGTGGAGTATCTATTATGGTATTATTTATATTTATTTTTGGGATAATTTTTTTTTCGTTACCTTAGTTAGAGCAATTTTTAGCAATATTCCAAGAGGCTCTGCATTTATTTTTAGCTTTAGCAACATATTTTGTATGTGAATCTATTTCTGCAAGCCTAAAACACTTCCTTAATATTTTACTATATTTTTTTGTATTTGTTTTTTGTTCAAATCAAATCAAATCATTTATTTTGCATATGTGTGTAGGATATAGGTCTTACATTCAGTTTAGTTGCAGCACATAGGCCACTTGGGGCATGCAAAAGTTATTTTACTTAGTTACTATAATTACAATTGATTGTTGATAAAACTAAATGATTACATTTAAATTTACATTATAATATAAATCTATTAATTACATTTTATAAATATATTTTTTTTTTAAATATTATATTATGTATGCATTAAAATAATAATCTAGAGCAATTTCGTATATAGTATTTACATAACAGCAGTCAATAGAATAGTACAAAATATTATGTTAGGAATTGTCCAGCAAATTAATTTAATTAATAATATCACCATATCCACATGTCATCGATAATAATTAAATAGTAGAGAATGTCAACATACATAAAAATAACAATTAATAATATTATATCTATATACAAATGTTAATAATACATCATTCAATAATAAAAGCGTTATCATTTAAATATTCATCAATATCATAATAAGCTTTTTTGAGCAGAGTTGTCTTAATCGTATTTTTAAATAATTGTGGCGAATTTATCTCTAGTATACATTTTGGTAGTTTATTGTACAGGCGAACTGCCATGCCTAGGTAACTCTTATTAAGTAAGGCAGTTTTGCTACTTGGATAACACACCTTATGGCGATTTCTAATGCTTTTCAAAGTCTCATACTTTTCGTATACTCATACAATTGTATTTAATCCTACAATTTTTTGGAGCATATATAAGGCATACGACAACCTATTGATTTTTCCACGAATATAGTAACAGTGCTCTTTCCAATTCAGTTCACTATCCACATATATTCGTAAGAACTTAGAGACATATACTTGCTTAATTTTAGTATTCATATATTCTACCTCTATATTTACACTAGGCTGCCCAAAAATTTTTAAAATACATAACATTGGTTTTGTCTAAATTAATTTTTAAGTAATTCATGTTTAGCCATTTTATAATTTTGTCAAGGGAGTTCAATATATCAGTTTCCAGATGATTTTTATTTTTTCCAATATATAATATTGTGCCATCGTCAGCAAAGAGTACAATTTTTTCGTCTATTACTTTCGGTAAGTCGTTTATGTATAATAAGAACATAAGTGGCGCTAGAACACCACCTTGTGGCACGCCATCATCGACTTCTTCAGTTGGTGATAGGTAACAAATTTCCGTAAGACTCTTCGGACATAGTTTTTTTATTTGAGTAACTTGTTTTCTATCAGTTAGGTTTAGGTATGATTTAATTAAATTAAGTACGTTACCTCTAATTCCATACGATTCCAGTTTATCAATTAAAATTTTGTGATTAACAAAATCAAATGCTTTAGAAAGGTCCATGTAGAGTGCGCACATATTATTTTTCTCATTTAAATTTGTTAGTATATTTTTTAAGAAGTCGTGTATTGCACAATTTATCGATTTGTTTTTCCTAAAACCCATTTGTTCTTTGCATTTTATGTTGTGTTTTTCAAAATACTTGTATAAGTTTTCATTGAATAACTTTTCAAAAATTTTTGAGAAAATTGGTATTAGTGCTATTGGTCTATAATTATTTGGCATTTCTGGATCACCCTTTTTAAATAGGGGTGTTATTATTGTTAGTTTTAACTTATCTGGATATACTCCCTTTTCTACGCATAAGTTATAGACGTGGCATAGTATCGGTGATATAGTAGTAGACACTTTTTAAATAATATTAGTTGTTATTCCATCATAACCTACGCTACTAGTATTTTTGAGAGAGTTAATTGTACGATAAATGTCACTTGGAGTTGCGGGCGGCATGAATATAGAGTTATAATGATTTGATAACGGCTTGTAATTAGAGTTATTTTGACTGTACCTAGAGTTTGTGTCTGTAGTGCCAGTGGAAAAAAATGTATTTAGAGTTGTAGCTATGTTGGATGGGTCTGATATATACTCACCATTTACGTGTAACTTGTGTATTTCATTTTTGCAAGTTTTTTTATTTCTGTTAATGACGGCCCACATTGCTTTGGACTTATTATGAGATCTATTAATTGCATAGTTATTTTGGGCTTTTTGTGTAAGTTTGATTATTTGTTGAAGTCTTAATGAATATGTTTTAAGATATTGTTTAGTTACCCCTTTATTTTTACGATACTGCCATAGTAAGTATCTCTTACGTCTACAGCATTTTCTTATCCCTTTTGATATCCATTTCATTCGTTTGTTTGCATATATTTTCACTTTTATGAATGGGAAATACAAAGAATAAAATAAAAGGAATAGCTCGTGGAATACGTTAAATGCATTATTCGTTGATATATTTTTTTCCCGATAATAGCTAAATTGTAATTTTCGTTTTGTTTTGCAACTTTTTTTTAAGCCTTTTGTTATGCAGTGAGGTACTGTATGTTTATATGTTACCTTTAAGCGGACTAAGGGAAGCAGAGCTTATATAGCATTATGAATAAATCATAAAAGCTGTTAAACGCTTCATTAAAGTTTTTTAACAAATAAATGTCATCAAAAAAAATGTTTGCTAAGTAATCTTTAATTTTTTTTATGTTATCTTTTTTATATTCTCTTTTGTAGATATAGTGGCATTTATTTAAGTTGCGGTTACATGCTTCTATTGTTCCCGAAATAAATTGTGCTGTGTTATGGTCCGAAAGGCCTAAGTGTAATAATTCGGTTTTGGCATGCAATAAGTTACTTAATATATTATCTATACATGTCAAGTGTCTAGTAGGTTTATTAAAGTGATTTTTTAAATTAAAATTACTTGAAATGTCACGCAGTGCATTTGAGTCCTTATTTATTTTTAGTAAATTAATATTAAAGTCACCAGCAATTATTAGATTTTTATTTGATTTTTTGGTTATGTTATATAACAAAGAATCAAACTTTTTGAAAAATGTACTACTCACTGAATTTGGAGTTCTATATAAGTACATGATAACCAGATTTAAGTCAAAAATTTCTATGCCACAACATTCAAAATCATTATCAATTGCAGAACAAGATTCAATATTATTATAATAAGAGAATGTACTTTTTTGTACTTGGTAGCATTATAGTTCTATTGTCTCTTTGTTTACGTTTATATTCGATCGATGTACACATTATGTAATACGTTTACAGTTTCATGCAGGCAGGACGAATCTAATGTCTAAGGCAGTAAGGCTGGGAATTGGAACTATATTCGACGACCTCTGTGGCTCAGTGGTTGAGCGTGTTGGCGCTCAAGCCGGGGGTCGCGGGTTCCAATCCTGCCGAAGGAACAAAATGGTTTTTCGTGTTCCTGGGTCATATGGATGTGTATTAAATATATTTCCGTTGTCTGGTACCAGTAGCACAAGTTCATCGAGAACTTACCACGGGACCAGATTGACATTGTGTGAGGCGTCCATAGATATTATTATTATATGTCCCGTAATCCGGCGGGCCCGAGAAAATTCAAAACATTGAAAATAGAACTCTGCGCTAATACAATAGAGTTGAAAATCGAAGTGTCGAGAGTCGAGCTGTCATATATGACATTCACATTTGACTCGACCCTTGTGTGTTCGATTTTCAGCTCTACTGTATTAGCGCTGAGTTCTATTTTCAATGCTCTGAATTTTCCCGGGCCCGCCGGGTTCCGGAATTTATAGTCCTAGGGTAAGAATGAGTAGTAGTTATCAGTTATAATTCATCATCATCAGCTCGCTCACTGCTTGACAATTCGGAGGTTAAAGAATTGTTTACATTTATATTGAATCTGAACCTCAACTTTGTGACGTTTGGACCAATCAGGAGGCGTTAGTAGCTGCTTTATCGTTTACGAGAATGCCGGTTTGTCAGTTTTAGCGTGTCGGGACTTGATTGTAATTGTATTATTACAGGTTTTATTTAGCAGACTTGACCCTCTGAACTTGACTGACCTCGCGCCTCGCGCCAAGACACCGAAGTCGTATCTGTGTTGTCCGCCCCAGAAAGGGGAGAAGGACTTAGGGACAAATAGAAAGAGACTAAAGAACTTGTAGGGAATCAAGAATTGCGCACCTGAAGGGAAGGACCCAGGACAGTAGGGTGCGCATTCCCGTGCTTCGGCCCGTATAACCACGATCGGTTGATAGGGCCATGGCTTGGTGGAGGGATTTGACCTCGCGCCTGTCACGAGTCAACAAATAAACCTCAGGGTCTGTTTTTGTAACGTCCACCCGAATGTTAAAAGCCTTGTCAAATTACGCGGTGACAAGGAAATGCAATTAGTAAACTGTGGAACGCATAATTAACAAGTTATTTTAGTTTTAATATAGAATGTAGTTAATTTATAGGGTTCCTTACCCAAAGGTAAATAAAAACGGGACCCTATTACTGTGACTTCGCTGGCTGTCCGTCCGTCTGTGTGGTAGTTAGAGAATTGAAATTTTCACAGATACCGAAATACACCTTGTATCTCGGTTGCCGTTATACAAATACTAAAAAGTTAAAAACAGAATAAAATAAATATTAAAGTGGGGCTCCCATACGACAAACGTGAATTTTTTGCAATTTTGTACGACGGAACTCTTCGTACGCGAGTCCGACTCGCACTTGACCGGTTTTACTTGAATTCAAGGCAAAAACTTTACAAAATTGCTAAATAGGTACTAGGCTCTCATATATTTTCCTAATGCTCGTTTTCACCAACTGATTCCTAAACGATTCTTATGTAAGTGACCCTTTGGATAGGTGGTCTCCTAAAATCGGCACCTACCTACCTAATTTCATTTTCATCAATCTGGGAAATTTAAAACACGAATTAAACTTACTCGTGCGAGTAGTGCACGAGTAAAGAGCAATGCCAATCCTTATGCGCGCCAACACGCTCGCCAACAAGTTCGCCAACTCGCCCGCCGCGGCTCTCGCATCACCGTCGCCCAATTTCTCAAAGGGGTCTAGTGTCGAGTCAAATGATGCGTTTAATAAAGATTATTTTATTTTATTGTATTTAAATGTCAATGTCACAAAATGGCAGCTCGACACTTCATTTTCAACTCTGTTGTTTTAGTGCTGTTTTCAATGCTCTGAATTTTCCCCGGCCTCCCGGATTCCGAATCATATAGTCCCATCATTAACTTTAATAAGACTCACCGCAAGCCCTGTCTCGGCGGTGCGCTCAGAACGCATGGCGGCGGCAAATCCAACATGATCGCCAACTCGCTCGACAATACGTTCGCCACGCATCTTGCGTCACTGACTCACCGCTATCTCGGCGGATCACTCGAAGTCCGGAGCGCATGGCGGCGGCGAACCCAACATGATCGCCAACTCGCTCGACAATACGTTCGCCACGCCGCTCGCGTCACTGACTCACCGCTATCTCGGCGGATCACTCGAAGTCCCGAGCGCATGGCGGCGGCGAACCCAACATGATCGCCAACTCGCTCGACAATACGTTCGCCACGCCGCTCGCGTCACTGACTCACCGCTATCTCGGCGGATCACTCGAAGTCCCGAGCGCATGGCGGCGGCGAACCCAACAACGTTGAGATTCAAAAGATGATGTTTGTTTAGTACGATTCACTTTATGTGGCCATATTAGACGGCCCCAATTCTCGTACCTCGAATCTCGGTTCGATTATAGCGCTGACTTACTCGGATAGGCGTCAAATCATGCGCGCGCGAGCGGGACAGACTGATAATAATCGAACCGAGATATATTTCAGGAACGAGAATTGGGGGCCCTGCTGCAGGTTTGAGCGGCGAACGTTACTGTAACTCACCACAAGCTCTGTCTCGGCGGAGCGCTCAGATCGCATGGCAGCCGCGAAGCCAACATGTTCGCCAACTCGCTCGCCGCGCTCGTCGGCTACTCGAGCGGCGAGCGTCATGGCGGCTGCTACTCGCGGCTGCGTCACACACACACGGTGGCCGATCTCGAGCAGGTACTACAAATTAAAATAAATAAAATAAAAATTATTATTAGGCAACCTCCAATTTGATGATGTTATGGACGAATAGTCCGTGGTATGGTATTGTGGCGGACCAATTAGCGCCACGATCCTGAATCGCGCTATCGAAGTTTTCACAGTTCGGCGTTATATATACAACATCTGAAATGCATACAAGTGGGCTTCGGCCTGACCGAGCATACCATCTCGCTCGGTTGGAGATCTCCCTTTCGGGCTTTCCATATTACCACAGTATATCTAAGAGTAACAAACATTTCTATCACATCATTTTTCATATTTAAAAACGCAAGAAAATCTGTCTATTACTTTAGGAGATACTATACCAGAGACAGATACACAGGCACGTCTAACATGATATGTCTGTGTATGAATAGTTTAAAAGATTGATTCGAACATTGAGCTGAGTGCGAGTTTTTGTCACGTTTTGCGAGTTGTATGGCATCGAAACAGCGCCCCTAGCGGCAATCAATGGCAACTAATTCGATGCCGTGCAACTTGTTGGTGTCTTCCTTTGCGGCGAGCAGTAAGTAGTGACACAAACTCGTGGCACAAAGGAAAGGCAGCGACTTCATTAGTAACCGACTTCCAAATACGTTCGGTTGTACTTTTTTTTTTACGTGATAACTTCTTATAAAGCGATGAACGGCGGCTGCACGCTCGAAAATTGTCACGTTCCGCCTGAGCCGAGCGTGCAAGCGAGAGCGCGGTACAAGCGATAGAGAGGCACGATCGGCCTAAGCGTTCGGCTTGTGATGAAGTTATCACGTAAAATGATCGTCTGTAAACTGACTTAACAGAGAACCATTTTTATTATTATAATTCTTTTATACTGTGTAAAGATCTAGCATTTGCTTCACCAACAGCGTTGGTGAACAACGAGAACATATCCAGCAGCATAAAGGCAAAGAATATTGATGCTGAGAAATCAGAAAACAAACGTAGCTTTCGAAGCTGCGCCATTCAATTCGTCATTTAGGAAATAGAAGTTAAGGAACGTACCCACACTTACGTAGTAACTATTAGGTCCTTACATATGAAATTGGCGTTTTGTCGTACTGGCCACTTTGATCACAAATATTATATCTTTCGTTAGGAATTCCAATTTCAAATTTATACCGCTTTTTACTCATGCATTTTTGTTTCGAAAACCGTAATTCATTGTTCTTTAGGTTTTTTCTTTGCTTCACTCTGTTTACAAAATGGAAAACTTGAAATATCGTATTATTTTCGAGTACCAGTTCCACCGTGGCACCAGTGCTGCAGAAACGGCTCGAAGGCTTAATGATGTGTATGGCGGCGGTGTCGCAAAAAAAACGCAGTGCGTTTTTAGTTCCAACATTTTCGTTCTGGAAATTTCGACCTGCAGAACAAGCCCCGTGGACGGCCAGAGATCAAAGTTGATAATAAAGAATTAAAGATTATTGTGGAAGCGGATCCATCGCAAACCACGTCCGAGTTAGCTGCAGGCTGCGGTGTTCGTGATAAAACTGTTTTAATCCACTTGAAGCAAATTGGGAAAGTGAAAAAGCTTGAAACCTATCTACTGAATTGAGTGCAGCAAACCCACAAACGCGCGTCGACTGCTGCGTTACATTACTCAACCGGCACTACAATGAAGGGATTTTAAATCGATGTTGAACCTGTGATGAAAAGTGGATCCTGTACGATAATCGGAAACGCTCATCGCAATGGCTGAACCCGGGCGAACCAGCCAAAGCCTGCCGCAAGTGAAAATTGACTCAAAATAAGTTACTTGTGACTTGTGAGCGTTTGGTGGGCTAGTGCCGGTGTCGTTCACTACAGCTTTCTTAAATCTGGCCAGACGATTACGGCAGATGTCTATTGCCAGCAACTGCAAATCATGACGGAAAAGCTAGCTGCTAAACAACCGAGGTTGGTCATTCGCTCTAAGCCACTGCTGCTTCAGGACAACGCTAGGCCACACACTGGACAACAGACGGCTACCAAATTAGAGGAGCTTCAATTGGAATGTCTAAGACATCCACCGTACTCCCCGGACCTTGCTCCAACAGATTACCATTTTTTTCTAAATTTGGATATTTTCTAGCAAGGGAAAAAATTCAACTCCGATGGGGCAGTCCAAAGCGCCTGCAAAGATTTTATTGATTCCTGTCCGAATGGTTTTTTTAGTAAAGGAATCAATGAACTAGCTATGAGATGGCAAAAGTGCATAGATAGCAATGGTATATACTTTGATTAAATAAATATATTATGTTTAAAAAAAATCGACTTTATGTTCCTCCTTTACAAAACGCCAATTTCATATGTAATGACCTAATATTACATTTTAATAACCTGTGCCCATGCCCCATACTACGTGACCTGTTTAGGGGGAGGGGGGTCCCCCGGGGGAAGTTTTCAACGTACTACGCTTGGTCACCGGGTGGGGGGGAGGAGCTAAAGCTTTTTGTCACGCAGTCAACATCTTCTAGGTAAATCTCGCGCGATGGTCATTCGTACTATGTGAAAATGAGGAGGGGGAGTCAAGTGGTCACGTAGTATGGGCACAGATTAAAGAGGAACAGATAAACAGCTACATAGTTAGCTTTCGATTTGATTGCACTCCTACAAGCATACGGTGTGTCCACGATTGTGTGGAAAAATCGTAGGGGACGTAAAAATATTCAAATTTGGATCGTTCTATGAAAGCCGTTTCTCTGTACCTACGTAAGTATATATTACATTTTCTACTCTGTGGTGTGGGCAAGTCCCCTTATTGGATAATTAAAAATTCTATTAAAAACCTGCAAGCTACACAGCATGGAAGGGTAAAGTGTGGTAGCAATTATCGAATAAAAATTTATATTTACACAATGCAATCTTTCTGTCGGCTTTGGGTCCGAGTTTTACGTAAAACTTCAATGCCTCGTTTAATTCAAGTATGTAAATCACCTACTATCAGGCCGGCTTCTAGCAACGTTTGTGCCCTTGTATTCAAATGGCCGAAGATTTGACACAATTCACAGAGCACAATGAAAATGAGGAATTTATTTACAAAACAATTGCAGGTATTGTTGTTTTCAATAAGGGTCAGCTCACACCGAAACGAGAAGCGACGGGACACGGAGCAGCAAATTTGAACTTTATTTACTACTCAAGAAGGTCATTTCATTCAGCGCTGCCAGACATTTTTTGCCAAGCCGGGATTTAGAACTTTTTGAGTGAAAAATCGCGATTCTTTCGTCGAAAGCGGGACAGTACAAAAAAACCTAAATATTCAAAAGTTTTTGAATATTTATCTTTTTTTGTTGAGTTCAAATTACGTTCACGTGACAAGAGACAGCAAAATAGTCATAGAAAATGTATTTAAATAAAAATACGCTACTTTAAATCAGATTTACCCTATCGTTAAAGAGTTGTCTTATTCGTCTTCTGAACAAAAAAACAAAAACGACGCGAGTTTAGTAGTTTCGCAAAAACAGAGTTGGCACACTGGAACGATTCGCTTCAGTCCATACGGCCGACTGATGCGATTTCGAATTTGCACGCAGACGATACGATTTTGCATCCGTTCAGGCCGAACTGAAGGAAAACCGTACCGTGTACCGGGACCCTTTATAGTTTCGCTCTGTCCGACGTCTGTCTGTCAGTCCGCCCTTCCAGCTTCTGTAATTATGAATATAAATGGATGAAACTTGGTACAGTTATATATTGTATATAGATCTCGGTTTTGCATCATAAAATAATAATATTTTTATATTGTAGGGGTGGCTCTGTGGCTGTGTTTCTGTGGCTGTGGCTGGGTGGCTGTGGCTCGGTGGCTCTGTATGGCGCATACACGTGAAGTGCGGAGATAGTGAATTGTATGTTTCCATGGTGATAGATAATGCTAAAAACTGTAAGAAAAATATTTTGAGTCAAATCGGACAATAACTTTGGAAGTAATTCAAAGAAAGCCTGTTATGCGTTGCTAGTGACGGAACCCTCCTAAGACATGTCATGTTTTATTTCGAACAGTATTCACTAATTACATCTACACTAATATAATAAAGAGGAAAGGTTTGTTTGTTTGTTTGCAAAATTAGTGAAGTAGTTTCGTATTCAATAGGCTCCGAAACTACTGGACTAATTTTGATGAAATCTGGCACAGATATACAATAGATCACGGGGAAGGACATATACTACTTTTATTTGCGGCAAAATGTACGATTCCCTCGAGATTTCCTTTTGCGCGCACGAAGTAGCAACATCTACTATATTTTGTTAAAGTGGTAACCCTATCCATCAAGCCATGTATTTTCAAGCTTGTGTTCAACAGTGAAAAATAAATATTGCTTTGATCCAGAGAGGGAGGGAGGGTTGCCGTCAATCATTCCATCGATTTTAACAACACCAAGTAGTAGTTATTTCATTGTCTACAGTGCCGCGGTGGCGGAGCTGAGCAGTTACAATATTGTACATTGTCTATCTTTTAAGTTTAGCTTACTATACCTATACTAGGTTTAAAAATAAAACTCAAATAATGTGCTATTTTCAGAAGTTATTTAGATAATAATATCAATCCTTAACTTAATACTGACATTAGTAATTTTAAACATTTCATACACTTTATAATTGCCACAAACCACCATACAGTTTAAATGAATATCTTAGGAGATATCTGAAATTAAAAAGTACACACGAAAAAAATTAATTCAAACGGTCGACGGCGCGCGGCGCGACGACTACCAATTATATAGGTCTCAACTCCGCCGGCAACCCGCGCCCATATTACGAGCAGTGTGACCATATAGGTCACAAATGTGGCCATATGGTCACATATGTGGCAGGATCCTGCCATTTTGGCAGTTTTAAGCCTTAATTTTAGCCTCTGGCAGTATTTGTTGACGTCTTAGTAATCTGGCCAGATCTGGCACTACGAGTATTACAATATTAGCTGGCAGATTTGGCAGTAAGAGGATTCAAAGATTCAGAAGTTTATTTGTACTATGTATTATTGAAGTAGTATCGATAAAAAAATGTGCCAATTTAAATATCAGTAGGTATATTATGGCAACTCTGCTTCGGGGTAGGGGATTCCCCATAAAGTATCTTCTTGACTTTGTTGATTAACAATTAATGTGAACTTTATTTAGCTGATTGAAATGTTCGTAGTGATATTATATTTTCAACTTTCACTTGTTTTGATCGGTAGCACGGATCGCTAAGTGATTTTTTGGAATCTGGTGGGAGCAATGCTGGGCCAATGGCCCAATTTTAAGAATTGATAAATTTTGGGGTGCCATTGCTAAAATACGTAATTCAAATGGAAAATTAAACTTTTCTGATTTTGCAAAAGGCTCGTTGTGCTTGCCAATGTCGAATGCAGCTTGCGAGAGAATATTCTCGCAAATCAACGTTAAAAAAAAACAAAAACGCGGAACAGAAGATGTAGCCTCTATTTTACATAATATTGTAAAACAAGGCATCAGTGGATATGGTGATTGCATTTAATTCCAACCTACAAAAGGTAAATAAATGACAAAAACAAATGACAAAAGCGATAAAGAAGCCGACGAAGAAGAATATGCGGCAAATACAAATGTATAATGGTAATTTAATTTTTCAACTTTTAACAGCTATAGCGCATTAAACGAAACTACCAAAAATCTATTTATTTAAATTTCGGCATTATTTTGGCATTTTGCATAAGAGTTTGGCAGGTTTTTTTAACTCAATGGGGCAAGATCTCAGATTTGAAGTTGGTCACACCGATTACGAGTACCTACATTAGAATGAGTGAATTAGTTTTTAAATTCGTGACATCTGCCAGCTTGTTGACACGACAAGGACCGTCGGGCTCCCAAGCGCCGCCTGGTGACAGAAAAAAAATCGAAATTTCATGTTTACCGTTTTTGATACCACTTACGCCAGATGACACTTTGTGTGAGTTGGGTCTGCCGGCTGCCCTCTAACGGCAAAAAAAACGAATGGGCTATATAAAGATACTAGCTTCACCCCGCGGCTTCGCCCGCGTAAATATAGTATCCCACGAGAATACTGTAGTTTTTCGGGATAAAAAGTAGCCTATGTTTTAAACCAGAGCCTAAACTACTGCCATACCAAATTTCATCGAAATCCGTTCAGCAGTATTTGCGTGCAAGAGTAACAAACATCCATCCATCCATCCATCCATCCATACAAACTTTCACATTTATAATTGTAGTAGGATGTTCCACCGTAGCGCCTAAACTAGTGATCCGATTGTAATGAATGATTATTGAGGTGTCAATAGATGCGTAATAATAGCCCGGGTGACATATACAGCCATATAGGCTATATAGGCTATATAAATTATGTTTTATATAAAAATTGCAGTTTTAACTTCCACTTCAAATGCCTCATTAAATTAATTTTATTTTAATGGAACTGAGGTAATTAAGACGAATGTGTTCGCGTCCTTCTTCCCACACTGCCAGAAGACACACAAGTGCGTTACCGTACTAAAATTGCATACGGATCGTATGGTGTTGGCGTTATGAAGTAATAAACACGGACTTAACATGACATGCACTCACATAAGCTGTCCATAAATTTGGCCACAATGGGGCACGCGCGTTGGAGACATTTATTCATCAGACAGGACCTGTCCTTACGCCAGTAAGTAACTGAGTAACTTCCTAAAAACATAATCTAGACGCAGAATCAATCAATACTCTAAATAGCACACTAGCTCTAGCCAGGGGCGTGCGCTTCTTGTAGGCAGAAATGCAGTGCTTTACTTGTCATTCACAGATATTTTAATAAAACGTTCGTACGTTTTAGATGACTTTAATAGTAAATAAATTAATTTAAAAAATATAATAACTTAAAACGCCTAATATTTTATAAATAGCAACTCATCTCATGCCGCTGCGTTCTGCAGGACATATCATCGCATGTATGTGTAATTTTCATACTTCGCAAACGCAAACACCCATGAATATCGACATGATTATATAGCGTAAACTCCCGCGGCAGGCGATGGCTCTCGGCTATCCGATCGCTTCCGAAAACCGCCGAACTGGCTTGTCGGAAATTATTCGTTGCCTATAATCCGAGTAAAAATAATAGACGGAAATCTAATAAATCACGTCTGCACATTATGCATTTTTGTTTAGTAAGGTTTTATTTGTTTAAATAGAAGAAACGTTTTGTGTTTCGCGGGGGCCATATTGCATATTTCATGTGATAAGCATTGTTTACAATTTAATCGCTCCAGTTTATTTATAGTTTTCTTAAAAGATTTTTCATTTTAACATTTGATATATATATATATATATATATATATATATATGACTATAATAATTGTAGTGATTTGCTTTTACTAGTGCGTTTGTTGATTTTTTTTAAATGTTATTTGATTGTGAGGTTTGTGTTGAAAATGTGTGTTTATTAAAAATTTAAAATAACAAGTTCTCACAATTGTCATTCAGTGAAAAGATTCAAATTCTGTCTAAAGGTTGGTGTGTACCCGAGTTACAACAATTAAACCAGCAAAAAAATAATGTAACTCGAAAATTTCATGTTAAAAGTTATGAAACGTATAACTGTCTGTGTGATTGTGTACTCACGATTTAATTATATTGTTTTCCTTGCATATTATTTAGTAATTCTAGTATAGTGTGGACTGATTCGGGATATTCAGGTTTAAATAATTTCTATTCCGCGGCCAAGAAGCATGACCATACAGAAAAACATCTGGAGACCTGCTTAAAATTAAACACTTTTGGAAAATCTCGTATTGAAATGAGTATCAACAGTCAGTTACGATTAGATATTGAGAGGCATAATGCTAAAGTTTATCGCAATAGAAACATTTTTCAAAGGCTGATCGATGTAGTTTGCTTTCTGGGAAAACAAGAATTAGCTTAGTAGTACATCTAAGACTTGCTCTGTTGGCATGGTTTAGACTTAGAGATCCGTCGCTTGGCTGTAGCTATGCTAAAAATCTATAAACGAAAAAGTTTTTGTGACCGAGTACTTCGCCGCATACCCAGTGTCATAATCCTGTGCACGCCACTGGCTCTAGCACAAGGATTTTTACAAGCTCGAGATCCAACTAATACACACGAAATACAAGAACCGGTGGGGAAAAAGTAATGTATACAGTATCTGGGTAACCGAGCTTTGCTCGGAGTTCTGATAAATAATTTAAAAAAAAGAACCACAAAAATATCTATCTGACCGGGATTCGAATTCGAAAATTCGGAATGTGGTATTCCGAATTTTCGAACAAAGCAAAAATTGTACATACGCATACCAAACTGCCAATCGGACTGAAATATTAGAGTCGAAATTATTGACATATTGTAGCACACCGAAGGGAAAAACACCGATAGCTTGAAATGCGCAGTTTCCCAGAATTAAGACTAGGTCGGGTCGATAATTCTCCATCAAAAATAGCTGCATACTAAATTTCATAGTGATACTTGCAGCCGTTTTCGAGAAACCGATATACCTAAGTACCCTATTCAGATCCAATAATCTATACAAATAAATAAAATTGAAGTGTCTGTTTAAATTAACAGCCTTTCACTAAATGAATATTAAAGTATATTATACTAGCTTTTGCCCGCGGCTTCGCCCGTGGAATAGTGTTCTGGAAGAAATAACTTCTTCAGCAATATTTCCACCCATTGCAATATACAATATTGAAAATATTTTCAATATTGTATATGTCTTGTATTTAAAAATTAAAAATTAAAAATTAAAAATGTAAAAATTGTCTTGTATTTTTAAATTTGCTGATTTTGCTAACGTGGTTCTGCAAAACATGACATCTTCTATCAAGATGGAGCAGTTAGCTGAGATTTTAAGGTTACAAATTACAGAAGCACTGTTCACGATGAAATGAGTAAAAAAAATTGCAAAAAGTAAAGATTTGTAGCAACAGGAAAGTAAAAACTGTCACAGGGTGTACATTTTCCCGAATATTTTTTTTCGCTATAATTTTAAAAATAAGTACAAGACATAATTTTTTTTATATATTTTTCTAATAACTGTTATGACCTTACCTGTATATTATGTTTTTCGCGTATAAAATACTTAAAGTGAGTTAAGCATTTAATCTGATAAGGATCGTACTGTATCCGTCTGAATAGTTTCTGAAAATACCATACATAATAATATTAAGTATGAACTGGGCACCGGCAGCTAGTTTTACTAAGTAAACCGCAATGTCACCTGCATTTTAAATGTGTAATGTCTTCGAAAATATTCATTGAAATCACATGCTGTAAAGGGCCATCCATATTGATCTATATTAAGTGGACAATGTATTTAAGGTACTTAATTGGATAAGGATGAATGCTGTATTGCTTAAAATCCATTAAATCTCGCAAAAAGTAAAGGATAAAAAATGGTATTTGCGGGTTATCCCTAAGAGACATATACCATCGCGGAATTTTTTATAGACCTTTTTAATGTGTACAATACTGTTGTACATTATTTTGATCTACCTCGTAGGGTTCAGCCAGCGTTTGCAATGTAAGCGCAAAATAATGTGTTTATTTACGACATTGGAAAACTCTAAAAAATAGTTTTAGATCAGTGTTTCTCTACTATATTATGGATGTTATACAAATATTATACTTCCTCTGGAATCACTCTATATATTTAAAAACCCGCATCAAAATACGTTGCGTTGCTTTAAAGATCTAAGGATACATAGGGACAGACAGAAAAAGCGACTTTGTTTTATACTATGTAGTGATAGTGACGGTACTTACATTAAAATATATTTTTTTTTATTTTTGTCTGTCTGTTTGTTCCGGCTAATCTCTGAAACGGCTGGACCGATTTTCACGGAACTTCACTGGCAGATAGCTGATGTTATAAGAACTAAGGCTACATTTATCTTAGGGTTCCTACCCTAATATATACTTTATTAGCAGAAAGCAGAAAGGGCCTCAAGGGCTTCAGGCCACGAAGGGTCATTTATAACCACAATATAATTGCAGACGGGACATGTTTTAGTCCTTATCGCAAAACCACTGGGCGTCTGGCGTGAGTCAGTGTTATTTATAAAACATTGAATACATAACGCAAATCGCAATTAGTCACTTTTAAAGCTGGAAACGGAGATACACGAAGACGACATGTCGCCTGATTGTAAGTTACTTACCGCGGGGTGGGAGAGACAAGTACAATGCGCAACATAAGTACTTAGTTCTAAAAGGGTAATCTTGCGTAAAAGGTAGATACATTTTTCCCCGTGGTTTACTCTATATATCTGCCAAATTTTATCGAATACGGTCCAGTAGTTCAATGTAAACAGACAAATGAGCACAAAAAATCTCTTCCTCTTTACAATATTAGTATAGATACTTACTTAAGTTCTGTAGAATCTAGTGTTATATAAAGGCCGCCACAGACGAGAGGCCGATCGCTTCAGTTAGAACTGACGTCAGTTCGGCCCTTAGATTAATAACGCCTAGATAGTCTTCAAACAAACGCATCGTACAAAGTGAAGCAAGCAACAGATAGATGTAGGCGTAAGCATTACATACCGACACGCACACACAACTTTAATGTTGTGGAGTTTGTACAGTTTTAAGGGACAATTTCCACGGAAAATTTTGCTCTTAAAATTGAAATCATTGTTTTGTTTTTCTTAATATCGTGAGATGTAAAAATAAAACTTATATTTCATTTTAAACCATCAAAAAAATTTGTAAACATTATTTATATTAAACTGGTATTAAAGATTATATTAATGATTATCTGAAAATACTTTAAATTGATAGTTAAAAAATCAGAAAATATTAAAAAAACATGGCTAACTAATAGTTGCAACTTAGTTGCAAATTTTGAAATAAATTTCTTATTACTTTTTCACAAATCACAATAGGGCAGCAAGATGGCGACAAAATGTGATTTTATTTTAAAATATTTTAAATATTAGGTCTTTACCTATGAAATTGCCGTTTTGTATTAAACAATATAAACGATTTTTTTTTCATGTATTTTTTATTTCTATTGATCGAAGTAATCACCCATGAAATCAATGCATCTTTGCCAACGCAGTGGCAGTTTATTGATGCCCTTCTTAAAGAAATCAGCTGGACTTTGTACTGCCTTCAATTTTTTTCCCGCCAAGAAGTTATCCAAATTCTGGAAAAAGTAGTAGTCTGTAGGCGCAAGTTCTGGTGAGTAGGGCGGATGACGGAGAGATTCCAACCCCAGTTCTTGCAACTTGGAAACCGTCTGCTGTGCAGTATGAGGTCGCGCGTTGTCGTGCAGGAGCAGCGGAGACGAGCGATTGACCAATGCTGGTTGGAGATGTGCCAGCTTCTCCATCATTGTGTTCGGTTCTTCACAGTACACATCTGCAGTAATGCTCACCTTGTTTGGTAAGAAGCTGTGATGAATCACACCCGTGCTAGACCACCAAACAGTGACCATCACTTTTCTAGGGGTAAGTTTTCGTTTAGGGCATTGTTTAGGTGCTGAACCAGGATCCAACAACTTGCGGTTATCAAACAGAATCCATTTTTCATCGCAAGTAACAATGCGGTTCAAAATTCCTTCATGTGTGTGTCTGTTGAGCAGTGCAAGGCACGTCTCGACGCGTACTTCGCTCTGGCGATCATTGAGTTAGTGGGGCAACCATTTGTCAAGCTTTTTTACCTTGCCAATTTGACGCAAATGAACCAATATTGTTTTGACGCTAACGTCGAAAACTGTTGCTAATTCAGACGTAGATTGTGTATCATCAGCTTCCACAATCGCCTTTAATTCATCATTGTCGACCAAAGTTCGGACGACCGCGAGGTTCATTTTTCAGGTGGAAATTTCCAGAACGGAAGCGAGCAAACCAATAACAGGTGGTGCGTTGTTTTGTAGTGTTAGCTCCGTAAACGTCGTTGATTTTGCGTGCCGCTTGTGCCGCGTTGCTGCCACGACGGTACTCATATTCCATAATCACTCGAATTTATAACGAAATAACGAATAACATTGAAATGCGATGAAAATGTAACACTATTCAATAAACAAATGACAACTTTTGGAAAAAGAATTCCATGTTTTTAAAATAAAATTAATTTGAAATTAGAATTCTTAGCTAAACAAAAATTATTTTCATTTGAAATGGCCAGTACTGCAATTTCATAGGTAAAGACCTATTATTTGGCTTAATACAAGTCAAGTTGTAGTACTTACATATTAAATGTTATGTCCGAAGCTTTTTTAATTATTTTCCGATGAATTGTGACACTCTATAACGACACAAACTGTCATAATGTTTTTAATAGTCGGAAATGTATGGAAACTGACGGGTCGTTCTACCAAAGTGAGCCGATATGGCTCAGTATGATTTGCTTCACTTTTCATGCGCGTACCCGGTTTCTAGGCGTTTTAATCTAAGATTCGGCCTGAACGGATTCGAGCACATTCACGGAAAATCACACTCGGTTTGCCGCGAGCTTCGGTCGTGTTTTTAGGGTTCCGTAATACTTAAGGAACCCTTATAGTTTCGCTCTGTCCGTCCGTCTGTCTGTCTGTCTGTCCGCTCTCCTAGCTTCTGTAATAACTTTATGACAATAACTTTTGAAGTAATTTAAAGAAAATCTATTGCACGTTGATAGTTACGGAATCTTACATTAACCTTAGAAATTTCATGACATGCTCTTGGTTAGGCTATTATTTTATTTATTAATTGTATTTTGCTGCAACTGTAGTCACGCTATCGACGAAACCGAATTATTGTGCCATACATTTTTCCAGTAATAATTGTTATCTAAATCATTTCTATAACAGATTTTATTAACCATAGTGGCTCTAAAGTTTCAAATACTTCAATGAACTCTAATAAATATTCTTTAGACCACGTTACAATTTTTAGGGTTCCATACCCAAAAGGTAAAAAAGAACGGACAGCAAAGTATCTGTAATAGGATCCCGTCCTATTACAGAGACTTTGCTGTCCGTCCGTCTGTCACCAGGCTGTATCTGAACCTTCTTATACCGTGATAGCTCGACATTTGAAATTTTCACAAACGATGTTGGTTGTTGATAAAACGGCAATAGAAACACAAATAGGTGTTTCTATTGCCGTTTTATCAACAAATCCTAAAAACAGAATAAAATAAACATTTGAGGTTCCCATACAACAAACGTGATTTTTTCCGTTTTGTACGGAACCCCTCTTGCTGACTCGCACTTGACCGGTTTTATTTTTCACTCGAATTTTATTACCGTTCAGTCCAATTTTATTACCGATCAGTCCATCCGTACACGTCAGAATTAATGTTGCCAACTTAGTTGTTTTTCAAAGTTTTACTACTAAATTTAGTATTTTATTCCCTCTTTAGTAGGAATTTGGTTGTTAGTAGTGGTTTTGTAGAAAAAAGCCAGACAGTAATCATAATATGCAAAATGGCGTGCTACTATGTGCTATTATGACACTTTATCGTACATAGTAGCACGCGTCCGTAAATCGCTTGAAACTACCGATTCAATTTCTATATTACGGTAAAATTATCATATTTTCAATATACTTAAACTGAAAGTTCAGTGGTTTTTTGTTGTTTTTTAGGGATTTCTAAGTTTAGTAGCTTTTTTATAGTTATCGGTACTCTTTTAGTGGATTTTAGTATAAAACGACGCGAGTTTAGTAGTTTCGCAAAAACAGAGTTGGCAACACTGGAGCGAATAGCTTCAGTCCATCCGGCCGACTGATGCGATCTCGAAATTGCACACAGACGATACGATTTTGCATCCGTTCAGGCCGAACTGAAGGAAATCGGACCGTGTATGGGCCCTAAGTTTTGTACTGACATCACACTTCAATGCTTTAAAAAATTTCAACCTTGTATTGTGTCCATGCCGCGCCATTACAAAATAACAGTAAAAACACTTCACGCACCAGCGCTTTTCTTATCGTTTGTAAAAGCAAATCTATGTCATACAAAACCCTGCAAACGAGTGGACGAATTAGATGGAGAGCTACTAAGTTTAGATCAGATCAGAGAAGGTTTCAGGCAAGCTGAAACCTTCTCCCTATACTTCTCCTAGTGTACCCCAACACGAGACTGCAGGTCTGGCTGGTCAGAAGCGGGGCTAAGTCAATATACAAATTTTTGAAAAGCGATTTTTTTATTTCGTTAAATATTTTTGTGGCAATTTGAAATTTTGTTTAGTTGTAGTTTAATGGAATTGGGGAAGAAAAGCCATGCCGTTTTGTAATTTTGTAGTAGCTCTTGGGCTGAATCGCCTGATTGTAAGACATGGAGACCCGCAAAACCGAACGAGTTATAATCGAGTTGCCTGCCTTTTAAACCTCCTTGAACCTTCGGTATTCTTACACACACGGCGAAACGCCAGTGATATTTTTCCTGTCAATGTTAATCAAAAGTTAAAAACTGTAACCCGACTACACGAGTTATGAATCAATCGACACCTCATTCATTACAATCGGATTAGTAGTTTAGGCACAGATTAAAGAGGAATAAACAGCTACATAGTTATATTTCGATTTTATTGCACAACTACAAGCATACGGTGTCCACGGTTGTGTGGAAAATTTATGAGCCGTTGAAACATGAAGGGGTCATCAAAATTTTCAAATTTGGATCGATTTGGATCGTTCTAAGAAAGCTATTTCTCTGTAAGTATGAAATGATGTGATTATTTCTTATATATATATATAACTATATATATAACACTGGAATAAACTTACTTTTGGCTTCGCCATAGTGAGTAGTTAGTCGGGTAACAATTAATTGAGTCAAATCTTAAACATCATGTTTATTTCTTACGTTACAATCACAGATAATACTTATGCGTAATTACAAAACAGTTGACAAACATTCGGACATTCATAAGTACAAATTACAATTTGTATTTGTATCATCCATTTCTCACTAGGGGAGGGGGGACAGCGCTAGGGGAAAACATCGTAAGCGTCAGCTGACACCGAGACGCGACGGGACTCGGCTCTGCATTTTTAAGATAGCGACTCAAAATTGAACTTTATTTACTACACGAGATCATACACGTCAAGTTTCATTGCAAGAATTCTAATTTCGATCATTTTCATCAATAATCAAATTTCATAAATTCATCATAGCGCGGCGCCGCTTTTGCAATTAAACGTGTTTCTTCTTATGTAGAAATAAAAGTTCAATTTTGAATCGCATACTTAAAAATGGAGCGCCGCGTCGCGTTTCGGTATTAACTGACCCCTAATTGTAGTTATTACAGTGAAAACCTTTTATAGCGACTATCGGATATTACGACCACAATTTATCGATTCATTATATCTTTATATTATTTATCATATATCTTTTATGTCGTTTTTCACATTTTTCACAAATATCGCCAATAACTCTTGGCAGAACCAAACGTCCAAAACGTTTCAAAGGTTTCTTCTTCAGTTCAACCCATCAACAAACAAAATATTTATGTACCCCTTTTAAATTTTATACAACTTGCACATCTTTCACGGCTAATAATAATTAAATAAAAAACTATTTAACTTTACTTAGGACGGATTAATGAATTAATTCCTATAAAAATATTTTTATTCGTTTCTTGAAAAACGTTATATATACTACGTTTAAAGTTGAATAATGCTTAAATTTTGTACAATTTGTATTTGATTTATACTAATATTTTCCCCCCTTACTAATAAAAATATTTAAACAATGGATAAGCTATACAATGTTTTGTCCTTATCTGTCAACCGACTTTTCCAACATTTCAGACAAGGACAAAACATTACTGATATCGGACCTACTCAATGTGAAAGATCTTATTCCGACGACATAAGAGCGTTTTCCAATCCGATATCGGCTACATGATCCGGAATCCGGAAAATTCAAATACAATAGAGTTGAAAATGGAAGTTTCGAGTGTCGAGCTGTCATATTATATGACATTGACATTTGCCTCAACACTCATGCGTTTGATTTTCAACTGTATTGTATTAGCGCAGTTCTATTTTGCCCAGAATTTTCTACGGCCTTCCGGATTCCAGATCATATAGTCTCAGCCTAAGTGCAATACTTAGAGGACATACGGATGAATTTGCTAAATCAAATTGCAAAATGTCGTTACGCTTCGACTTGACCCTAAATCATTGTCCCTGTCCCTAGAAAAGGCAAAGAAGAAAGCGAAGTGCACAGAAATATCATTATAATATTGACTGAGATTATAAATCAGAGTATAGAATAAATTTTATACAACAGATAAATAACTTATACTTAGATTTTATATCTAGCAGTCTGCAGTACGTACTAACCAAATTCTAAGTTTTGATGATAAGAATTTTGATAATTAATAATTTTGATTTTTGGTCATCTAGAAGTGCCCCAAATATTTTGTTAATAGATAAACTTTATTTGGGACAAATGCTCTAATTGGCACAACGGAATATCACAAACGCTTTTTAAACTATTAATTACCTTTTATGGAAGTCGGTCAACAAAATATATATTCTCTAGATTATAAATAACTTGCATACATATAACGTATTTGAACCATTTAACAATTGACATTTTATTTCTATGTATATAATTAATTTGACAGTTACTAATAAATTCTTTTTAATGTCCATTATAATTTTGCATATTACGGTATACCTTTGACTGATTTAAGGTAGACCGAAATACACAAAAATATATCCTTATAAGTAAAAAACCTCGGCCAGTTATTCGTTATTAATTCCGATTTGATTTGATTAATGAAAGAATCATAATTCGTATACATTTCAAATTTAGGTGATTATTATAATTATAACACGTGTAAGACTACCAGACATCTAATAATGGTAAAAGTATAACTTTTGTCACCCTAAAAAAAATCAAACATCGATAAATTTAAAGACTGGTTTAATGGCGGCAAATGTAGCGAACATCCCAGACATTAGAATTCAAAAGCTCAGGAATACCTAGAAAAACCCAACCTGGCCAAGGTACAACATTTTCCCCTACATAATATAAAATGTATTTTAACACATATAGGTACACTACAATGTATGCAGCAAAAACCGAATAAAACGACAAACCAGATATTACTTCGAGATTTTGATGTCCCACTATAATTTATGAAAATTTTAAATTTTAAATTTTAAGAAAATTTCAATTGTTAATGTTGGTTATTAGTTACCTAAGTAATAATATTACGAACATAATTTATGAGTCCTTTAATTAATGTCGTTATAACAGATTTTCACTGCAGTTATCTCTTTCTTTATATATATATATATATATATATATATATATATAAATTCACAATTCGAGGTATATATATATATATATATATATATATATATATATACCTCGAATTGTGAATTTAACCAACTACAAAAGAACGAATATTATCAACTAAGAATTCTGAAGCACCAGTTACTACTACTAGGACAACATAACCACTGTGGTGGACAGTTTTTAAGAACCACCAGGTTTTATCACAAAATACAGCAAACGATAGCAAATGTAAGTAACTATGAGGGTTCACAAGCCTCCAAAGACCAGAGGCTACAAAAAATGTTCGAGATTTAAACATAGTTTCCCGCCTAAATGTATCGTATTCTGTACAATTCTCTAGCAAATCTTGGTACACGTCTATGTATCTGTTCCACGCTAGCGAAGACAGGAGCATCTGTCCAGAGAACAGTCCCAAAACTTGCACTAAACGTTGAAAAGAAACTTTGGTTTTGTACGAGATACCTACGTCGGTCGTGTGTTCTTTTTCCAAGTCTTCATTCGTATTTATTTCTTTTAGCTGATGGTACGGTAGGTTCGTTACTGTGGTGCCTCTGTACCCGCGCCTGGGGGGATTGTTCTTCAGATATATCATAATTCCTATCATCATGGCCATGACTCCTAGTAAGTCGCATATTCCGTCGACCCAATACCCCATTGTGCCAACTAGAGATCTCTCACCTTTAATATGCTTTCTTTCTCTCGCAACGTGACCGTCCAAATCGTCGAGGAACATTCGAATTTGGAAAAACACAACACCGACGCGTCGCAGCGCCAAATTCTGACATGTCAACAATTTCGCGCCGAAAACTGCGATGCCAACATGAAAAAAACTTATCATATTTGGCGTTATGACTAACACTCTTTCCGATATACCTAAACTTAGATCTAGAATAGCACATAAGGGTCCGTATATGTAGTGGTTGATGTGATCGACCATCAACGCTTTCACTGTGGGGTGACATAGTGGGTTTATACAACACGGGATCCAAGTAAAATCTTCATACTTCAACACTGGCACTCTCAACGTGGACAAGTCACTGACATTCCCCCCGGCACACGAATCCAGAATATAATTATTTATCCGTAAAAACAGCAAGGTATCCATACAAATGCAGTATACGACGACGGAGAAAAGTAAACATGTGAGTATTTTACTCGCTTGCGACGACGGCCACATCATTTTGAAGGCTTCTTCAATCCGTACGAGTGTGAATTGTAATACAATTAATCAATTATTATTCATTTAAATCACTTCACCGCGACAGTTTTTCGCATTTTGTTTATAAACATCGCGTTGCGGTATATGCGTGCGCACGGTACGCGGCCGCGCGCCGAGTGTGTCCAAATTCAAACTTCGAACCAGTTTTACCAACTCGATAAATTTTTTCTCCCTATAGATGCGATATCTTCAGATTCGATATAATTCAAACGTAAACAAAGAGACAATATAACACTATTCAAAGGCTACCATAATATTAATGTTACTTATTTAGTTCCTATTTGCCGTGCAATACAGTGACACAATAATTATGTCAAATGTTATATTTTTGTTTACAAATAGGTAGGTACATAGATTTATTTGGACCTACATATATGCAGTCAAAATATAAGCTAACCAAGAGCATGTCAGGACAATATGTCTATGGGGGGTTCCGTAACTGTTCTATCAATGCGCGATCGGTTTTTTTTCAAATTTCTTCAAAAGTTACTGTTCGATTTCGTTGGAAATAATTTTCCTAAAGACTATTAGGCGTGTCCTAGCACTTAGAGGAATGGAAAATTACTAGTTTCTAACTCTCCTAGTTTAGGGAAGCCAGGGGAACCAACTAGTAAACCACTTTGGAGGCCTATTACTCGAAAATGGTTCAGTTTATAAAATAGTCGCGTATGAAACCCTGCCTTTATTTAAAAAGATCTATTCGACGATAGCCAACATGATGGGGTGGAATGAGAAAAAAATTCATACCCACTTCACATGTATGGGGAGCCACCATTAATTTTTTTTAATGATGCCCAAAGTATAATTTACACGCCGTACTAAATGTCTTCATTTTATATTAATAACAGACTGACATACGAAGTGAACGGACAGAGCGAAAGTATAAATATAAACCTTTAAAATTATCGACATTTATTCTCCCTATATTTAGTTGAAAATACCCCTATGGCAACACTGATTCGAATCGGCCGACAAAGTAGGTAATGGTGGTTATGCACACTCGTTTAAAAATATATCCCATTACCTACCCATCATATTTAGACGTTTGTTATCGTTTTCTATAACCTCAATAGATTTTGTTTATGATAATTTCCGTCGTAGAAAACGAGACGATTTATTTTATACTCTGTTTGTTCTTAACATTTTAGATTCAATTGGATATGTGGGCCTAGCAAGAACATTTGACAGCGGCGTAAACGTACCGTTAACGAATGATAATTGTATGAAAATCAGTCAAAATCATGACAACGCCCATACAAATTTAATTCGTTGACGTTACGCTTACGCCGCTGCTGTCAATTGTTCCTGCTAGGCCCCCTGTACAGACATAGGCTAGGACTATATGCTCCGGAATCCGGAAGGCCGGTGAAAATTCAGAGCATTGAAAATAGAACTCTGTGCATAAATAATAGAGTTGAAAATGGAAGATTCGAGCGTCGAGTTGTCATATAATATGACATTGACATTTAACTCGACACTCATGTGTTCGATTTTCAACTCTATTGTATTTGCGCAGAGTTCTATTTTCAATGCTTTGAATTTTCACCGGCCTTCCGGATTCCGGATCATATAGTCCCAGCCCAGAGTGTGGACTATAGACGAACCGGGACGATTTCGAAACTAATCAGCTGCACTTTTCGAATGATGTTTACAAATAAATTGTTTGTATGATCAATAATATCTAGAATCCTCATCGAACGATAAACCAAACGGTCAGCCATCCTACTACTATTATAAGTCCTTAATACTACTATTATAAATGTGAAAGGTGGTTGGTTGGATGATTGTTCCTCTCGCAAAAACTACTGAACAGATTTTGATGGGTATGAAATTAGACTCTGGATTAAAACATACGTTAAACGTACTTATTAGCCACTGTTCTCCTAGCGTAGCCTTACTTTAAAGTAAGCTACGCTTATTCCAGATAAATGTACCCTATCTCCTAAATCATCCGAGGCCCTAAGACTAAAGAATAAATAGGATGGAGTGGTTTACTTAGCCGATTGTCTATCCACTCTCCTGGAGGCCTGCCAACTATCGATTGAGACCTACACTCCAACGTACTGTATGTACATGTCCAGAACATAAGATAGGTACAGGATGTATTCAAAACAAAACTAGATATTCATGGTCTTGATGGAGAGTGATCCGTATTTGATTTTAGCTCCAAAAATATGTATAGCACGCGACCTTAAATTTTGACCAGAATATCCTATAAAACACTAAACGACGAGTCACAGCCGCGCACAGTGTTCAATTCGGCCCAAAAATCGGACATTGTCTTTTTATCGGTTAATTCGAAAGAGCACATAATTACAAATGCCTGAGTAAAACACCCAAGAAGCTCGCTTGCATAATTTTAAAAATTAAACCGACGGAACCAGCCCGAACAACATCCTGATAAAACAATATTTAAAATAGCGACACACGTTCAAGTTGGCTGGTACCGACTACAAAATTTTAAAGATGGAGTACAGAAATAGTTAAAATTTCAATGTAAAATGGGAATTATTTAGAAAATAAGTTTTATTTCATACTTTTTTGTGCATTTTTACTTTGGAAGTCGGTTTAATTTTTTGTTTAAAAATAATAAGTTATCATTTTTCCCTTTTTAGTGATATTTGTTAAATTATTATTAACACATTTTAAGAACGTTTAAAATAAACGATCGAATGTATAATTGAATACGCGCCAAGCTTCCATTAGGTATTGTACCTATATAATGATGATGATTACTGTAAGTTACATAATGGCATATGCTTGCAGCTCTTTAAACAATGTCGAAATATCCAAACGCGTATCTTTAAAGACTGAGGAGTTCTGTTCAGTGCTTTTGGGTCCAGGGTATACCTTGGTGCAGAATCTTACTTTTTGGTAGCATATGATTGGGTTACTTGAGAAAAAGTCACAATCACTATATGTGTCCATATAAATTTTGAGGAGTTCCTTCGATTCCTCATGGGTGCCATCATCACTTCGGCTACCAGCCACCAAGACCTACCAGCCCTGGCTACAGTACAAACAAGCTCCGTGTTTTTAATTACTTAAAATTATAAATTCTCATTTTATTTGATAACGTTTGAAATTTGACAATAATCGACTGGAAGTGTTATCTCAGTGATCAACGGACGAGTTAAAAAATAAAAACATTAAATACAAAGTGACTCAGTGACAGCGAAGTGCGAACTAAGAGCTACAAGAAGTTCTGTACGAAAGCCTACGAAAGCCTACGCCCGTTACAATAATAGAATACATTTCCATAAAATGCAATTGTACAAACTATAATGTGTTAATATAGCGCATTTATATAAAAAGTGTAGTGAAATCATAATTTTACAACTAATAACATTAACAATTTTTAATAATTTATTATAATATGTCGGTAGTCCGATATATTTTTAAACTACATTGTAACGAATAAACACTATCCCGAAATAAATATAATATTTTCACGAAAACGTAACGGTCCGGATGGTCAAAGTGGTACGGCTGTTCATTCTGCTGGAGGTGGACGAGAATTCGAACCCCAGCTGACATCGTGGGAGTTTTTAAATTATTTTTAACTTTTATACGCGTACTGGAATTAGTAACCTAATAATTATTAAAATAAAATATGGCTCCTCTGCCAAAGATAAAATTTGAATGTTGTCAAAAAATAATACTTCTTCTCCTTCTTTTGGCATAGCCTTCCCTGTAATAGGAGTTGCCAACGTCAGAGTGATGCAGCAGATGTTCAGTGAAAAGCTGATGGCGTACAGTGCAGGGAATGGCTCATGCAATGACTTCATGACTTCACTTCAAAAAATAATACAATAGAATGAAATATTAAAATGTCAAACTTGCAACAAAAAATACCATTACTCATGTGTCAGTGTCAGTGCTATGTCATTCAAAGATCTCACAGATCAATACAAGGTATCTTGGCTCTGTCCTGCTTGTTCAAGACCCAAAGCAGACAATACTAATACGCCGATTAGAAACGCTCCATCCATCAGCAGCAACTACACTATTGACGATTGTGTTGACGATATAAATGTCACCTCAAGACGCAAAGACACTGATCCTAAATACAGCATGCTTAGTCCCGAATGTATAAAGGAAGTGCGCGATATTATTAGAGAGGAAATGAAATTAATGATGCACATTCACAAAGAGAGCATAATTCAAGAATTAAACGTTAAAATGACGGAAGTACTTACCAAGGTGGTGGATATAAGCTCAGCTATTAATTTTCTAGAACATAAATACGAAGATATTAAAAAGGACATAATAAAGAAAAATGAAATTACAAAAACACTGGAAAATGAAAACAAATTACTGAAGCAGGATCTTATTGACATCAAAGGTAGACTTTCTGCTATAGAACAACATTCAAGAGCTAATAATCTAGAAATACAATGTATACCTGAACACAAATCAGAGAACATTATATAAACGGTGAAACAGATAGCTACAAGTGTCCAATGCCCTATTAACGATAATGATATACTAAGCTGCACTAGAATAATGAAACTAAATAAAGAAAGCCCCCGACCCCGCACTGTTTTAGTTAAATTCTGCAATCCAAGGGTACGTGATAACTTCTTAGCGTCAACTATAACTTTCAACAAAAAAACAGCCACAAACGAAGATAAACTAAATACTAGTCACACATCGGTATGAGCGGTTCTAAGAAACCAATATATGTCTGTGAACACCTATCACCGTTAATCAAGGCCTTGCACGCAGAAGCTCGAGCAAAAGCAAAATTACTTAATTATCGTTATGTTTGGGTTAATAATGGACGAGTTTTTATGCGTAAGAATGATAAGAGTGAATATGTTTATGTAAAAAATTTGGAAGTTCTTAAAATCATCAAATGATTTACTGAATTCCTCTACCATTTAGTTAAGTAATTATATGCAAGCATTTGCATTTAGTTAATAAATTCACTTCCTTAAGCTGCTTCTATCAAAATGTTAGAGGCCTGAATACATGTATGTCCGAAGTCAGACAAGAAATATTAAATAATAATTATGGCATAATTGTGTTAGTTGAGACATGGCTCAAAAGTAACGTATTTGACTCCGAAATTCTCGATGATAGGTATATTATTTATAGACGCGATAGAGAATCGTCTAAATTTTCATGTCATAAGAACAGAGGTGGTGGGGTCCTTATCGCAGTATCTAAAAATCTTAATACGGTGCGCTGTACTTCCTGGGAAAGCGACTGTGAGGATCTCTGGGTTTCTATAGATTTAATGTCAGGAAGGAAACCGCTTACTCTTTACTTATGCGCAGTTTATCTTCCTCCACCTCTGACTCGCGACATACTTGCTACTTTTATAGAAAAGGCTAGTAATATTCTTACTACTAACAATATTATTGATAACTTAATACTTATATTAGGATAATTTAACATTACAGACTTAAAAGAACCTTATTATGTCACGCAGACACCGTCCAATCCTCAACGAATCCACTGAAGAATATTGTGTATGATTTTCTAGATTTAAACTCGTTCTGAGTTTAAATCTAGAAAGTCTACTCGATCTTGTTTTAAGTAATGTACCGGCAGTAAAAGTTTCTGAATCGCATTTCCCTATACGAACTGTGGATGCATATCATCCCGCACTAGACTATAATAATTGAAGCTCAATTGCAACATTCTAAACTAAAGGGAACCCAAATTTTTTACAAATTAAATTTTCATAAAGCTGTCTATCAAAAAATTTCAACTTCACTCAATTCAATTGACTGGGTACAGCAATTTAATCAATATGATACCCTTTAAATTAAAAAAAAAAGGATTTTGAAAATCGGTCAACAGGCGGCGGAGTTATCGTAGACCTCCTTTTTTTGGAAGTCGGTTAAAAAGATAGGTTTTATAAAATTGAGTAATTAGTCTATCAAATTCTACAATTCGCGCCTTTATCTTCGTTTTTTTAATGTCATTAACTAGTTTTCTAACATATTTGGCCATTAACATAGAATATGTAAGTCAAGTGATAACAGTTGGGACAAAAAATATTTTTGTAAGCAGTTTTTAAAATGTTTCAAAAATTATAAAAGCAAATATTATGCAGAAATTAGTAAATTTAAAAAAAACCGGCCAGTGCAAGACGGACTCGTGCACGAGTGGTTCCGTACCATTAGTATAGATAACATTAGTATTAAATTAATGAAGAGCTCCGTGGCCTAGTGGGTAGACCGTTTGATTCGCACTCGAGACTGCAGTTTCGATTTCCAGGTTGTGGCGTGACGCTCTAATGGTAAAGGAAAACCACGATGTTAAAACATGAAACACGAGGAAACCCGCACTTAGTTGGCCCCAGACGTATTGACCAGTCATTCCTCTGGACTAGGCTGACTGTGTTGTGAGAATGCCGTATGTGCTTGAGCATCCATACGACATTTAAAAACCAACTGTCCCAGGCACTACAGTATTTCAGAAATCATCCAAAAACGGACGATAAAGGCCTAAGTTTATTAGTATTTATTAATATCGAGAGGACGAGTATTAATATCGAACAAAAACGGCAAAAAAACACGTTTGTTGTATGGGAGCCCCCCTTAAGAGGAAACATCAAGGGTTAGAGAAATGAAAAATAGGTATTTGTAAAATCTATTGCTGTCCCGCAGTGGCCGAACAAGATAGCTATCAATGTGCGAGAGTGCTATAGAGACAACTGTAACTTGAACTAAAAATACCTTTTAAAAGTACAAAAAATCAACGATTCGTAGTCCCCTGATTCCTTCTCCAAAACTTAACCGATTCAAGTACTTTTTTCATTAAGAATTAAAAAAAAGGCTTGTACTGTGTTCCTATGTTTTCATTTTTTTATATAACTTAGTCAAATTTGTTTTCTGGATGTTTGAACACGGCGGAAAATCTGGTCATTTTTTTAAGTTATTGAACGTCCATATTTCTTTTAATAATTACTTGCTAATAGTATCTATAAATATTCAGGAAAAAAATTGTTACTCTACCGACATTATCCAGGGAGAAAACAGGGGACAAAACATAACGTTTGTATGCTTTTCCATACATTGCGTGGCCTTTCTGTTTCCTCTTAAATATTAGGTTATTATATTATATGAAATTGGCGTTTTGTAAAGGAGAAACTTCAGTCGATTTTTTTTAAACATGAAATGATTTTTTTTTTCATTTCATTTTATATTATGTTTAAAAAACGACTTTATGCTCCTCCTTATTTAATCAAAACGATTATTTAATCAATGTATATAGCATTGCTATCTATGCACTTTTGTCATCTCATAGGTAGTTCATTGATTCCTTTACTAAAAAAACCATTTGGACAGGAATCAATAAAATATTTGAAGGCGCTTTGGACTGCCCCATCGGAGTTGAAATTTTTGCCTTGCAAGAAGTTATACAAATTTCGAAAAAATGGTAATCTGTTGCAGCAAGGTCCGGGAAGTACGATGGATGTCTTAGACATTCCAATTGAAGCTTCAATTGAGGAGGATACCAAATTAGAGGAGCTCCTCTAATTTGGTAGCCGTCTGTTGTACAGTGTGTGGTCTAGCGTTGTCCTGAAGCAGCAGTGGTCTAGAGCGAATGACCAACCTCGGTTGTTTAGCAGCTAGCTTTTCCATCATGATTTTGCTGGCAATAGACATTTGCCGTAATCGTCTGGCCAGATTTAAGAAATCTGTAGAGATCGACACCGCCACTAGTCCACCAAACGCTCACAAGTAACTTTTTTTGAGTCAATTTTCGCTTGGGGCAGGCTTTGGCTGGTTCGCCAGGGTCCAGCCATTGCGATGAGCGTTTCCGACTATCGTACAGGATCCACTTTTCATCACAGGTACATTATTCGATTTATAATCCCTTCATTATTGTGCCGGTTGAATAATGTAACGCAGCAGTAGACGCGCGTTTGTCGGTTTCCTGCACTAAATTCATGAGGTACCCACCTTCTAAGCTTTTTCACCTTCCCAATTTGCTTCAAGTGGATTAAAACAGTTTTAGCACTAACACCGCAGCCTGCAGCTAACTCGGACGTGGTTTGCGATGGATCCGCTTCCACAATAGCCTTTGATTCTTCATTATCAACTTTGATATCTGGCCGTCCACGGGGCTTGTTCTGCAGGTCGAAATTTCCAGAACGAAAACTTTGGAACCAAAAACGCACTGTGTTTTCTTTTGCGACACCGCCGCCATACACATCATTAATCCTTCGAGCCGTTTCTGCAGCACTGGTGCTACGGTGGAACTCGTACTCGAAAATAATACGATATTTCAAGTTTTCCATTTTGTAAACGAGAGTGACGCAAAGAAAAAACTAAAAGAGGAAAGCAAATGAATTACGGTTTTCGAAACACAAATGCATTAGTAAATAGGGGTATAAATTTGAAATTGGAATTTCTTACCGAAAAAGATATATTATTTAAAATCATATGATATGTATTTGTTGTTATAGCGGCAACAGTAGACATCATCTGTGAAAATTTCTACTGTCTAACTATCATGGTTCATGAGATACAGCCTGGTATCTCATGAACCATCAATGTGACAGACAGACAGACGGACCAACGAACAGCGAAGTCTCAGTAATACGGTCCGGTTTTTAACGTTTTGGTACGGAACCCTGAATATTTTTAATATCAACACAAACTGCTTCGGTGAGTTATTTTAATACTTCGGAGTTTGAGACCTACTTCGTCCTTATGTCGTCGGCATAAAGGTCACGTTACAGGTTAAATAACTCGAAACGGACATTTCGTGTCCGACCTTTACTGTGAGCTAATAAACTAAATCCAAACCTCGAGTTTAAGAGGTCAAGAGTTAACTCGAAGGTAATTTTTCAATGAACCATGAATGAAAGGGAAGAAATTGAATTATGAGGGTTTGGTGAGAGGGGGGGGGGTCAACGTGATGAACTTTGAAGGATAATTAACTATAACGGCTCAGATAAGTTCGTTAATCCTAATAACACTAACACTACATTTTACAATATATGGTAATTAAATTTTATGTCACTAAACAATCCTATATGTATATGGTGAGATCACGATATTACCTTATCTAGTGTACCTTAGTAGTGCTGTAAAAACTTTGAAGTGTATATCTAACTGGTAATACTGGTATAATGAGTAGAAAGTACATTGCCTTGGTCTCGGGCCCGCTTCACAATCGCCTAATAAGTGTCGCATAGCTTATCTGGCAGTTTTGTCGCCGCTTACTATAAATCGAGCGACAGAGACAAAACATGCAATTAAGCTATCTGTTCGACGCGCCTACAATTTCTACATAGCAACCTACAAGTTTCTATTTCAAGTGCGCTACGCTTTGGTCATTTTTTACATTTCACTTTTTACATTTTTCTCTTTGTTCTCACAAGCAAGTTGCAATAAATTTACGTTTTTTCAAGTAAATCTTTAATTTCAACCAACCTACTATACAAAACATTATCTGACACATATTAGAAGATTGTGAAACAGGCCCATAAAGTTTAAACATAGCCCTATTTGGTAACTACAACCTTTGTACTATGCATTTGAGCACTATAACACAGAACTCTGGTAGCAGAATTTCCATTATAAAATGTATAATTTAATAGGGGCCGTTTTACTAAAACCTAGTAACTTGTATTGAATAGCTTATCCGAAAGTTTTGTCGCTGCTTACTTAATACTGTGCATCAGAGACAAAACTTGCTAATAAGCTATCTGACACTTATTTGTAGATTAGTGTAACACATAAGAAAATAATAATAATAAAAAGCTCAAACAATCTAGTACAACTTTTATGTTTTCCTATCAGTTATTTATAGTTGGCGATTTAATAATCTTCCAGTGGTGTGGGGTTCCTATAACTCCATTTCTATCGGCTTCACTTGCCACTTACCTTTTGAAGACCCTCATTCAAATCCTACTTATTGTACAGGCTAGGGCTTTAAACTTTCCCTGAGTCCAGTCTTTCTCGAGTTTTAGTGAGACAAAGGAGCTGCAATTTCCTTTTTTATATATAAGAAGATTACAGTGGCGAAAGCTGGTTCTCCTTCATAGGGAAGCCCTAGCCTGTATAATACGTAGGGATTTGGTTGAGGATCTTCAAATGGTAAGTTTCAAGTGAAGCCGATAGGAATAGGGTTATAGGAAACCCACACCACTGTTAGATATGGCATAAGAATAATAACGAAATTATAAAAAGACTAATCCTACCTGCGGCACTTGGGTAGACTTGCCGCAGCCGGTCTCTCCAACCAGCACGAGCGTCTGGTACTGCTCCAGCAGGTACAGTATATGGCTCCTATGCTGGAACACCGGCAGCTTCTGTCTCTGAGTGGACATCGGCAGGTGGTGGTATCTATTGTACACAAAACTCGTTGTAGAGTCATTGTCTATGCTCAAAGCGGACTCTACATTTGGATTAACTAGTGTCTCTACGACACCGTCTTTGTTTTTGATTGGATATAGGGAGTCTTCACCTGAAATTAAAAGTTAATTCGTAATGTAATCTAATATTAAATAATATAAAAGTTTGACTGTTAAATGTCCGTTCAATTATCATATTTTGATTGATTTGATAAAACTGGGTAAGCTAAGAAAACATAATTTAAAAACGTGAAGGTAGTTAATTTAAATCTGCAACCAAAAAATTGGCTTCAGTTTTTTCTTTTGTTGCTAAATAAACACCTTGAATCTTGCAAGGGCTTATGATAATGTAAATGTGGTAAAATTACTCAATTTACTACGATGAAATATAAATTCAAAAAATGTGTCTGTAAAACTAAGTCCTAACATTTGTCACCAAATAACGATAAAGCGAAAGGATTTGCGAGATATTTAATATGTTAAGAAAAATTTAAATGAACATACTAACACCAGATTCAAAAATGACACCCGTAATAATGCTTAAAAATTTAATATTGTTGTAAGTTTGAGGTTATGATAAATACTTACCAGGTTTAACAAATATAGGCCGTTTTCCCGACATTATTACACTTTTTCAAATCAACACTATAACAGGATGTTATTGTTTAATAGTATAAAATAAAGCTTTTAGCCCATTATAATTTTATTTAGAACCGGTTTTTATTTACAAAATAGAACCCCATTGTCAATTTTATTTTGACAGTTTTGACACTGACAAATCACATAAAATATATATTTTTTAATTATATCGGTATGTACAGCTTACAATAATTGCCAGTGTCAGGTTAAAAGGGCAGAGAATTATAGTGTGTGTGTTGGTGTTTTCGCATTAACTTGTGGATTCTCCACCGTCTCTTACCAGGGAGAGGTCTATCTTTTTGAAAGCTTTTCATTTTTGGTTGCAGATGTCGAGACTTGCCGACCAATTAACGCTACAATCCTGAATCGCGCTATCGAAATTTCTGTAGTTCGGCTCTATATATACAACAGTGAGCAACTAAAATGACTACAACCGGGCTTCGGCCTGACCGAGCATACCACCTCTGAACTCGCTCGGTCGTAGATCTTCTTTTGGGGCTTCCACCAATCACCTTCCTCTTCCAACTCTTCCACCAATCACCAAGACCTTAGATATCTGAGGTTGAGACTTTCGTTTTACTTAGTTTAGTTATCATAGACATAAGATAACATGACAACTTCTAATACGTTTGTTATAGTCATCACTCATCACAGAAACTTAAGTTTAGACTACTACTGAGCCTATTATTAGCAAGATTCAGTCTTTCTCAGAGGAAACAGTACTTAAAAGCAATATTATCATAGGTACAGCGATTTGTACTACAGAATTTAGCAAGTTTCGTGAAATCGCTCCATACAAAATTCAGACGTCATGCGTTAATGCAGTTGTATGAAACATATGGGCAAAGATTAATTAACAGCTACTACGTAAATATAAGTCGCGAGAACATATATTTTGTTAATATCTCTGAAATTATTGCTTTTAAGTTTATAATTACTGTACTTAATTAATGTTTTTGTATTTCATTTCAGTAGTACTAGTTATATTTAGGCTATTTTTTTTTGGTATAATCACTTGAAGCATTCTTAATGTCTTTTTAATATAATCTGACGACCTCTGTGGCTCAGTGGTTCAGCGCGTTGGTGCTCAAGCCGGGGGTCGCGGGTTCGAATCCCGCCGAAGGAACAAAAAGTTTTGTGTGTTCCTGGGTCATGGATGTTTATTAAATATGTGAATTATATAATTAAAATCTTAAATATATGTATAGTATTAAATATACTTCCCGTTTTCTTGTACCTGTAACACAAGTTCTTCGGATACTTAGCATGGGGTCAGATTGACGTGGTGTGAAGCGTCCATAGATATTATTATTCTAATACATCTATGTTTTATAGCATACATTTACTTAGGCTTCATGATAATTAGGCATACTTTTACAAAGCATACACATATTTAAGCATGTTAATGTTATAAAAATATTTAGACGTTGTAAACGCAATAACAAGTTCTAACCGAACCTAACCCAAAACAACACAAACGTTATTTCACACCAGGTTTTTGTGAGGCCGTGTTACTACACCGAGGACGTTTTGAACGTGATAAAAAAGTTCTAACCTACAACTACACAAACGTCATTTCACGCCGGATTAACCTTTTATTACACTATAATATGGTAGTGGTAGCCAAGTATGCCAAGAAACAATTAGGTAGGTATGTCAAAGTATTGTCATGACAGAGAAAATATGCCTAACGACTTATGCCAAAAACAATAATGCCAAAGTATTGTTATGACAAAAAAAATGCCTAAGGTTAACGAGTTATGCCAGATTAAATTAGGACAAAAACGGCGGAAGAAATTCTAATAAATAAAATAATAAGCATATTTTAAAATATTATAACTACTCACCAGTCAGTCAGCTTCAATTTTCACATATTCAAGGTTCCGGTTACTTGAGATTACTATATCCCGATGTAAATTACTAAATAATATGCAAGGAAAACAATATAATTTAATCGTGTGTACACAACCACACAGCCAGTTATACGTTTCATAACTTTTAACATGAAATTTTCGAGTTACATTATTTTTTTGCTGGTTTAATTGTTGTAACTCGGGTACACACCTACCTTTAGACAGACTTTGAATCTTTTCACTGAATGACATTTGTGAGAACTTATTTTTAATTTTTAATTTTCACACACATTTTCAACACAAACCTCATAATCAAATAACATTTAAAAAAATCAACAAACGTACTAGTAAAAGCAAATCACTACAATTATTATAGAAACTCAGTAATAAACTGTTAAATGTACACACTTTCAAATGTTAAAATGAAAAATCTTTTAAGAAAACTATAAATAAACTGGAGCGATTAAATTGTAAACAATGCTTATCACATGAAATATGCAATATAGCCCCCGCGAAACACAAAACGTTTCTTCTATTTAAACAAATAAAACCTTACTAAACAAAAATGCATAATGTGCATACGTGATTTATTAGATTTCCGTCTATTATTTTTACTCGGATAATAGGCAACGAATAATTTCCGACAAGCCAGTTCGGCGGTTTTCGGAAGCGATCGGATAGCCGAGAGCCATCGCTTGCCGCGGGAGTTGCGCTATACAATCATGTCGATATTCATGGGTGTGTGCGTTTGCGAAGTATGAAAATTACACATACATGCGATGATATGTCCTGCAGAACGCAACGGCATGAGATGAGTTGCTATTTGTAAAATATTAGGCGTTTTTAAGTTATTATATTTTTTTAATTTATTTATTTACTATTGAAGTCATCTAAAACGTACGAACGTTTTATTAAAATATCTGTGAATGACAAGTAAAGCACTGCATTTCTGCCTACAAGGAGCGCACGCCCCTGCTATTGAGGTATGCCACATTAAATTATGTCAAAAAAAATATGCGAAAAAAGGGATTCCTATAACAAGTAATAATGCTTCATTATTTCAGAATATATAAATTAAACTAAATATTTTACATGTAGTCAACTACCCTATTGGAATGTGATGGGATTTTAAGGAGGATCGGATTAAAAAAAAAGAAATAAAACAACAACATCATTTTCTTAAATATTTAATTTCTTTTTTTTCATTTTGAATTATTTTTTATTTATTTTCATATATATGTTTTGTGTATATTATAATCAATTGTCTAATATTTACAACTTACAAATGAAGGTCCTTATTGTTCTACAATTGAGTCTTATAGCTAGGTGGAATTGTTGATTATGATGTGACTTTTGTAGTTTTAACATTCAAACAATTTGATGTCTTGGTTAAAAAAGAAAATGAATTAAAAAAAAAGTTATATTATTTTTTTATTAAACGCCGTCTATTTAAGAACTAAATAATACAAAATTCTCTTCAATGAATAGTTGCTTGCGTAAGCGTAAGCTTTTACAATAAAAAAAAACATACAACAGGTAAACAACACCTCATACCAAAAGTTCTTTCTTCAAGAAGTTCGTTCAGAAATATTTTTATAAGTACCGACTTACCGATATATTGCCAAAAGATTGCTGTTCTTTAAGATGGCGGATCGAGTGGTAGCAATATGAGGTAACTAAATTCGGAAAGAGTACATAATATAAACTGCTAATCTAATGCTAATAAAAATTTAAATTGACGCCGTGTGTTCGATTTTCAGCTCTATTGTATTAGCGCAGTTTTATTTTCCCCGCTGTTTTTTTTTCCGGTCGGAGAGATACAGTATGCATGTGTTCTAAGCCTTGGAGCATACATTATGTTTCTAATTAATTATAGCTCAATCTCCTGCAACTTTTGTTCGAAAAATACAAAATTACATTTAGTTTCATCTACAAAAGTCACATCACTTGTGTACCGGCCAAAATGACTCGCTCAACGTCAGATAACCTGAAAACTGTCAGATTTTATTAAACCATCAATCACTATAGTCATTGCAAGATAGGTAGCCTCCTCGGAATCATAATCAAACAAGTCATATTAAATGCAAAACTAAACAATTCATATTAGTAACGGAGTGTCCGTTCAGATACAATTTAGTCTATACGTAAATAAAGAGACAGTAGCGCCCTATAATGCAACCAATGTAAATGTCACTTATTTAACCATGCAATAATGGAATACAATGACACATTAGTTAAGTCGAACCTAATATTTTTGTTTGCATTTAGATTAAATTAATCTGACCAGAGTATACATACAATGCCGCCAGCGAGAGTTTACCGTTTCTATAGCGAGCCTCCGACAAAGATATTTCTAGCGCGAGATAGGTTTGTCGATGCCTCTGGACATATTGTGTCTCGCGTCTTCGGTATTTGTGTGTGACAAACGTCAGGATTGCTTTCTTCCGTTGGCCGCACTGTAGGGGTCAGCTCTTACGCGACGCTGCATTTTTAAGATAGCTATTCAAAACTGAACTTTATTCAGTGCTTCACAAAAAGATACACCTTTCATATGACATCAGTCATATACAGCACATGCGCTGTGCAGCGCGGTGCAACTTGACATTCGGCCTCTGACAATGAAACGTGTATCTCCTTGTGTAGTGGATAAAGTTCAATTTTGAATAGCTATCTTAAAATTTAAAATAAAGTTTCGGCATGAATTGACCCTTATTATGAATTTCGTCAGTTTAGTCGCCTTTTACGACAAGCTCCTACCATACTCAGGACTACGTACTACATTTGAACATTTTTCTTAGTCACTAAAGAAACTTTTTGTTGCATTGCTGCTATTTCAAATCTAATATATAAAGTTCTCGTGTCGTAATGTTTGCAACCAAACTGGTCCGACACGGCTTGATCGATTTTTATGATTTTTTGTGTAGGTATATATTCAGTAGGTCTGAGAATAGGTCGTCAACTTTTATACTAACAAGTGTTAATTTAGATGGCAGAACAATATTTGCTGGGGCAGCTAGTGAATGTATATAAAGGTTACCTTTCGTCGAATTTTCGTTCAACAGGTTCCTACAACAAAGAAAATCAATAACATAATATAAATTGATATTGCTACTAACATAAAGTAGTCACAACATTTCCAAGGAAAATAATACAATATCTTTGCAATAGCTACTTTTGAGAAGAAGAAACATTAGCGAAGGCATTTTTAAACATTTCTTCTACATAATACGCATGGATTTTGATGGAAACTTTATATAAGACATGAAATTTTGTCAATACATTCGATATAAAGTAAAATATAATTAAATGGAAAATTTAAAAAAAAATAAAAAAAGAACTAATAGTTACATAAAGAATTTTGGAAATTCTTTATGTAACTATTAGTTCAAACTAATAACTTAATATCCCTACCATGTAAAAATTTTCTCAATATAATAATTTATTATAGATTATACTCAATATAATCTTGTAAATAATAAAGAAATTCGCTGTAAATACCTCTTTTATGGCTTACTAAAAACTTCTAGAATAAACTCTATACATTGAATGGATTAACAAAAATGTGCAAAGAGAAAAGTATTTATGTTTAAATTACTAATTGAGGGCTTTAAATTCATGACATCTGACAGCTTTTTGACACGACAAGGACCGTCGGGCTACCGAGCGCCGCCTGGCGACAGAAAAAGAATAGAAAATTCTTATTGACCATTTTTGATACCACTTACGCCACCAGATGAGGCTTTGTTATTTGGATCTGCCCCCTAGCGGCAGAAAAAATATCAAAAACCCCCATTGGCCGATGCACAGTGTTTTAAAAACCCAGAAAAGTGACATGTACTTTTTTTATTACAGTTTCGTAAAGATTAGATCAGAAGAAACGCGTCTAAATCTAGAGGTATGTGTATATATCGTTGTAAATCCGAATATTTTCGGTCCGATTTCTATAAAATTTACTATATTTTACATAATTACTGGCGCATGTTAATAACCATTAATTATATTTAATCAGTAGGAATATAGATAAACGTAGCGGATAATATAATAGATTCATAATAATCAGGGGAAGTCAATCGGGAATTCTACTCTCGCGTTTCTTGTGATCAAATCTTTACGAAAGTGAGAGAGGGTGTGATTTGACCCAGTTGTCGCGTTTACAACTAGGTGGCGCTGTACAAATCACATACAAGTACCTAAAGTGAGGCCAACGAGACGAGATAAAAAACGTAAATAAACGGACCGCTACTGAGTTGCATTATGAAAGTGAGTTAATATTATATCTGTCCTTATCACTCATATGCAATAATGACGTCAGTTAGTCGACGACAGCTGTCGTAGCGTGTTTCGTGGTACAGGAAAGCGGCCAGTGCCGCAGTTGTCAACATTTGGTCCGCCAAACAATTGTGAACAAATTCATTCCTGTTTGGATTGCGTTCGAAGTGATACATATTTTTTCGTCTCCGTATTTACTTGGTTTTTTGTTGTTATTATTCCGTTTCGGTTAGTTTTATTTTTGATTTTTGCTGTTATTGTGAGTGCTATTGTGAGAGCTGCTACAAGAGGGGATCCAACGTGTATCTGCTGATAAATGGCGAAATTGTGTGGATCATGTAATAAAAGTCCAAGAAAATTTTTAAAGCAATATTGACCACATGATTGATAATACAATAGATAGTTTTATCATAAACACAGCTGACTCGGACTCTTCCGACGAATCATCTTTGTCTAGTACAGACGACAGCGATTAAAATTCGAACTTTATAATAATTTATTCAAATAAAAATGTTTTGAACCCCTGAAAATTTGTTTACATTCTTTATCTCGTCTGGTTGGCCTTACTTTAGTAAACGCCAAACGCGCTCACGATCGAATGCGTAAAGAAAAACTCACACTTAGCACTCTGTAATAAAAAGTACATATTACTATTGTCACTTTTTCGGGTTTTCTAAAACACTGTGATGTACTCATAAATACTACTTTTTTTCTCTTTCACACATCTGTCTCATTATTATTGCTGAAGTATGACTAAATCACCGCCATTATAAAAGACTAGATGTCGCCCGCGACGCCGTGCGCGCAAAAGGAAATCTTGCGGGAACCGTACATTTTGCCGGGATAAAAAGTAGCATATGTCCTTCCACGTGGTCTAATCTGTATCTGTGTCAAATTTCATCAAATACGGTCCAGTAGTTTCGAAGCCTATTTGATCCAAAATAACATACAAAAAAAAACAAACAAATCTTTCCTCTTTATAATATTAGTATAGATTATGAATCATGTCAACTTTTAAGCATCTTTATCAAGTCTATGGACAATGGACATGTATGAGAAAAAAGTCACGGAGACATTTGCCCCACGTGGTGTGCGTTGCCTTAGAATGTCACAATTTTAATAGTATATCACAATCTACAGTAACCGTAGCTTATTCGGAAGTTTTGTTACTACTTACTTTATATCGAGCGACAGAGACAAAACATGCAAACATATCTGACATGTATCAGTAGATAGAAGCAGGCCTTGAGCTTCCTTTATGTGTAAACACATGCTGAATTACCGCTTGACGTACAAAACATGGTATTTTCAAATGAAATATATAAAGTTTCTCGTGTCAAGAGGTGCTCCCTCACCGGGAGCATTCGCGTGTAATGTAACGTGATGTATTCGAGCATTACACATCAGTGTAGGGGGATAACCGAGCATTAGAATGCGCACCTTGTAATGAAACAATGCGTGATATCTTGACAAAACTTGTAACATCAACGGATCCCCCGTCCGGTCGGCGCTCACTCGCTCAGTACTAGAGGTGAAGCGTTTGTCTTCACAGGTAAAACTAACACGTATTTAAAGATTACACATAACATCTATATTCAGAGTATAATATAATCAACTAAATTACACATACATTACATAATGTAATGCTCAAAGTCGGATCTATGATGTTAATTTACACGCGAATGATCGTCAGTCAGGGGGGTAGTATTGTAATGTAATGCTCAAAGTCGGGTCTATAATATTACATTACACGCGAATGCTCGTCAGTCAGGGAGGTAGTATTGTAATGTATTGCTCAAAGTCGGGTCTATAATGTTACATTACACGCGAATGCTCGTCAGTCAGGGAGGTAGTATTGTAATGTAATGCTCAAAGTCGGGTCTATAATGTTACAGTACACGAGAATGCTCGTCAGTCAGGCAGGTAGTATTGTAATGTAATGCTCAAAGTCGGGTCTATAATGTTACATTACACGCGAATGCTCGTCAGTCAGGGAGGTAGTATTGTAATGTAATGCTCAAAGTCGGGTCTATAATGTTACAGTACACGCGAATGCTCGTCAGTCAGGGAGGTAGTATTGTAATGTAATGCTCAAAGTCGGGTCTATAATGTTACATTACACGCGAATGCTCGTCAGTCAGGGAGGTAGTATTGTAATGTAATGCTCAAAGTCGGGTCTATAATGTTACAGTACACGAGAATGCTCGTCAGTCAGGCAGGTAGTATTGTAATGTAATGCTCAAAGTCGGGTCTATAATGTTACATTACACGCGAATGCTCGTCAGTCAGGCAGGTAGTATTGTAATGTAATGCTCAAAGTCTAATCTATAATGTTACAGTACACGAGAATGATCTTCAGTCAGGGAGGTAGTAATGTAATGCTCAATCGAATCTATAATGTTACATTACACGAGAATGTTCGTCAGTCAGGGAGGTAGTATTGTAATGTAATGCTCAAAGTCGAATCTATGATGTTACAGTATACACGAGAATGTTCCCGGTGAGGGAGCACCTTTCAATTGTAACTTGACAACACTCACACGCTTTGAATTACCTGAAAAAAGAAATCCGCTCAAAACAGACCTTTGGACGTCAATCAAATAAAATATTTTTTTTTTGCATTTTCCTCATTTACCATTCTGTTCCATAATAAAAACGTATCTAAATCTACCTACGATACGTGCGATGATAAAATACATTCGGTATATAAAACATAGATTGTTCTAACCTTCCCATATCTACTCAGTAAAATGACAACTTTATAGTTAAAGTGCGGTCGCGGAGCACGTTGAATTACGTACATTAACATATCGCAACTTGTCTCTTTCACTCGCGCACGAATATATTGCTATTTGCTATCGTGCTCCTATAGCAACCGCGATAGCAATGTACGAAATTCTACGTGCCCCGAGACTGCACTTTTAGTAGAGTTATATAAGCAGTAGATCATAGGTTCAAAATATCCGTGATTGATTTTACCAAATGTTATATATAGTTAGATAGGGCAAGATGGCCTCTGGATAAAATCGATAAATCGGCCAGTGCCATACATAATGTAACATAGTTGTGTAACCTGTTGACCCAAGTTGGGGTATGGGGGAGGGCCCTCACCCCAAATAGCCTTAAATAAAATCTTGTGCCCTTATGTAGGCACGAAGGAGATAAACTTTACTACTTTGTAGTTAGTTAGGTACGAATTTTCACAGAAAACTCGAGTGACATTCATCAGCTAACCTCGTCGTGTCACTTTTTGACTGTGGGTTGTGGAATCAATTACACTCGTGTAATTTTACCGAGCGAGATTCAAAATCTGATCAGCTCCAAACTCTAATTTGTGATCTCATTGAGTAAAATGCCGGCCGGAACGTAACTCCGCCGTTGCGGCTCCAACAGGGATGTTGCCGCGTGTGGAATATCACATTTTCATTAAAATTGTTCATTGAAGATACACAAATCTAAAAGAAATTGGTATTTAGATTGACGCGATTAAAAAATATTGCCATCGCTTCCTCGAAAAACGATTTGTTTCGTCACAAGTTGCTCCTGCCATACATTTTGTAATTACAAACGTATGGCGGGTGCAACTCGTGACGTCACAGGCCGATATATCGCTCTCTTTCATAATTAAAGAATTGTGTGTGAATTTAAATTGTTTGTATCTTCGTTATTTTGTAAGACATACGAAAATGGGTTCCAGATTGTTTATTAACATGTTGGTCTAACATCGAATAGACGAAAAAAATTTTTTTCGGCAACATGCCTATTCAACGGGGACGCGCGGGGCGTGCGCATAATATAAATAATATACATTAGAGCATCTTCATACTAGGCCGCCCGAATCGGCGCACGCTAACACAAGCGTCAGTTACACGCCCGCTAACGAATCCTCAAATAGCAGAAGTATGTAGCCGTCACGCCGCGCCGCCAAGACTGAACGCTGCGTTGAACGACTACGGACTAACTAGTTTTAGTTAGTTGTGCCGCGACGCTTGCGCACTGTCAACGCCTTCTGTAGACGTACCGGGCCTAGCGCACCGCTCGGCCACGCTCAATCGTAGGTACAAATTTCAAAGACATAGCCGAGTTCTGCTGCATTTGTTACAATGTATTCACCAGCGCACAATGCGTGGCGATAGCCAATAGCTATACAACATCGCATTCCTATTCGTTTTAAACATTATGGTTCTGATTTATCCTTTTCTCCGCTTCAACAACTTAATTTTCTGACAAGTTGTGAAAGGTGTTTTTTTTCCGCTATGTATTTGGCCTTCTTCACTTTCGTAATTGTTGGGTCTTAAAACATACTACCTATCATGTGCCAACAATACAAAACAATTTAAGTGTGATTTATTTATTTGTTTAAGGAAGTATGGTAGAATAGAACCAACATTAAACGACATTAATTAAACGACACTAAAGTGCGGTCGCGGAGCACATAGAATTTCGTACTATGACTCATTGATACTTGTCTCTTTCACTCGCGCACGAATATATTGCTATCGCTTTTATACAGGTAACCGATAGGAGTGTGAGTTACGAAAGTGAAAAAGGTCCTTCACTATCGTAACTATCAAATACATATTTGTGGAAGCAGATTTTTTTAAAATAAAATATTCCCTTTTACAACTTGACAAGAAATTTAGTTGTGAAAAGGGAAAAAGATATTAAACATAATTTCCACATCTGATGACCTACACTAGCCGACAAAATATAACAAATGATGGAGTGAATAGAGTTGTCATTTTACTGAATGAATCATATTTAGTTTAAACTTACCGAATAGAGTTATCGCACTGTTGTCTGTTCACTTACACACTTAGTTAATCACTTAATCACATACGTCACATTTATAAGCGTTTACTTTTCTTGTTGTTTTCTTGGCGTTATGGGTTCCGTATATGAACCTCTTGCGCCAGGCCTCGTACTGCTACGTGCAAGCTATGCTCGACGTTGATGCGGTGTGCTCCGGTGGGTTTGTTTGTGTGCTCGGGTTGGGTTTCTCTTTTTCTTGCGAGTGGTTGCCATTGTGGAGGTTCACTTCGCAGATGTTGGACGAGTTGGAGTCCTCGTTGTACGATAGGATGCTGACCTCGTCCGTCTGTAAATTGTAAAGGATATTGTAACTATAGACAAAAAAGACAAAAATTATAGATACATTATGATATTCCACATTCCAAGAAGATAGATTAAATATATAATAATACCTAAATATTTATTTCAGACTAGTTTGCCCTTTTGACTTTGCCCATATGCTTGTTAGTAAAAATTAGCTTAAATCTATGTTAGCTGTAAATGTATTAAAATTTTATTTTATTAATCCAATATCAATCTCCACCAAGTTCCTTTGAATGGGTCGGTCTACTCTAGAGGCTCAGTCTCACTCAAAAAAAAACTCTAGATGCAGTAAATATAAGTAAAATTAATCAAATTGCTTATTTTGATATTGATAAGAACTTTTAAGTTTCTTTAACTATTACAAAAGACAGAATACTAAAGACTGGAAAAGACAGTAAGGCAGAGTTAAAAACTTACTCTTGTCAATCCATTTTTAGTTATCTGAACAGAACACATTCTGATTAGAATTTATCTTAGTTAGATAGTATATCATACAAATTATTGTGTTTCAAAGTAGGCGGGAATCGAACCCACAACCACTAGATGTTATTGCCAAAATACTTGTCTTTAAACTGAACATGTTGAAGAATCAAACGCAAGTTGGCACACATGACACAGGTAGCTTGTTTTGTGGAGATTACTCCATCTATAGTCCGCTCAGAGTAATTTCACCTCGGGAGTTTGTTTAACAGTGATCCTTGTGTCGTCGGCATAAAGCCTAAAGGTTCTGTCAGAGGTACAATAACTCTGAACAAACTGTACAATGTACATATTATTATGTAATTCAAAATGGAAGGTTTTGTCACATATAGAAATAGGCGTATCCGTTACGTTACTCACTCTCCCGCTTATTACCTAATAAAACTTTTTATACCACGGATATGCTAATCCACATTGCTGTCTTTGCCTGTCAAGTGGCTTATCCAACCTATTGAAGATCGTAGGCGACAGGTCGTGCTTGTGTTTAACGCCGGAGACGGTCGCTCGCGCTTGAGCAGCGAGAGGTGAATTCGTGGTGAATTCGTCGTCGACGCCTTCGAAGGACAATGACCTCACACTGTCACACAACTGATTTCAAAACGTTAAGTTCACAGTGAAAAAAGACACGTGTGAGGTCAATGACCTTCTCATTAGTAGTCCTTTCTTGCAATGAAAGCAATAATACTGACGCTGCTCTCGCTGAGCCGCTTGGTCTTCTTGCTGACGGCGGGCGGCGGGTCGAGCTTGCGCTTGACGCCAGAGACGGTGCGCTCGCGCTTCAACAGAGACGGCGAGAGGTACTGGTGCAGCTGCTTGCGACGGACGTGGCGAGCCTGGAATAATTTATTTCATAATAAGACTAGGGTGCTTACATTAAATTTATTTAACTACTTGTTTAAATAGTGCTCTGAATAAAAACTGGCCAAGTGCGAGTCAGACTCTCGCACGAAGGGTTCCGTACAAAACGGAAAAAAGACACATTTGTTGTGTTGGAGCTTAAGCCTACATATTAATTTTATTCTGTTTTTAGTAGTTTTTATAGCGGCAACAGAAATACATCTGTGAAAATTTTAACTGTCTATCATGGTTCATGAGATACAGCCGGGTAACAGACGGATAGACAGACAAACGGACAGCGGAGACATAGTAATGGGGTTACGGAACCCTAAAAAGAAAGCTTACAAAGGAATAGTATAACAAATTCAATATTTTTTTTGAAGCACTTTGTTGAATTTTGTGAAAACGCCCTATACAGAAGTCGTATAGAAAAGAAGTCGTATAAAACACCTAATATTTTATGCAGGACATATCATCGCATGTATGTGTAATTTTCATACTTCGCAAACGCACACACACACCCATGAATATCGACATGATTATATAGCGCAACTCCCGCGGCAGGCGATGGCTCTCGGCTATCTCCGATCGCTTCCGAAAACCGCCGAACTAGCTTGTCGGAAATTATTCGTTGCCTATAATCCGAGTAAAAATAATAGACGGAAATCTAATAAATCACGTATGCACATTATGCATTTTTGTTTAGTAAGGTTTTATTTGTTTAAATAGAAGAAACATTTTGTGTTTCGCGGGGGCCATATTGCATATTTCATGTGATAAGCATTGTTTACAATTTAATCGCTCCAGTTTATTTATAGTTTTCTTACAAGATTTTTCATTTTAACATTTGATATATATATGACTATAATAATTGTAGTGATTTGCTTTTACTAGTGCGTTTGTTGATTTTTTTTAAATGTTATTTGATTGTGAGGTTTGTGTTGAAAATGTGTTTATTAAAAATTTAAAATAACAAGTTCTCACAATTGTCATTCAGTGAAAAGATTCAAATTCTGTCTAAAGGTAGGTGTGTACCCGAGTTACAACAATTAAACCAGCAAAAAAATAATGTAACTGGAAAATTTCATGTTAAAAGTTATGAAACGTATAACTGGCTGTGTGGTTGTGTACACACGATTAAATTATATTGTTTTCCTTGCATATTATTTAGTAATTTACATCGGGATACAGTAATCTTAAGTAACCGGAACCTTGAATATGTGAAAATTGAAGCTGACTGACTGGTGAGTAGTTATAATATTTTAAAATATGCTTATTATTTTACTTATTAGAATTTCTTCCGCCGCGACGATCGATCGCTGTTTTGTCTGCGTTGCCGTAGAAGATGTACATGAATAATAGTACATCTAAGACTTGCTCTGTTGGCATGGTTTCGACTTAGAGATCCGTCGCTTGGCTGTAGCTATGCTAAAAATCTATAAACGAAAAAGTTTTTGTGACCGAGTACTTCTCCGCATACCCAGTGTCATAATCCTGCACACGCCACTGTCGTATAGTAATAAAGCCCATTGTTTTTTGTCATTGTTTGTTGGCGGCGGTCCATGCCACTGTGCCGTGTGCGAGCTCACCTCGATGGTCATGCCCTCGCGCAGCACGCTGCTGGTCTCGGCCTGGTAGTGCACCGCCTTGGTGAAGGAGCAGATGTCGTACGTCAGGTCCACGTTGACGTTGGTCTTGTCGAACACTAGCCCAATGAACCACATGGAGCACACGTTGGGTAACACCTCGCCCTGTGAACATGAACGATGTATAAATATAAGGAAAATTCAGAGCACTGAAAATAAACCTCCGCCCGAACAAAATAGGGCTGAAAATCGAACACACAAGTGTCAATGTCATATACGACTGCTCGACATCTCGACACTTCGATTTTCAACTCTACAAAATATTTCCCGATTTCTATTTTCAATGTTCTGAAATTTTTGAGGCCTTCAGGATTCCGGCCAATATTGTCCCAGCCTAAGTGACTCAGGATAAAGAAGTGTTTATTCAAAAGTCAGCTCACACCGACACACGACACGCACTTTTTAAGATAGCGATTCAAAATTCATCTTACTCACTACACAAAAAGTTACATGTTTCATTGCAAGACCCGTGCAGCTCGCAAATTCGTACTCTTGCAATAAAAAGTGTATCATTCTATGTAGTAAATAAAGTTTAATTTTTAATCGCTATCTAAAAAAACGCGCCGCGCCGCGTTTTGGTTGAAGCTAACGGTAAGAACACACACAATAAAGTCACCTTTCAAGCAAATAAATCAAAAATCTAAAGTAACTTTTCAGTTTGTATGCATTCAATAGGCTCCTACGGCACTACTGGACCGATTTTGATAAATTTTGGGACAGATATAGAGTAGACCACGGGGAAGGACATGGGCTACTTTATGGCGAATACAAAATGTACGAATTCCCCACGATTTCCTTTCGCACGCACGAATTCCCGGGCATCGTCTATGTAAGTAATATATGAACACAATTTATTCAATATTCGCACGTACCTCCTCATTCTTTTTGAGTTCAGTTGGTTGTTCCTCGGACACTGGCGTACCTGTAAACAGAAATTTCAATGAGGGTTTTTGATATTTTTTCTGCCGCTAGGTGGCAGACTCAACGCACACAAAGCGTCATCTGGTGGCGTAAGTGGTATAAAAAACGCTCAATAAGAATTATCGATTCTTTTCTGTCACCAGGCGGCGCTCGGTAGCCCGAAGGTCCTTGTCGTGCCAAAAAACCGTCGGACGTCACGAATTTAAAAGCCCTCATTAAGAAGGCGCAGACGAGACAGACGTTTATCATATTATCCATTCTACTTTTAAAAATATTTCCGCAACTGATTACGTATTCAGTATTGCTATTATAAATGAGACTAAAAAGGCCACTTTAGGGTGTTTCATATATTTTTTTCAACTCTTATGTGCGACATTTTACGCATTTCTATTGAAAACTGTCAATTTTGATGTTTTCTAATATGATGAAATCAGACGAATCTATTTTATTTTGTTTGTATGGAAAAAATGTATGAAACATAATATAACTGGCCTCTTTAAACCCCCAATTACCAGTAATTATTTATTGGACTCCAAGAGGTATGCGTTACATGTTAGGTGTTCGGAACGCGGCTGACTTACAACTAACAAGCAACTGAAGTTCAATCCAAAACAATGTTGTTGATTTTGCATTCCTTAAGGGTCGCTACGTACGCTACGTACCGGGCGGCAGCGCCAGCGGGTGGCCGTCGTTGGTGTGCAGCGGCACGGAGTTGTAGCACTCGGGGTTGACGTGCGCGATCGTGATGTGCTGGTTCCTCTCCAGGGTCGCTGTAAACGTTACGCAAAATTAATTACGGAAACTTACACATGAGTAACTGCTTCGGTAACATGGATTTGATATAGTACAATACAAACAACGTACAGGTGTCCTCGAAATTTTTGCGTACGATTGAGCGTGGCCGAGCGGAGCGCTAGGGCTGGTACGTCTTCAGAAGGCGTTGACAGTGCGCAAACGTCGCGGCACAACTAACTACTAACTAAAACTAGTTAGTCGCTCAATCTCGGCTGCGCGGCGCGCGGCGTGACACTCCATGCTTCTGCTATTTGAGGTTTCGTTAGCGGCCGTGTAAATGACGCTTGTGTGTGCGTGCGCCGATTTGGGCGGCCTAGTATAAACTTTATTTATATTGTGTAGTAACTGAACTGCTGACGTCTATGGATATATATAAATACATACACTATAAAGTGTATATGGCACACCGGCTTTACACCGGACCGCCGTGGATACTCACTGATGAGGTGTCTGATCTTGCTCTCGATGAGGCCGCACCAAGTCAGCTGGTCGTGTGGCCGTGCGCTGGAGGCCAGCAGCACTATGAAATGTCGGTACCGCGCGAAGAAGTTGGGCGCCTCGAATAGGCGCTCCCAGCCGCACTTGCCGAGCATTATCTCGTCCGTTATGGCGAGACCTGGGGGCAGATAGGGTGGTTAGTAACTTAAAACTTGGTTAGGGTTGTATTACATCTATCAAAGATCATGTGCAGTCGAAGACACACCCGGTGTACAACTTTTCACTTCGCTCTGTCTGTCAGTCCACCCTTATAGCTTCTATAATTATGAATATAAATGGATGAAATTTGGTACAGTTATAGATTGGATATAGATCTCGGTTTTGGCATCTGAAAATAATTATTATTATATTTTAGGGGTGGTTCTCTACATGTGAGTAGGGCTTTCCAATAAAGGCAAGGCTTCATACATGACTTTTAAAAAGTAAATCATTTTCGAGTAATCGGCCTCCAAAGTTGTTTATAAGTTGGCCTCCGCCCCGGCACTTCTAAACTATAGGAGATAGAAACTTGTAAGTCTCCATGGTGATAGATCACGCTTAGAACTCTTTATGAAATTATTTTGAGCAAAATAAGCAAGTAACGTTTGAAGTAATTCAAAGAAAACCAATTGATAGTTACGGAACCCTCCATAGACATGTCCCGACATCTTTCTCTGGATTAGGTTATTTAAGCAAAGACAGATTGACGTAGTGTGAAGCGTCCATAGATATTATTATTTGTTATTCAAGTCTACGATTATCATGACCACCACAAACCCAGACGAAACTCCTCCACGATGACGGTGCGGGTGCTGGCGGACACGTTGAAGGTGGAGTTCTGCTGCGGGTACGCCGGCGTGATGATCGGCATCAGGTGGAAGCGGTCGGACATGTTCACCTGGAAACAGCGTGGCGGCGGTCAATACCACTGTGAGAGTAGATGACTAATTCGCGTCAATAAGGCGGTGAATCAACGTTGTTTATAGTAGTGCGTAAGTGTTGGGGCGGCTGTGAGGTCACGGAATGGGTCAAGCGGAAGACCGGCGCTGGACATACCTCCCTAGGTGTGCCAGCTATGCCGAGGTTGATTCAATTTGCGACAACGCTGTTTTAATTTTAGATATTTTCATTTATGTACTTATTTTTATTTTTATTATTATATGCTGCAAATAAATATTTCTTATTCTTACAAATGACAATATTGATCAATGACATCACAGACCGTTGCTTCGCTCTTTTCAATACTCACTCGTGGATCCCACACCGGGAACCCCAGGTTGACGCTGTCCGGCTGCTTTAGCAGCACTGGCTGCGGCCACTTCCACTGGCTGAACACGAGGAAGAACTTGTGGACGAGGGTGGCGGGCAGCGCGTTGGGGTACAGCTGGCAGGTGCGCGCCACCAGCATCGCCCACGACACCCCGCCCAGGTAGCCGAGGGTGTTGGAGTAGATGCCGTGACCTGGACAAATGTATTGTTTATTTGACATCACAGTTTTTCATCATTCTTATTAGAAACTCGAAAAGTACCAAAAGTTATCGAAAACACATAGTACGAACGCTGACCTAGTGCAGCTATATAGGCCACGCCCTTTGCGATGACGTCAGGACCGAGTAGAAATCTTAGTGCACAGTTGCTTAAGTCGTCTCCTCTCTATAATTGGTTATTTTCTAAGTTTTTAAAAATTTTGTCAAATTGTTCACAATAACATAGTACATTTGCAACCTGGACCATTCCTTGTGAATTTCTTTCCTTTTCTTGCAAATCAGCATAAAAGTTTAAGTAATAATTGTAGTTTAGTAGAAACGTTTAAGAAAACGCTAAAATGTGTTGTCGTGACGTCACATTCTTGTAACCACCAGTCAAACAAAAAAAATCACACATGACAGACATGTTTAATGTCAAATCCTAGAATGCTTGGTGTTATCTTTGGTAATTTAACTATTTTAAAATGCCTTTTTTTAAGGTGCTATAGTAGTATTACCGAAGAGAAAACGCTGATATTCCGCACAAAAATTGCACTAAACTTTGACTGACAACAGCTGACAAGTGACATGCATTTTAAATGACGTTTACTGACGATAGTGAGGCCATTTATAAAAAACCAGAAGAAGTACAAGAATTTTGACGATTGTGCGATTTTAGTCACATAGTCAAACATGAAAAATTAATTTATTTATTTTTGATATTTTATAAAAATCTAACATTTTATAGTAAAGTTTTAAATAATGTTTAGTGATAAAATATCTAGAGTTTGATGTATATTTCCCTCATAGGATAATTGCCGGCTGCTCGGTGTGCACTTGTACAGTACTCACGCTTGGCCCACAGCTTGATGGCGCGCAGCGTCAGGCGGAAGTTGTTGATGTCGGGCACCAGCCGCAGGATCTCGTCCGTCACCCGGCAGCCGTTGAGGGACCGCACGCACTTCTGGTCGAGGTTCTTCAGCAGCATGTCGTCGCGGAGGTCGAAGGAGTCTGGAATAGTTTTGAAATTAATAATAATATCTATAGACGCTTCCCACCACGTCAATCCGGTCCCGTGGTAGGAAGCTACTACCATACCAAATTTCTTCAAAATCCGTTCAGTAGTTTTTGCGTGAAAGAGTAACAAACATCCATAAATCCATCCATCCATCATCACAAACTTTCACATTTATAATATTAGTAAGATATTCAGGAATATCAAAGAATTACTACTCGATAAATGTAAAAAATATTAAATGTAATTTGTAGTTTTGTAATAAGATACATTTAAAGATTACAAAAGAAAGTTTTTCAATTCTTTGCTAAATTAGTAAAAAACACCTACATCATACTTACATCATATACAACTTTATCAATAAGTGACGTCACAGGATGGAACAAACATATAATACACAGTTGCACACACACACATAGACTGCCAAAATAATTATCCTTTTGGCTCCGCCGTAGTCGGGTCACAAAACAAACCGGTCGACAAGCCTGCTATGTACCTGGTATCTCCTTCAGGGCAAGTCGGGCAAACAGCAGGTCAATCTCGATCCCGTCAAAGTTCATCTTTATCACGGGCACAAACGCGTCTTCTACAGCTCGCAAATCTTTCACCTGCAAGTAAAATTGACTACTGAGACTCCGTCCGACCTGGCCGTAACTCCATAACCGTGACAGCTAGGCGACAATCGAAAATTTCACAGAAGGTGCATTTCTTATGCCGCTACAAAAACGAATACTAAAAACAGATTAAAATAAATATTTAAGGGGGGGGCTCCCATACAACCGTGATTTGTTTCCCCCCTTTTCATACGGAGCCCTTCGTGCGCGAGTCCGACTCGCACTTGACCGGTTTTTAAGATTCCGTATCCAAATGGTAACAACGGGTCACTACTACTAAGGCTCCCCTGTCCGTCCGTCCGTCCGTCCGTCTATCACCAGGCTGTATCTCATGAACATAGATCGGTACCTGCGCCTGCGTCTTGAGCAGGTCGTAGAACGTCTGGAAGTAGTCGACGCGGTCGATGTGCCGCGGCGCCACGCACAGCGCGTCGATGTCGGCGCCTCGGTGGTGCACCTGTGGCGGACGTAGGTAATGTTACTCCCGGGATTAGGGGAGGGCAGCCCCGGGCCTCCACAAGAGTGGGGCCCCACAGTAGCGATTACGGGAAAGCACAAGGCGCAAATCTGTCACCCACCTTTATCCCAGTGGTCGATGTATCAAGATGTTTATTAAATAATAAAATAATCTATACTTGGTTTTACAATATTGACCATTTGGGGCCAGGGGGCCTCCACTCCTTTCTTTCCCGAGGCCTCCGAGATCACTAAATCCGGCACTGTGCTTACCCGTCTAGTTTTAATATTTTTGGTCATTACAATTTCTTACACCTCCTTCCTTTCTTCTGATCAATTTCATTTTTCATTGCAGTGGTGGGAATATGTGGTGGGCCATTTGGGCCATATAAAAAAAGGTAATGTTATAGTCTATTCGCATTAAGAAGGCAGTGAATCATGCGTGCAAATGTCAAAATTGACCAATGATGCATTAGCCATGTTCACATTAACCAATTTAAGTAACCTAGTCTCTGTGCCCTTGTTTCCCCACTAGACCTACAATCGAGCAAAGTATATCCTACTAATATTATAAATGTGAAAGTTTGTGAGGATGGATTTGTAATGTTTGTTACTCTTTCACGCAAAAACTACTGAACGGATTTCGATGAAATTTGGTATGGTAGTAGATTAGGCTCTGGATTGAAACATAGGCTACTTTTTATCCCGATAAAGTACAGAGTTCCTTTGGGATACTGTATTTACGCGGGCGGAGCCGCGGACAACAGCTAGTACAAAATAAGCACTCTGACATTGGCAAATGGCAACTCACTGAGGCCGCCATACATAAAAGAAGAAGAAGAAGTAATCCATTTTGACATATCTACGCGTTATTCACTGCCTTCTTAACGCGAATAGTGCAAAACATATATATTTCTTTTTGTTACTTATATTTTAGAAAGAAGTTAGCTCAAACTACTATGTAATACTAACATAGTATATAACAATATATTATTGTATAATAATTAATTTAAAAACCGCTCTCAAAAGTAAAAAAAAAAAACTAAGATGTAATTGCCTTGATTGATTTGTATAAAAAATTAAAAATATCTGTCTCCTGTGTAATATACAATCTTTTATTTTATTTGAACGAAATTGCAGGCTACAAATTAACAATCATTTTAGTATGGGGACAGGGTTAGTATTTGGACTTTGGAGACATAAGTAGACATATAGAGAATAAGTATTAGATAAATTTTCATCTGTTGTTTTTTTTTTTAAATCACTGGCACGAAATGTAATATTACATACATTACAACTAATAAAGTATTTACACATAACACAACTGATTAGCTATTCCATGTTCTCTTTGTCTGATACGTTGGAAAAGTCACTTGACAGACAAAGATTCTAAATAAAGGCTTCATACAACAAAAATTATTTTAATTTTTGTTTCCAGACCATTAATTACGAAACTTATTTACTTTTGGATGTAATTATACGCTATATTAACGATGGGAAAATTGGGTACTTGACTGTAATTTTTTTATTATAAAAATTAATAGTGCTCTGAATAATCTTCACAAAAAGAATAGTATACTACAAATCAATATTTTAAAGAAACTGCGGATTGTTTGAAGCACTTTTGTGAGTGTTGTGAAAACGCCCCAAAAATACAAAAGTCACTGCGATTGTGACGTCACATTTCGTAACCTGCTATGAAACATTGTACGGTAAAATGCACAAATTTTCTAATATATTCGAAGTCTCAGCGTTTATGATCATACTTTTGGTAGTGTATGCATGTTTGTTCCATCGTAGCGCCTAAACTACTGATCCGATTTTAATGAATTAGGTGTCAAGTGTCAATAGATTCGTAATAACATAGGCTATATAATTTAAATCAGGTTAAAGTTTTGTTTTTTTTTTAAATATTTTTTTATCAACACTTACCCCAAGTCTATAAGATCCGAATGTGTATATGTTCCCACCGACCGTACCCGCTATACTGAGTGGCATGTTCTTGCGCAGGCTCTCCTCGCGTATCCACTGACGCACCAGCCTGTGCAGAGCCCCGAGCACCTCCATACGATGGTGCATCTCCGCCTCGGTCTCGAATACCCCGAAGGGTATGAGAGCTTCCTTGAGCTCATTTGTCTTCTCTATGTCTATAGGCTTGGGTCCTGGAAAATCATAGAAGTTAAGTTTGAATTGATGCTAAACAGTTAAAATTTTTAATACATAATTTATTTACTCGGAAATATTGAAAGATTGCTTTGTGTTTAGTCAAGTATAACGTAGAACCAACAGTTTCTGAAGATTTTACATAGACTCTAGATAAACTAAGTTTATATGGCGCAGAGGCCCAAAAGATCCATCTAGTGGTCACTAGCGGCCGGTTTAAATAACGTTATCTACCAATAACTATTTGTTAAAAACGTCGTCATTCAATCATGTGCCGGTTTTTTGCGATACAAATGTGACTTTTTTACTTAGGTTATTCCGTAAATGGATCTCTTTCAAATTCGAGAAAAAAATTATTTTAATTTTCGTCCAATTCAGCAATGTCAATATATTATTTATGAAAAACATTTGTTACTTTGGGAGTGACTGAACTGGATATTTAAATCATTTTAACTAATAAAAATAATCAGTTTCTGTAAAGTTTTTTAATTCCTTTATGTGTAAGCAACATCTATCAGTTGCAATGTCAATTATGAGTTTTTAAACGATAATTATAATAATTGGACCTCATTGGTCAGTTAAAACTTACTTTATATTGTCATATTTTGTTCAGAAATCAGTTATATAACCAAAATTGCTAATGAATAGATTTCGACTACTGACAAACCTCAGAAACAGGGCATTACTGTTTAAACTAAACCTTCCTTTTATGACCTTATAAAAAAACAACTATAATTGACTAAGGAAATTACCTACTATTCTTTTTTTTAACATATACATAACGAAGTTCAAAATCAATTACGGATATTATGGGCTTATGTCAAGACGTTTAGGCAAATTATTTTTAAATTAAAAATTTAGAAAAAATAGAATTATACTAAATTAAATTTATAACATTGCATTGTCTAAGGCGCTGACGTCATTAAGATCGCGGAAACAGGTGCACGGCCGTGCGAGGTCAATGACTTTAACAGCGCCGTAAAGAGTGTAGTACAATTTTATTTGGTATAATTTTTTTCTCAATTTTTTTAATTATTTTGCGGCCTAAACGTCTTTACATATAGCAGTAGATCATGTAATTAACTTTTAACAACCTTATATACCATAAGGCCTTGAGTGTATCCAAACTCCCTCGGACTACATAATGGTTGTAGATCATAGCGTCTCGGGTGTATTTAAACTTCCGTGTGATGATCATTCATTAGATAAGATAAGATAAGCCTTTATTCCCAACAATAGTACTTATGTACATTTCCTAAATGCATTAAAAAATTATTGACGTTTCATTTTGGTTTTTTATTAATTTTGATTTTTTTTATTTTTTTTTTGTCTTAAGACATAGGCCTCCTCCAGATTATGCCATTTAATCCTGTCTCTCCAATCCCTCCTCCAGTTCTTTGGTAGGTCATCTTCCATCCATTTGTGTTGGCTTCCTCTTTTCCTCTTTCCGTCCCTCGGATACCGTTCAGTCAAATCCTTGGTCCATTTTCCTTTCATCATCATGTGGCCTGTCCAGCGCCATTTAAGTGTTCTCTCTTGTTTTAGTTACATCTGATACTTTCGTTCTTTCTTATGTGTATGAGTTTCCATCTATCCCTTAACTTTATAATGATAATTCTTTAATTGGCATAATTATCGGTCCCGTGATTTAATATGGTATAGAACCCCTAAAAACTCACCAGCAGTAGAGATAGCGGAAGTCATGCCCAGCGTCTTGAGGTTCTGTTGGTTCTGGTGCTCGTTGGTCTTCACCAGGTTCTGCGAGTTTGTGTGGGTGTACTGCGACGCCGGCCACATCTTGTCAGAGTTAACTTACAACTAAACGCGAATGCTGTATCACTTGCCTCTGTAACAAGTGGTGAGATGTAGTTAAATAGGATTATTTTAGTTTCATCATAAATATTGAACATTAATTTAATATTAAAGATTAAAAAAAAACAAATTATTATTTCTACTGTGGAACTACAGTTTTCAATAGTTAATTTGATAGTTTGCAGTCACTAAAAGGTTTTTAAAGAAAGATATTTGTCGAGAACTGCTTGAGACTCTTTTTGACATTAAACTCAATTATTATAATGTTAATAAAAACTTAAATAACCTATGTAGTATATATTCAGGTAGTTTTACTAAAATCCATTAATATAATGTGTGACTAGTAGTGCAAGAAAAGGAAATGGCTTCAAAACACTGTAACATTATAATCAATAACATTATAATATATATCAAATAAAATCGGCTAGACGACAGATTTTTTTATTACATTAATAAATAGTAATCTTAAATATAAGTAAGTTCTCAAAAAGGTACAGCGAAAGGAACAGAGAAAATATCTGAAAAATCGACCAGCAGTGGGCATCTGATAGAAGCCAGAAGACCAGGTCCGACCAGGAGATGACTTGACCTTGATGAGGGCAAAATTTTGCAAGTTTCACGAAAATGTTTCATACAAAATTCGTACCTAACTGTGACATCATGATTAGGTAAAACTGTATGAAATTTAAGGCTGCAGGATATATTCGCAAATATCTCCCAAATAGGGGAGATGACTACATCTAAAATATTTAGTTTCATTAATATACTCAGAAATATTGAGGCATTACTACTTGGTAAATGTAAAAAAATATAATATTATTAATTAGTTACATGTAATTGCGTACTAATTATTGTATTTGATTTTATTTTAAAAAATAATAGTCTGTATGATGTGTTTACATAATGAAAGAGCTTGAAACAAGTAAAATCTTCTGATATGTCATCTGATCATACGAGAATTTATTTTTTCGAGTCCCTGTCTATAAGTAAACGCGTTTAAATAATCCACATTACAACGTCACACAAAAACATCAATGGAAGAAACTGTTTTTGTTTGTAGTGTGCGCAGTATGATAGCAAATATCAAAACAAATTTAGAGTTAGATACGCCAAAAACCCATAATCATTTTTTTTCTGACGCATTTCTCTGATAATAATGTAAAATGAAAACGAAACATAGTGTTCACTCAGCGTAAAACATTGGGGGGATTGGTTTTTCATGTCAATGATATAGTATACGTCAATTCATCGTGTTTATAAACTGTAAATTACCTTACAGTTTAAACTCTGTCATAATACGACAAATATTCACTTATGATAGTGAAATTAAGGTGAAACGTACAAATATTGCAACAAAGTCAACCATTTACTACATTCACAACACGTTATTGTCCCTAGCTCACGTTGTTGCAATATAACGGTAACACAGGAGAGCCTTATATAACGTTATACACTAGGAACTTACCAGATTTATATATGCAGCACTAAATAACACGTAAAAACGTAGATAGTGGAACACATAACAAAATATTATAATTACTATCCAAACAAGCGCCCGACAATCGCCAACAACAAGGCAGCCATTTTTAAAATCAAATATGGCGTTTGTGATTGTTGCCAAAACAGAAAATTTGTATTGCCATAATAATAATATAAATCATTGTAGGCAATTAGAAAGAACTCCTCTCTTTAATCCGACTGAAGGACTTTGTATCCATGGTCATGAATAAATTAAAAAAAAAAAAAAAATACCTCTCTTTAATAACTTTAAGTTCAGAAAGTGAATAGGAGGTATAAGTTAACAAAGATATAAACATACACTTAAAAACATAACCTGACTCGGCAATCGGGTAAAAATACTTCAAGAATCGGAAGACAAAATATTGTCGCTAAAACTTGTTTTCTCTATCGACCATCACACATCGACCAAACTTATTGTCGTACCTACGAAGATCTACGTCCTACGGTATCCCACTTAAACATAGATGAGAACAACTTCATCACAGTTACCTCTGAGTTCTGTTGTGTTTCTCTATAATTTATATTATCCAGATAGCTTGATGACAGAGAGAAATAGAATAAACACTTTTTTGGTAATGAACTATCAACTCGCCTATGAACTAAGTATAGGAGGGAGATACCAACTAAGTATACATGATCCGGAATCCGGAACGCCGCTGAAAATTCAGAGCATTGTTTCAGGTTTACGTGGATAAAAATGCGTGCCTACAGAACATACAGCATACCTTTTACCCCTTACGCAATCCAAAAATATAAAGTACTTTTATTTTATTTACATCTTCGCTGATACCTATTTACATCTTCGCTGATACCTATTTACGCCCGAAATTAATAGTCAAACTTAAGATTTCAATACATTTCAACAATCCTAGTATTAACTTCACGTTAATTTTTGTTTGCGAATTTAATCTTGGTTGGATGCTCTAAGAATTGAAGTCAATCTAATACGATACGTTATTAATTTCGGGCGCTACTAGAGGTACTTCTAGAAAAACAATTATATGTTACTAGTGACCGTCCCTGGCTTCGCACGGGTGCAATGTATTATACATTTATTTGATTGAATACTGAAAACTGATTATCAAGACGTATTAGCCCATTTTATATCTATTTTCAGTGCTGTTTTTACTAGCCGACGGAAAAAACCGCTCGTGATATTACAATACTATAGTAGAACTATAGAAAATCTCACCATAATCCATTTTGCAGAATATTCATAAAATAAATTGCAATTAGCAATATCATTAATGTCAAATCTTCGAACTCTAACCAATCACATTCCAGCTTTTCGTAGTGTTGCTGCAATAAAAATGAAGCGCTCTCCGTGCAGGTATTTTTAATTTTCCTGATCAGATCAGGCTTTATTTATATTTTCTAGTATGAGATCACAATATTGTCATTTACTTCGCTATGATAGGTAGGTATAATAAAAACATTTTTTGTGTCCAAATAATTAAATTAATATGATGCGCTCAAATTAAAATTGAACGTTATTTTTGCGCATGCCTCATTGGCAATTTTTAAATGACGTATCCACGACATCTTTTTTACTTCTGGTAAAATTTATATATATATGTCTCACCTTACATCATATTGAAGGAAAGGGAGGGATAGAGAGCCGGTTGATGTTTTCGTGTCAGCCTTGTGCCCATTTACGAGGAGTAGGTAAAATCCGCCATCTTGAGAGTGAATTTAAGAATATACGGACTTTTATTGGACTAATGTGAATATCTTTAGTTAATTTAATAACAAATTGACTGTGTTTTAGTGATTAAACAATTATTTATCAATACAAGTGTACGTTCGCTTTAAAATACCTCACCCATATAACACTCGAAACGCCGAATTTAGTGTTTATGTGCCCACAGGCTTTCTAATAGCTTTTCGCCGTTCGTTTTATTACGCGAGTGCCATGGCGGAGAGTGTGGTCAGATGGGCGTAGCGCGCGGGATGCGAGTGGACCTGGCAAGCTAGACGCGGGATGCGAACACCCTTGGTGAGCTAGGCACGATGTCGACCACTATGCGGCCGACGCTGCAGACGGTCCCGGAGGCCCTGCCAGCGGACCATGTGACGGCAGCCCCGGCGACTACGGCCGCGCCCGCCCAGCCGCGACCGCGACCCATATTCAAGGTAAGTGCCTCAGCGCTGGCTACACCCTAACCAGAATACCCCGTCCAGTCATAGTCAACTTCGTATTAAGTATACCAAGTGTACCTACGCTCGAAAAGACGTTACGACGCTAGTCAATCCGATTCTAGTTATCCTCGCTTAAAAAGACCAAACTTTACGACACTATCGTAACTCGTCTCAATACTACCCCTGGTTCGAAAAGCCTCACACATTATAACTTGCAACTCATTCAAATTAAGAGAGGGACTGTGACAAATCAAGACTACATACAACTGGTGGGCGTAGACTTAACTTGTACCAATCACTGATCATACATAAACTGTCTGACATTCTCTTGAAAAGACCAAACATTACATCACACTACTGAACCATTTATGAAACTGAGGTAGAATAACTCTGAACGGACTGTATATAATAAATAAGTAACCTCTAAACTAAACCCCTTAAAAACTAAACTTACGTGTAATTTCCACTAATTAACTATAAAAATAATTACGATGATGTAGGATTTTTGGTTTACAGCACATAGGATTTGACATTTCTCCATAGATTTTTTTTTATTTCATATTGCATTAGGGTTAGGAATTCATCAATTAACAAATTTTGAAGGACAGTTTTCTGATATAAGTAGGAAGTAGAAAAATTTGTAACCATTTTTCTAAATATATTTACAGTAAAGGAACTGTAGTCTAGGCATACGTTTAGAAAGTGTTCGCTGTACCATATCGTAACCATCAAATTCATTATCCGCTTGAAAATATATTGCAAACATGTATTTTATTGAAGTAACAAGCATTTCTTGGGTTTGTTAAATTACAACTAACGGCTTACCTACTTTCACAATGTTGTCCAAGAGGTTGCCTGTTAGACTTTTTTTGTGTTTTCTATATTTAACATACCAACAATAAACAGTATTGTATACAGAAAATTGGTCTCTAAACAAATTATTCTATTTACTATTATAATTATATTATGCTGAATGGATTAGTATTATCTTTTAGATTGTATGTGTATAAAGAAAATCTATTATTGGAAAGAATAGATTGGCATGTACTATTAACATATACCATTTAACTAATATTGTAGATTCTTAAAGATTTAAGATAGATCTAAAAACGTAACACTGTGTTACGTTTCTAACTAATCACTAATTTCTGTTTGATTGTTTAATCATGCAAACTATTGAAGTACAATAAAAACAAAAGATATAATCATACATTTCATAGACTCTGTGACTCAGTAGTTAGGGTGTCGTCAATCAAGCTGGAAGTCACAGATTCAAAACCCCCCAATGAACAAAATATTTTCTGTGTTCCTGGGTCATGAATGTGCATTTAAATTGTGGGTATAACAGTGGCGTGGGGTTTACTTTAACTCAATTCCTATCGGCTTCACTTCTCACTTACCTTTTGAAGAACCTCATCCAAATCCCTACCTATTGTATAGGCCCGGGCTTCCCTATGAAGGAGAACCAGCCTTCACCACTGACATATAATAATATAATAAAAATTACAAATAATATATTATGTATTAGTATAAAAGTATTAAATATAGTTCTGTTGTCTGGTACCCATAACACAAGTTCTTACCATGGGACCAGATTGATGTGGTGTAAATACAAAACTATAGGAACTGTAGAAATAGGTGATCTTACTGCTAACAGCAGTTTCTTCCAGACAATATGAAAAAAAAGAGAAAATGAAATAGTTTTGTGTTAAAAAATATCCTGTGGAAGAACAAAACTAAGCATACAATCATAACATCATTACTCAATAATAATTGTAGAATTAAAAAAAAAGGAAAACAATATGGTTTACAAATATCTGTTAGAAGATGAGTCAGTGTATATCAGTGGATGATGTCATAATATTGTTCTTTATGGTTTTGCCTAAACACTTGATTATAACATAACTGGTTTCTATTCATTTATCAATAGATTACTAATCCTGAATAGTTTGGAAAACGAAAATGTGACTTTCAAGGTTTTCATAGAGATTTAGGCTACAATTTTCTTGTGCTTTATAACAGATATGTTAAGGATATGACATCTCATCTCGGATCTTTGATGAAACATTTTCGATTTTGTATGTTTTCAAACTTTAAAACAGTCAAGAGTGCCCCAGCCGACAAAAATCTGCATTTTATTCTTATTGTATTAATTCTGCACTAACTATGTACTTTGTAATTGATAAATATTATATACAAAAGACATTCGGTCTAATAAAGCCTTGAAATTCACGCTTACAGGGCCATTAAGATACATTGATAATTATGTCATAATATTATGTTAATTCTATAGAGAGCAAAAAATGTATACAATTTTACTCATACCTCTGGTTCTGAGTTCTGACTCATAACTTTTACCTATTTTTGTTCTCTTAGATTTTAGGATCCCTATTTTTGTTCTATTAGATTTTAGGATCCCTATTTTTGTTCTATTAGATTTTAGGATCCCTATTTTTCTTCTATTAGATTTTAGGATCCCTATTTTTGCATCACGTTAAATCATTAGTTTGGTCTTTTTAAGCTCTTGAAAAATTTAATTCATCTTTTGTTTGCCTCAATTTTTTTATTGACTATGACTCATTACATTTTTGCTCTATGTGTATGCTTTATGCTATTTTTTTTGTTTCTGTGAATTTTATTGTTAAAAATTATCAACACTTTTATGTGTTGAAATAAAAAGGTGTAAGATTTTTTTTAATGTTTGGGTTAAATGTTTTTGTGTAATATTAAAGATGATGATGATGATGTTTGATAAAGCAATATGTGGCAATTTTGCCTTTAATTAAGATATTATTTCTTTTACAGTAAATACTGAGTACTAAACTCATATTACCTATTTCACAATGGCCTAGTATGTGTCGATTAGCTTTTTCGGAAGTTTGGTCGCTGCTTACTTAATACTGAGCGAGAGAGACAAAACATCCAAATAAGCTATCTGACACTAATCATCAGTAGATTGTGAAACAGGCCCTTAGAATATTCTGTCTTATAGTGTATTTGTTTGAAATGTTTTTGATATAAAATACAGATGTGTACGTGCATACAAGGAAGTTTTACAGTGACTCGTTTGTATTGTATCTTGGACTCCTAAACAGTTCTACAGTAGCCCAAGTGGGAACAATTGGGCTACTGTACAATTGACAGCAACAACTATTCGTAACGTTATCGAATGTCAATTTTCCCTCTCGTTAACATTACGAATACGTAGTTGTCAATTGTTCAAACAATTGTCAAATTATTCTGCTTACACCACTGATACGTTTACATAAGTTTTTTACCACTATTTTTTACTATTTTTACTTTATTTTCACTATAATAATATATTTTACTTGTGGCCTCACATCTAACGTTTATAAATCGCGACATTACATTGGTGTGGCTGTAGTATAAAAGAAAAATACCAAAATAACCTTTTAGAACTAAAAAATCGTAACAAGCAACGGATAACTGCTCTCGGTCCGCGCGGTGTCGCATTCACACACCCGACTATCGCGCGTGAGCGAGTGAGAGAATTATGATCACAAATAGTTGCAAGAGTTAAGTTTATGGAAAACTGTCTCAGGTACAACAGGTTCCCCTATCCATTACCATTTTGTTTGTTCGTTGTTCATAGATTTTCTTCTAAATATAGTTGACTGCAGTTGCACCGTTAGTGGCCCCATATACGGTACGGTTTTCCTTCAGTTCGGCCTGAACGGATTGAAAATCGTATCGTCTGTGTGCAATTTCGAGATCGCATCAGTCGGCCGGATGGACTGAAGCGATTCGTTCCGGTATTGCCAGCTCTGTTCTTGCGAAAGTACTAAACTCGCGTCGATTTCTACTAAAAACTACTAAAAGAATACTGAAAACTATCAAAAAAGCTACTCAAACTACGAACCCCCAAAAAACCACTGCATTTTAGGTTTTGTTATATTAAAATTTTATTGTTTATTGAATTATATTATTATCGTTAAATTAAAATATACTAGGAAATATTACGTATATAGTAATTAAACGGGTAGTTTTAAGAAAAATACGGACGAATGCTACGATGTATTATTATGATAAGGTGTAAATTTTTTTTGTGCCTAACCTTGGCCATTTTGCATATGATCACTGTTTGGCTCTTTCGTACTAAAACATTACTAACCACTAAATTCCTACTAAGGAGGGAATAAAATACTTAATTTAGTAGTAAAACTTTGTAAAATAATCAAGTTGGCAACATTAATTCTGGACTGAACGGACCATGTGTGACAAATCGCTTCAGTTCTCGCCAGAGCCGCGGCCGTGCGGGCGTGTATCCTGCACAAGCGTACTGAGTTTACAATTAACAAACACGACCGTAGCTCGCGGCAAACCAGAACGAACTGATGCGATTTTTCCGTGTGTGTGCTCGAATCCGTTCAGGCCGAAATGACGTCAGTTGTTTCGGATGCGATTTAATTCCGTGTAAATTGCTCGAATCCGTTTAGGCCGAACGACGTCAGTTCTAACTGAAACGATCGGCCTCTCGTCTGCGGGGGCCTTTATATTGTCTTCCAGGACATTAAATTAAACTCATTATTGTCTTTTTTACATTACTAGCTGATGACCGCAATTTCGTTTGCTTAGAACTAACGAACACGGAATCCTATGATAAAAGTAGCCTATTTCACTCCTTATAACATCAGCTGTCTGCCAGTTAAAGTCCCGTGAAAACCGTTCCAGAGATTAGCCGGAACAAACAGATAGGCAGACGGACAGCCAAAAATATATAAATGATTTTATTAACACTTTCATATCCATTTAATTAAAAGCTGTTAGGTAATTTAAAATTACAAACTTTTAGATCTTTCAGTGATGTGACTGACTGATGACTCTTCTTTACTAATATTATTAACGCGAAAGTTTGTTTGTATGGATGGATGCATGGTTGTGGACTCTTTCACTCTGGACTGGTTTAGAGTCTGGATCAAGTATACATAGGCCACTTTTGCAGCAAAATGTGCGGTTCCGGCGGGATTTATTTTTGTGCGTGTGGAGTGCAACACCCAGTAATTTATATTTCGGCCCCAACTCTCCAACAATAAAGACACGGCCGATCTCTCCGACGTTCCTTGAAAGAAGGGGCTCTCGAGTCGCATGCTACCATTGATAGACTGACAAGCGGACAATCACAGCCTGTGATAATGTTGAGTAGCGTTTGAGAGTTCGTGTGTGCAATATTTTTTCATAGTTGAAAACTTTTCAGTCTCCACTTACGATACATACTCTATTCACGCCGGCCGTAATCGCGTACCTGCTATCAGGCGATTCGTATGCTCGTTTGATAGAAGAAATGACGACTACTATGATAAAGGTACAAACTCTCTTGGTACCTATAGTTAAATTTAATTTCATTTTCCTCACCCCGAACGGATTGCATAAGCAAGCAGTACTCCTTTGATCGGAGACGCGATGAGTTATTGGCTAGGGGACGTAGGGTGTCATCTCGTCCACCCCCAAACCTCATTTATATAAATCGTACCCGTAGTTTAGGCGCTACGGTGGAACAAACATACATACAAGGACTGCCAAAATCATTGCCCTTCCTTTTGGGTTCGCCGCCGTAGCCGGATAAAAATGATATTAATTTTTATGGGCCATATAACTTCGACTACAGAGCGACCTCTATTACTTACTAGCTATTGCCCGCGTAAATACAGTATCCCACGGGAACACCGTACTCTTTCGGAATAAAAAGTATCCTATGTTTTAATCCAGAGCTTTAACTACTACCATACCAAATTTCATTGAAATACGATCCTTAATTTTTTCGTGAAAGAGTAACAACAAACATCCATCCATCCTCAGAAACTTTCACATTTATACATGCGTTACTTTTTACGTCGAACTTCAAAATAACAAAACTTACTTACCCCTTTTACCTAGACTTTAAAAGGTCACTAACCCACCACGAGATGGCTGAACTCGCAATGTAATTTATAAGTGATTAAGTCGTGCAAACGGGCGGCCGATAACTGTAGCGCGATACCGCTACATTTATTGTCATTTTGAGTTACCAAACCTCGCTACATTTTCGTACCCGACTACGGTGAAACCAAAAGGAAGGCTAATGATTTTGGCAGTCTATATATGTATGTATGTTTGTTCCCTCGGAGCATCTAAACTACTGGTACGATTTTAATGAATGGGGTGTCAATAGATTCGTAATAATAGCCCAGGTTACATAGGCTCTATAATTTACGTAGTCGGGTTATAGATTTTTTACAATAAGTTTTGACCCACTGCGCTGCCGAGTGCCGTCGACCGCTACCGTGCGCCACGGCGGCATGTACTTATTAGTTGCCGCTACCGGTCGCTAGTGTTAGCGATTTGTAGCCGGTCGCGGAAACTCAGTGTGTTAAAATTATGTAGCTACTTTCGGTGATTAGCGCGGTGCGGCAACTCAAAATGTATGAAAATTTCGTTGCCGGATCGCGACAGCTACAGTCGCGGTAGCCCGTCTGCACCGTCTATAAGGTCGCTTTTCTGCGCGCAAAAACTGCAGCCAGCTTCCATACACGGCGGTAGAGAGTTGGCGACATAAACATATCACGGTACACTTTCTACACCCGATATGTTCACCGGTGTTATGAGGTTTTGGTATATGGGTCATTGACCTCTTTTTTTTTTTTAAAGCTTTGTCGATGATTGTTTCTTAGATTATGTATTGTACCGTCGCCGACAAACCCAGTATACCACTTTTGGACCTTATTGCCATATTGATGAGGTTGAAATTCGGCACGTCGGTCTGGCGGCGACCGCACATATGCGCTACAGCCATACATGATACACCATACTGCCTATCGTCCAATCGGCATGACGCTGCAGGCTTGATCCAATCTGCAGTTCGTCAGTCATCATCTCAACTGTCATGCCGATTGAATGATATGCAGTATTGTGTATTGGGACCCTTAGTTACAAAGTTTTTTTGGCCACGATTGACATTAATATTACAACAGATTTTACCCCAACCAGGTCACCAGAAAAAAAAGTGATTGATATGTATTTTTGTTGGTCTGAAACTGGGCAAGAGCTGATGATGATGAATTCGAGTTCATTAACTCCATTCAAGTGTTAACGCGTAAAAGTAAACTCAAGCGCGTTGTTTAGTTCAATTTAGGAGTAATTTGACACCACGTGTGTGTGTGTACACCACATGACACAATATGACAGTACTCTGTAAGTCTGTATGTACTAGGACACTAGGCATCTACAGAGTACTGACACAATATGACAGTACTCTGTAAGTCTGTATGTACTAGGACACTAGGCATCTACAGAGTACTGACACAATATGACAGTACTCTGTAAGTCTGTATGTACTAGGACACTAGGCATCTACAGAGTACTGACACAATATGACAGTACTCTGTTAGTCTGTATGTACTAGGACACTAGGCATCTACAGAGTACTGACACAATATGACAGTACTCTGTAAGTCTGTATGTAGTAGGACACTAGGGATCTACAGAGTACTGTCATACCGTCGCGTCGAGTCAGCGATATGTTTTATGAATAGTGAAAATAACGTTAAACTGCTAGTGTATCATCTTATTAATATTACTAGCATTAATTGCCCGCGGCTTCGCTCGCGTGAAATTAGGTTTTAAACTTTCATCCAGTATTTTACCCACCTAGGGGCTGAATTTTAGAAAACAAAATTTTTCATAAGAAATATTATGAAAATATGTCCGAGGAATAAAAAGTTTCATACAAACTTGTATCACCTATTTTATGCCCTTTCGGGGGTGGAATTTTGAAAAATCCTTCCTTAGTAGATGCCTACGTCATATGAGAAATACGTGTGCCAAATTTTAAATATAGTAGCATTAAGGGTTTGGCCTGTGCGTTGATACATCAGTCAATCAGCTTTGCCTTTTATATATATATATATATATATATATATATATATGTGTATTTATATTATTATTAATTTGTATTATTATGTCTTCTTAAACTTGAATTCTGTGCATCGTTGCATCGTCTTACATTGAACAAGCAAGTTTGATGATGTAATTATTTTTATTATTACGTTAATAATTATTAAGTGTCGAAAACAAATATTATAAAACGCAAAACGCAAGTAGCGTTCTAAAAATAAAAGTAGCGCAAAATTCTAGCCCCTAAATACACAGTTGAGAGCCACTTAATTCAAGAACCCCGTACCTAAGGCCAATTAAATCTACAAGCAGACTGCGAAAAATGTACCAGGAAGACAGAAAAGTCTCAGCGGTGTTCGAACCAGCATTAGGAAACCGGCACGCGTAGTTTAACCACAGTAGAAATTATTTCTTTCTACGGAAGGATAGGCAAAAGTGTATGACTGATTGATAAAGAAAATCTGTCATTTTCTCCACTATCTGTCAGTGTGTCTAATGTCTATTCTCGTGTAGACAAAAACTCATTTCTACTGTGGTCATGCTTCGCGTCGTGCTGGCGTGAAAAAATACCCATTCTCATAAACTTTGGCGAGTAATATTTGTCCGAGTCGATTTTAGTGAAGTTAACCTACGTATGTACGACGCCTAATTATATAATTATCTAAAGTTCTAAACTATCGTTTACTCAGTGACGACACGCGAGTTATCGTTGAGTTTAGGCATTAGGGTGTGAATATATTATTATGTCACTGGTTAGAGCAACAGGGCATATTTTATTTTTCGTAGATCATAAGAATTTTTGTAAGGTTCTGACTACTGGCCATCTGTATTCTGTACTTAAAGAACATCATGGCACATTTAACTAACGGCCGAATACTGTTAAATCAAGTGACGCTCAGGTCACATGCTGTCCTTGTCATTTCGGCTAGCGGAGTCAGCGACAGCCTGTGAATAGGGGTGCTCTTAATTTTGATTGGTGTTTCAGACTTCAGTATTCCAGTATTCGGCAGTTAAATGTTTGGATAAATCCTGTTACAATAACAGTACCTATCTAATATGTAGCGTTTTGAGCAAGTTTATCCATTTTATTATAATCGACTGCTATTATAAATGTGAAAGTTTGTGAGGATAGATGGATGGATGGATGTTTGTTACTCATTCACGCAACAACTACTGAACGGATATCGATGAAATTCGGTATGGTAGTAGTTTAGGGTCTGGATTTAAAACTTCATTTTTCATTGTTCCAATTCCCGTGGGATATCCGATACTATATTTACGCGGGCGGTGCCTCGGGAAATGGCTAGTAATCGATAAATATAAATGATTTAAAAAAAAACCTTGTATACCTACTCTGTTAATATAAACGTAAACAAAGTATAAATAGCGTGCTATAACACTACTAATTTACATTTCACTTATTTACAGTAGTGCTATACAGAAATAGAATGACGAAATTAATTTGGTCTAATTCAATATTTTTGCTTACGTAAAAATGGTGTACCTACACGGACTAATATACGCAGTTTACTTGTGTACTGTTAACAGTTCACAATATTCTCCGAGTGAGTCGACGACCGAGTTTTGAGCGTTATGTAAAACCAACAAGAGTGTCACAATATCCACAGTTTTTTGCCACTGCAATGTAATAACAATTATATTGTAATATTTTGCGCTTGAAAATTGCAACATCTAGGTACATAGTTGTAAAGTGTATGTTTGTATGTATGTTATGGATATGAAACTTTAGATCTGGATACGGATGCGAATATGGAATTAATATTATATCGGATACGTTTTTTAAAGTATTTCAAAAGTAAAAGAAAAAAAAACAAATTTAGACTCCAGCTTTATTCGAAATTATCCGAAACCTTTATATCGGATTCGGTTACAGATATTTTTCATTTCGTATATCCGATAGATACGGTTACATAGCTCCATAACCTCCCTTCCTTCCCTTTTACATAACACATACTAAGTGTGTAGTATGGGTGTTATGTAAAAAAAGCGCAGTATTCCACCAGGATCACATAAATTATATAGAGTTAAATAAGTGTTAAAAAAAAGCGCAGTATTCCACCAGGATCACATAAATTATATAGAGTTAAATAAGTTTATCAGTCGTAGTCCGTGGGGCGTAGACTTATCGACCACATAATATTATGTGGCCGCATACAAACACTGGCAACGCAACTGTAACTTCTCTGGGGTTGCTGGTGTCCATAACGACATCGATTTTGCACCAGGCGATCCATTTGCTCTTTTGCCCCCCCCCCCCCCCCCCCTATATCATAAGACGAGAGTTTTGCTTGAAAGACTTGCAGAAATTCACATAATAATAACTTAATAGAAATTCCTTATTCTCACCACGTACCTACGTAAGATGGAATCTAGTATTGGATATGGACTACTTATAAAAGATTTGGTAAAATCAGTAACGAATATTTTGGGCATATGATCTACTGCTTATGTAAAGACGTTTTAGGCAGAAAAATATTACAAAAAATTTCGACAAAAAATTATTAATAAAATAATTACATTACGTTCTTTCCGGAGCTACGGAGGTCACTGACCTCACACAGCTGATTGAATTGATGTTATTTAGGTAAATACTTTGCTTTCGCTTTAAAGTCAGCTGTTTCTGTGAAGTTAATGACCGCAGCGCCTTAGAGAGCGCAATGTAATTTTATTTAGTATTTTATTGAAAAAAATTAATTATTTTCTGCCGAAACGTCTTTACATAAGTAGTAGATTATATGTCCAAAATATCCGTTATTGATTTTACCAAACCTTATATATTATTGATGGCCATATGATATATTTTAATATAGACATTAGACATACCTAGGTCGAATAGGGAATTTAAGATTCAGGACCTAGGCGAAAGAAAGTATATTTAATTAACGTAAAAATCAATTCCTATTCTTGGTTATTATTAAAAGAATAAAGTATCCTTATATTCTTTCATAAGTGACCACCATCCTTACTGATATTATTATTAATGAGAATGTGAATTTGTTGGTTTGGTTGTTACGCTTTCACGTCAAAACTACATAACCGATCATCATGAAATTTGGCACAGATATAAAGTAGACAACGGGGAAGGATATAGGCTATACTTTTATCGCGTCGGGAAATGTACGGTTCGCGTGGGATACTGTATTTACGCGGGCGGAGCCACGGGCAAAAGCTTGTACTTAATATTCGTGTAATGTTTTAAAGTTAAAATAAATAATTATTATTTGTTCAGTAAAATGTTATAACAGTTCTATAATATAGTTTCGCTCTGTTCGCCTGTCTGTCTGTCCGTCTGTCCACCCTTCTAACTTCTCTAACTATGAATATGAATTGATGAAATTTGGTATAGTTGCATAATATGTAATGTGTATTAGATCTCGGTTTTGGCGTTATAAAATAATAATAATAATAATTTTGTATTTTGATCAGTGGCTCTCCACACCTGTGACGTGGGGATGAAAAATTTAAAATATTTTTTCATTCGACCCCATCTTGTGCCTATCGACGAATCATTTTCGAGTAATCGGCCGGCCCCCGAAGTGGTTTAAATACGTTGATCAAATTCCAGAGGTTACGTAATATAATTATAACCTAATCTGTGGGCCTAGCAGGAACATTTGACAGCGGTGTAAACTTAACGTTATCGAATAAGAATTGTATGAATATCTGTCAAAATCATCACAGCGCCCATACAAATTTTATTCGCTAATGTTACGTTTACGCCGCTGTCAAATGTTCCTGCTAGGCCCCCTGTTTCGAGGTTCTTTCGTTTATGGGATCCTGGTACACGCAACTGCAGCTTCGCTGGTTCGGTTGACGTATCATGTGTAAATAAACTTCATTTGTCTAAGTCCCGCAAATTATGAAAACGTTGTGATTACTAATTTACACAAGCGCACGTAGCATTATGGCAACCTGCCAGGTTTAGCGCTGATGCCAATGTCAGGGCGCATCCGCCACAGGAACTGTCTCTCTGGTGTGTGTGTGTGTGTGTGTGTTAGTGTGTGTGTGTGTGTGTGTGTGTGTGTGTGTGTGTGTGTGTGTGTGTTAGTGTGTGTGTGTGTGTGTGTGTGTGTGTGTGTGTGTGTGTGTGTGTGTGTGTGTGTGTGTGTGTGTTGTATCTCCGAAACATGAGAGATGTCTCCGTGCGTTAATTGATTCATTTATAACTAAACATGCGATTCGACAGCTGGTCGTATGTAGTTATCATTTGTCTCATAAACTCCACTTTTTGTACGACTTTTTTGGGAATTGCAGTAGCGTATATTACTAGGAACCCATAAACACATGAAGATCAATCCCCAAACTTTGAAATGAGCGGTTCTTTAGCAGTGTAAAAGTCCGTTCACACCGAGACGCGACGCCATGCGTTAAATGTTTAAGATTCGGTAACAATAATCGGTAATCGCGATATGACAATAATAATATGACTTCGAACAAAGGACGACACCAACACAGTAGTGCGAACGGCCCTTAATAGGGTTGACACCAGCGAGTTTTTATTTAGTTTGTCTGTGACTGGCGTGGCCAAGTAACACGTCGATATTTCCTTGTGCAGAAGAATTTGCTTTCTATATAATTACTAGACGCTGCGACAAAAAAAAAAGAAATCCCACGGGGACCGTACATTTTGCCGCTAAAAAAGATATTTTGTGTCCTTACCCGTGGTCTACACTATATCTGCGCTAAACTTTATCAAAATCTATCCAGTAGTTTCGGAGCCTGTTCAATGTAATATACAATATTATACCAAGGAAAGATTTAACAAACTATTAAATCTTTCCTTGTTTTATTTATTCTATATGTATTATATAGTGTAGATGTGTTAAACGTCTAGCGTTAATAAATAAATAAAGTATGTATCTCAAGGTAGCATAAAAAAATATTTATAATGTTTTATCATTGTATAAATCTTAATGAACCAACCAACCACCTTCTACAATCGGAAACGAGACTATTACAAAATCCTTCGAGCAAGGTCTGTCCGCTTTTCCGTGTAAATACTACATTTTTATGTGTTTATATAAAATTTTAACAGACAGGCGATAAGTATTACAAAAATGAACCACAAAATATTAGTCTGACCGGGACTCGACACCAATTTGCCAACAACGCAAAACTCAAATACAAACGTGACTGAGCAACGCGGTTAAATAATATCATATCGCAATATTATATTACGCAACGAAAGAAAAAATGTATAAAAAACGCTAAAACTCACGGTTTTGCTGGGATAAGACCGTCGAGATCGATTTTTCTTCCCCAAAAGCCCTCCGCACACTAAATTTCATGGTATATAATATTATGATCTAACATACACGAGAATTTCTCATTTAAAGTGTAAGATAAATTAGTCTTTATTTTTTTAATTGCTTGAATACTCAACTTGTATTTTGGCAATCAGTTAAACATTAATTAATTTATTTAGGTTGGTGAGTTTAGTTTAGGTAAAGTGTAGTTTTAAGTTTATTTTTTATTGATTTAAATCTAATATTATGAGGAGCTGATATTAGATTATATTTTATATAACTAAATCCAGGTATTTTTTTAATTTGGTTAATAAACTATACGCCAAATTATAGAAATATCAAAAAACATACAAAACTCATTCTCCAACAACAATTCCAAAAAAAGTTGACAGCAATTTTTTTTAACAACCCTACGGTTTGAATTTGGAAGGCGGCCACGCGCCATAATATTATTTTGTCCTTTTTCTAATGATTTACCGCGTGTCTGTCGCGCGATGCTCGATCGCCTTTTTTTTAATTTATATGGTAAACAGTAAAGAGCTTACAGTTACTTACTTTTTAAAGGCCAAGGGCCACTTGCACCAAAAACTAGGTTAAATTTCGATAACTCCGAGATTGTTAACTCAGGGGTAAACAGCTTTAAATATTTAACTCTTTTTTTGTCTTGCGCCAATGAAACTTAGCCCAGAGTTAACTAACCTTGTGTTAGTTCATTTAGTACTGGCAACGAGAGTTAAAACGAGTATAATACGACTTAATTGAGTGGAAGTGACATGTGTATTTGTCTCTTTTGCACTACAGTCTGTCGCATATGAATATCTCATTATTTTATTTTGACACTGACTTTCCTTTTTGTTTCATAATAAATACGTCAATGTCAATTAGAAGCTGACATTGAAACATTTTTCATCAAAACAATAATTTTGTTTAACTATAACAAACTCAATTTTTAAGTAAAAATGGAAAAGAAAAATAGGTTTGGGGGGGGGGGGGCTAATTTTACAAATCAAGTAGACAAATCATAATGAATGAAGTCCAATGGACACAAATAGGTAGTGAGTTATTAGTACATACTTAGATGGTGATAACTTACTTTCATTTGGGTATTCTAATTTATCCTTTATCTTGTCCAACATTCTCATTACACTATTTTTCTCCAGACGGAATCTTCTATGGAAACTTTTATCTCGGAGGGAGATAAAGGGATCATTGCGTTTTTCTACCCTTCTATTATAAAATCCGAACGAATAAATTCGACGATCGCTTCATCATCATCAGAAAACATAATATTAATTTCATTTATCATTTTTCACCTACAAATTATAATAATATTATAACCACAACATAACCTCAAAAATCAACTTTCTGTCAATGCAATTTGTTTAGATACGAAATTAACCCCGAGTTAGACAATTTAACCTGCCAAAAAGGTAGTTAGTATCTCTCTAGTAGTTTTATCTCTCGGTGGTGCAAGACGAAATGTCAGCTTAACTCCAGACTAGGCTTTAACTCTGGGTTTATTTATTTAACTCCGATTGCCGCAAGTGGCCCCTTAGTCTTACATTACAGCTTATAATACCTAATTAAATTTGGATTTAAACTTTGTATGAAACTATGAAGTAAGAAATAAAAAGTTTTATAGAAGGAATACAATGCTTCACACACTTTAGGCGAGCTTGCACGCGTAAGTGTTAGCTCAAACCGACACGCGACGCTGCGCTGCATTTTTATTAAGACTTTATTCACTAGTCACTAAACACGAAGATCGTTTGATCACAAGAGTAAGAATTTCTAGTTAAGTAGCTTGTGCCGTTATTGCAATGACTATTGTATCTTCTTGTGTAGTGAATAAAGTTTAATTTTGAATCGCTATCTTAACAGCAGCGCTGCGGCGAGTCGCGTCTCGGTTTGAAGTGACGCTAAAATTGCAGTTCACACGCTCTAATCATACCAGGAGAACATAAAACCCGAGCAGTGACGTTTGTTGATGATAAAAGAACGTTCCTTCAGAGATCGATGAACCTTTGATGACGTTATCCTCTATAAGATCGTCATTCGTCAATACAGACTCGCGGTCAGGGACGCCAAGTGCCGAGCTGTCAGTTGATACCCCGGTGACGTCACATTGATAAGATCATTGTGCCATCGCCAGAATCGTTACTATGAATACACATACCATTTACTCTATAGCAGGGATTCCCAAAGTGGGTTCCGTAGAATAGTCAGTCAGGGTTCCGCCAAAATTATCTATACCTAACATTATAAAGAGGAAAGATTTGTTTGTTTGTTTGCATTGAAAAGGCTCCGAAACTACTGAACCGATTCTGATAAAATTTGGCACATATATAGATTCGACCACGGGGAAGGACATGGGATACTTTTTATCGCGGCAAAATGTACGGTTTCCGCGAGATTTCCTCAAGCGCGCAAGGAGTCGCGGGAAACATCTTCTCCTATTCCCGGGCTGTCGCTCCGCTCGCCGACGAGACGACAAGGACAACATGCGAATTGAGCGTCACTTAATTTAACTATCGTTTCCAGTGTTCGGTCGTTGGACTCTAGTATGTACAGTCCGCTCAGAGTTATTTTACATCTAACAGGGCCTTTATGCCGACGACATAAGGACCACTCTGACAAGAAACTCCGAGGTGATATCAACTCTGAACGCACTATATACACGGAGTACAAGGGCATGGACAGGGCGATGGGTACCCACCTCACGTACGCCGGCTTCCGCCGTTACGTCAGCGGCCAGCGTACGGTACATCATCAGCATCGGTAGCCTTAGATGTGACGTACGTTAGATGAAGAAAGTTGAGGGACAGACTGTGGGGTCATAGGCTGGGACTATATTCACCGGAATCCGGTAGGCCGGGCGAAATTCTGAACACTGAAAATAGAACTCTGCGTTAATACATTATAGCTGAAAATCGAACACACGAGTGTCGAGTTATATGTCAATGTCATAATATATTATGACAGATCGACACTTCGATTTTCAACTCTATTGTATTAGCGCAGAGTTGAAAATATTCAGTGCTGTGAATTTTCCCGGGTCCGCCGGATTTCGGATCATATAGTTCCAGCCATAGTAATAGGGTCCCGTTTTTAGTAATAATACGACGGAATAAAACAAAATTAAAAATGTTAAATAACTACCCAAGCAGGGAGCGAACTGGTGATGATGAATTATAGCTAAGAACACTCTCGCTTTCAAACATAAAAACTAGACGAAAATCGGTTCATCCGTTTGAGAGCTACGATACCACGGACAGACAGACAGACCGATTTATAACACCCCTCAGTTTTCTGCGGGGTTAAAACGGGAGCTTATAACTAACAACTATTTACCCTTCGGGTTCGGAACAAAAAATTAAATAATTACATAATATTATGTATGCGTTATTTTTAACCCCCAACGCAAAAAGAGGGGTTTTAGAAGTTTGACGTGTCCGTGGCATCGTAGCTCCTAAACGAAAGGTCCGATTTAGATGCAGTTTTTTGTTTGAAAGCTGACGTATACGAGAGTGTTCTTAACTATAATTCATCATCATCAGCTCGCTCACTGCTAGACAAATACGGGGGTTACTTATTTTTGTTTTAATTTTGTTTATAGTTTATAACTCTGACCGGACCTCTATGCCGACGACTATAAGGATCAGTTTCATACAAACTCCAAGGTGAACTCGGACCGGACTATAGAAACTGTTGTGTGTACCACAGGATACATAATATTACAAGTACATACATGAACGTACACAATATGACGTCACACAGCTAATCCCTAATCGACTGGACACGCGATACACGCACGCGTCTGTCTAAATTATTAATTACTAGCTGACCGAGGGCAAAAAGTTGCGACAAACTGGGCGAGTCGTCACTCGTTACCGATAGTTAGTTTGGTACAATGTTCCAAAAAAAATTATCGAGTTCAATGACTCTATATTATACACAATATATACTCAGCTCAGTAGCCCAAGCTGGAACATTTTGCGAATATCGTTACGTGTACGTAAACGAAAAAATATGTATGAAAACCATAACAGCGCCTCTAGTGGACGTGTACGTGACGGAAATGTAACTAAATCGGTAGCAGGAACCTTTTTTGGATAGTTACGTACGTAACATGGCATAAACGATACTTGACAATTTTGTATAAAATTTGACGGACGGTGTAGTTACGTGCTAAGTAATATTACGAATACTCTATCACTTAAAATTTGTTGGTGACAAAGGCTACATGCAACTATCTCGTGTAATTTTAAGAGTGTTTTTAAACAAAATATTAAGTGATTTATTGAAAAGAACCTATAAAAATGCAAGGTGCAAATCCAATTGAACCTAGGACGCTCAATTAATGCTATGGAACAAAAACAAGAGATACAAGGTAAGTTTGCTACAAAGCAAAACATAAAATATATTATTGAGATTCTTATAAATAATTGGTTACAGAATTTACATTATTGTGTAATATTCACTATTTAAAAGTTTTTGTTGTTAAACATGAGTATTCACGAGGGAATAATAAATATATTGTTATTGTTATGCTGAAATCGACAAAATAATAAATAACACTTCACTAAAGGCAATTATTGTTTAGGTATAAATAAAGCATACTTATTATGTATTAATGTACCTTTAGATTATTATATCTCGTATTTTAGTTAATTGATGTATTAAATTTGGAGAATCAACTTGCTCGATGACACATTGGATCCTCATTCCCTAGTGAAAGGCAAACTAGTACATAACTTCCATTATCAGAAATTGCTTATTTGATTACAATTTACACAAATTATTCACATTTTGTTATAAAAATATTACGATTAATAACTATGCCTAGTGGCCATTATTATTTATAAACACACGTCAGTGTTGCCAAATCTTAAAATCACATAGATTTTTTTTTAAAACACAGTTTATCTCTTAACTATCGCGCGCGATTTCGTCCGCTTGGATTGCACTCTCAAGGGACGAATTTCAAAAAAGGGTATAGTACATTTTGAATAATTTGTAATTCTTCCAAAACACAGGAGGTTCTCAATTCCTGTGTATTTTTTTTTTGTGTATGTTACGCGATTACTTCGCCGTTTGTCAATCGATTTTCAAAATTTTATTTTTATTTTAAAGGGTTTACTCCCAAATTGGTCCCATCGTCACCAAATGGTAGTATGGTGGTGATGGGATCCATGAGGAATAGAGAGAAGTCCCCAAAATTTATAGGGACACCCGTAGTTATTTTGACTTTTTTTTAAATGACTCGAGCATATGCCACCAAAAAGCCATGAAATGTTGTGCCAAGGTGTATACCCGAGATCCAAAAGCGCTGAACGACATTCCTCAGTCTTTGAAGATAAACTTTTGGAATTTTCAGAATTGTTTATATAACTACAAGCATATGTCACTATTAAATAATCATCATCAAGTAAATATTTTATATTTTAGGCTCTCCATACATGTGAAGTGGGGACGAAGAATATATTTTCATTCTGCCCCATCGTGTGGGGTATGGTTGAATAGGTATTTTAAAATAAAAGCAAAATTTTATACATGACTATTTTACAAAGTCTTCCAAGTCCAAATGACCATTTTCGAGTAATCGGCCTCCAAAGTGGCTTATAAGTTGTTCCGGGGGGGGCCTGGCGTTTCTAAACTATAGGAGATATAAACTTGTAAGTTTCCGTGCTAATAGGTCATGCTAAAAACTTTTTAGGAAAATTATTCGAACTCGGACAATAATTTTAAAATAATGGCCCATATTAATATGTTGCCTCGTGTTGTATAACTCAATATTTTTACAAATTAAGTAATCAAAATAGTTGAATAGAGAATCATAAATATAAAAAATATTGTTCATCTCTTTCTCGCAAAACAATTTGTTACGTCACAAGCTGCTATCGCCATACATTTTTTAATGACAAATGTATGGCGAGAGCAACTCGTGACATCATGGGCCCGATATATCGCTCTCTTTCTTATTGTAAGTGTAAATTGTTAGGATTGTTTTTATAAAAAATACCAAAATGGGTTCTAGATTGTTTATCAACATGTTGTCTAACATCGAATTAACGAAAAAAAATTTTGGCGACATATTATAATTTAAAAAATCCTATATGGCAACATTATGATTTTGTCAAATGCCAATATCATATGGTTTTGCTTAGAACAAATAATAACATAGATAATAGATTTTTATGAAATAAATATGATTTTTTTTTTTGACAAACAACAAATAAAATGCACTACGCACCGTTAGTTTACAGACGTAGCAGGCTCAATTTACCTTGAAGCAAGCTGCATGATTAATAGAGGCTCATAATATGCCCTGTTTCTGAGATGAATTTGTCGCTTTTGATTTGTTAATTCAAACGCGTTCACATAGTGAACAAAGAGATACAAAATAAGTTCGCAACATGGCAACAAAACACTAAAATATAAATTAGGATTCTTTTAGAACAAAATTTACAGTATTTTGTTTGTATTTATTTTTGTTACTGTCTGGATTGGAACCCGCAATCCCAGGGTGGCTTTAATAATGTCTGTCTTTACCTACTTACAAAATACAAAAAATACCCTGACTCCTTTTATAATTAAAATCTGCTATTATATTGATTATATTTGAAAGCCGATGATGACTTATAAAAAACTCAAACATAAAGTATGCTAATGTTCTATGACACCAAAATATATTAATTATATTATAATATAATGTATATCAAAGTTATTTATTAATTATTTTTGGTTTCGGACAAAACAACATTAACCAAGTTTTGAAATAAGATAAGGAATGTTACAAAAAGTAGCTTGAGGAAACTATTACATATAAAATATTCTACATTAGTATAAAATTCTGATGTTCCATATATAAATACAAGACTTAATATCATCAATTCTTAGTTGGCAAAATGCAAGCACCAATATTAGTACAAAAATACAAGTCATACTATTAAACTTAACTTTGTGTCAGCCTAATGATATAATATTTGGTATTAGGAATGGGCTGGTTCTTCTCAATAGGTTAGGAATTAGAATTGAACTTTGTTATAAAATGTCATAAGCATTTATTTGTTAAAATATATGTGGAATAATAATTGATCCACATGCTTTTTAATACATCTATGTGCACATGTATGAAATGTAATGAATAAAACAATATTATACACATTTTTAAATTAATTTAAATTATTTAAAAGGAAATAAATAAATCTTGTCACAAATTTTATAATTGTTTTATTGACACCAAATGTCTCTACTTTCATTTGAGCTTTATTGTGCTAATAATCTAGTCCTTGCAAATAAACATTGACACCTTCACTTGTTAAACAGTTTAACGGGCTGTAAATGATAATGAGCTTCATATATTGCTTTTCTTTTGGAACTGCTGCAACTTAACCCTAAAACAAATGTTGAATGAAGCATATTAATCCCTATTCCAAAATGTTTTTTGTTGAACTTTAAGTAGGTATCTACAAAGGAATAACACGACCTTTTATTATGATTAGATCAACAAAACATACTAGACTTCATATTGGAGGGCAGTTATGGTATAGGTATTTGAACAAAGAAAAAAATAAAAGCCTCAATACTATTAAAACAAAGCATCGGTACCTTTTCGATTAAATCCGTTTTATTGTTGTTGAGTACCTACTAGTTAATACGGAGAATAAACTTGCTTGATGGACACATAAAGTAGATACATTGGATCCTCAGTGATAGGCTGAACTTGTCCAAGACTTCTGATGAAACAAAATATGTCTTTATTTTGATTGATTAACAAGTTTTCACACAATCATACGACAATAAAAAGGACCCAATCGCCATTAGTTAGTTAAACACATACGTCAGCTGTCAGTGATGCCCACATCTTAAAACAGTTTTCCGTAAAAAAAAAAGCCATATTCCGTTTAAAATATGTATAGATTTTTTTAACTTATCTTATCTTTGACTGATATAATTTGGGGTACTTAAATGAACAACTTTGAGTGAAAATGTAATGAAAATATTAAATATCTTGAAATATAATAATGGTTGCACTCGATATTTTTCCCCCCATTAGTACCGCTGTAGCATGATTAATTAAAGGGAAGTAATTACTATTTATTTCTCAGATATCTCCGAATTTTACCTTTTAATGTTCTAGAAAATTAAAATTCGGCATACACATGGGCAAATCGTATATTTAGCAACACTGTTTTAGTCAACCATTATGATATACCTTTCATTCGTTCATCATTCATTACGTAGGATTGCGTCTTCTCATGTGTTCACGATACGATTACAAAGCGCTTTGTGCTGGTCCCTAAGAATTCCGAAGTATTTGTCTCGATGACACTTTACGTTACGTTACAATTTTTACAAATGTTCCTGCTCGCCCTACTGATCCAATTCAAAGTAAACGTAAATAAAAACCCCCTTACCCCCTTACTAGTAAAAAGATTTACATAGCGCATAACTTATACAACGTTGCTGTCTTTGTCTGTCAAGTGACTTTTTCAACGCATCAGAAAACGTTCGAAATCTTTGCATCAATAAATTTTAAAAAGTAGTTAAAGAACGTTTGTGCGCTAAAGCTTATAATAGGGTCAATGATTTTATAGACGATTGTACACGTTGGGATAAGGATGGCCACCTGCAAGGCTGCTTCTAATATGTACTATATTATGTATCCCGACTTTTGTTAATATTATATAGATTAAGTTAATTATTACAAGTAAGGTTTTAAAAGAAAAATTTTCCATTTTTGAATTTTGAATAAGTGACATTTAAATTGGCAGCATTATATTAGCCGATAATATATTTACGCGGACGGAGCCGCGGGAAACGGCTAGTTAGATATTGACGAAAAGTTATAAAAGTTAAAAGTAATATTATGTAGCATAAAGAAAATTAAAATTTCAAGTAACCCCCAAATTGGCAAGAAGTGAGCGAGCTGACGATGATGAATCATAGCTAAGGACACTCGCGATCAAGTCAGAAGGTCGATTCTGCTACTTTAATCCTACAATAATGCAGCATCTATACTTGTTCGATACAGTCCGAATCCTATCAAACAGCAAAATCGTATTCTACTTAACTTCAAACAAACGTCGACAAATTTCACCGCGATGCAATTATTATTCTATGGAAGCTTAACTGTAAATTGAGCGAACCCTTTATCCATAGAATGCGGTATTCTCATAAATTTATAAATGTGACTCCAATTTGACTGGAATCGATCCGTCAACCGGATTTTATTTCACTTTGACATATGGGGATGTCAAAACATGAAATTATTTATTTTACGCACAAATCACTTTTTTTGCCTTCCCCTCTCTACCCGCGCGGGGAATGTTTTCCGTCCGTCTCGGAAGACGAAAACATTGTGTATGCGTACACAATGTGCATAGACACGCCCGAACTTCGATGATTTTGTGTAATGTTTCAAAAAAACACGAGCAGGAGACGCGCCTTAACTGTTAATAATAGGCAACACTGGATCGTACAAACGTCAAGCAACAGCTGTCTTCGTACTCTTCTTCTTCTTCTTTTGGCACAGCCTCACCTGTAATAGGAGTTGCCAACGTCAGAGTGATGGGTCTTCGTACTCGCTCTGAATTTATGAATTATAGTCAATGTAATTTCAAAATGACTGTGTTGGGATTTTAAATCTTCTAAAATAGTGTAGTAGAATACCTACTTTCGGTCAATGTATGATAACATGATGACTAATTTATAATGAATTGATGGTAAGTTGAAAGTCAAACTTAAATACAGGAATCGGTTTCAAATAAAAAAAACTAGATACATTTGGGAGCTACGATGCCACAAACACACACAACAGAGACACGTCAATGCAACCCCGTTTTCGTCGATGGTTAAATATAATAACACTGCTAAATCGCCCTCTATATTTTTAGCGTGGAACTATCTCAAACGGCTTAGTATCGCTATTCTCCGATAGGTGGCGTTGGCATGTGCATTCTTTGTTTAATATTGATTTGTCATAACTCATACGATGGGTATGTTTACATCGTATATTATATACTACTATGTGTTGTGTTGACGTAATGTGTAATTACGTCTTGTTCTTATTAATATTATGTTGTCATCTTGTGTGTTTTGTTTCGATGTTAGTATCTGCTTTGTAATTGGCTTTTAGATTGCTATTTTTATTACGTGAGGCATTGATGCCCGGTTTCTGAAGATTTTACTTACATAAACTGAGTTTAACTGACACAGAATACCATCTAGTGGTCACTAGATGAATCTTTTTCAAAACTAGGATAAATTTATTTTGATTTGCTATATAATTCGGCTATGCTACTTGTATTATAATATGAAAAACTTTTGTCGCTTTGGGACTAAAATTAAGATTTAAATTCGTTTTAACTAAGAAGAATAATAGCTTTCTGTAAAGTTTTTATTAATTCCGTTCTCCTCAGCGATATATCTATCACTAGTAATGTCAATTGTAAGTTATGGAATCGATAAACGGACCACAGTCAGCACCTGGTCAGTTATGTTAAACTTAGTTAAATATTGTCACCTTCTTTTAACAGAAACAAGTTATTGAACCAATAACGCTAATGAATATATTATAAACTACCGACAAAATTCACCTCAGAAATCGGGCACGAAAGGCGAAGAGGTCCTGCGCCTGTTAAACTTAGTTTATCTAGAGATTATGTAAAGTCTTCAGAAACCGGGGTATAAGAGTTCTATTTTACCCGGAGTTCAACTCGAACGATATTTCTAGCCAGTTTTCTGGGAAGCCGTGGTATAACTTCGGTCGAGACGTTCAGTCGACGCATTCGTGCCGGGGGGGACACTTTCAGTCTTATGAGAATCGCGCGAGGGGAGGAGTACCATATTTGGCACAGTTAAAGTTTATGTGGAGGAAGGTGTGCAGAAAGCTAATACACACACTGCCGCGCGTTGGACAGATACAATTTTGTTACACGTGGACGTTTGACAATCTGTCACTTGTACATTTTTTTCTATCAATTAGAGGCGAACGAATCCTCATAAAGTTCAAACTTACAATTTATTTAAATTATTATGGGGTAATTTCGACCACAGGGCGACCGTGGTGCTCGGAAATGACCTAAATCGAGCTGATAATAAGCGCACAATCGGTTTATAACCAGGTGGCTTTAGAATAGGTGACAAAGAATAAATGAATACACAATAGAATTACATGCATATTAATGGGTATACAGTCTTGGAAAATGAACGTTTAACAGTTTGATGTTCTTTACATTTAGTTCGTGTTACAAGGACGTGGTGTCTTATCTCTGTGGACGCTTCATACCACGTCAATCTGGTCCCATGGTAAGTTCTAGGAGAACTTGTGTTACGGGCACCAGACAATGGAAATATATTTACTACTTTTATAATATAATACACATATTTCATACAAATTCATGACCCAGAACACGGAATTTTTATTTTTTTGCCTTGAGCACCAACACGCTCAACCACTGAGCCACAGAGGTCGTCATATTAATAATAAATACTTGCACTCTATAACATAGGTACCCGACTATTAGCAAGAGAAAGCTAACACTTATTATGAGTGCCATAAAGTCGAAATTCCAACGTCGTAAAAAAGAAGACCAAAATATCACGGAGCCGGGACACAACCTTCGAAAAAAGCGAAAAGACATGGATTTCCTTTCTCTTTCACTCTTACGGGATTTTGCCATTGATGTTTTGTGAGACAGAGAGCTGCTTACAGCTTCGATTTTGGTGCTCCTTCCATGTATATTCTTCTTTCAAGGTGTCCAAGGTCCAAGGTTACTGTCCGGTATATGTATAGTGTACACCACAGAGTAGAAGATATATAGTTTACGTACAGCTCTCACAGAACGATCACGAAATCGATACAAATTTGAAAACTTTGACGTTCCCTTCAACGGCCCACGATTTTTCCACACAATCGTGGACACCGAATGCTTACAAGTACAGTGAAATCAAATCAAAAGCTAACTAACCGTGTCGCTGTTTATCTGTTCCTCGTTCTTTAATCTGTGATAATGCCAACCAAGTGGTATATGTCAATCTGCGGGCTTAGCATGGCGATCCGAAGAAATAATTTCAAAGAAGTCATATTCTATCCAAACAGTTCGTTGCAAAATAGCTCTTAATCCATTGTAACAAGGTCGTCAATAGAAGTCGACATTTCTAAATAGCCATATTTTTAAAATGGCTGCCGGGAATTATCAAATATTCAAGTGAATGACTGAACGTAAAGAAACAATTTCTCTTGGACCGCCATGATGTGGAGTAGTTGACATTATTGTAAGACTATTTGACATTGAAATAAGAATGCGTTTCTACTTTAGCTGTCAAAAGAGGCCATTTTGTGAGCTCATGCTCGGGAAGAAAAGATATGTTGTTTCTCATAACGACGATGCATCGACCTTGCCTTACAATAAGAGCTATTTTGCTCCGAGTGGTATTCATGTTTCTTTAATCTGTCATTTTGTCGTTTCTTCGGTGTTTCTAGGGTGCGCATGCTAAGCCTGCAGCTAAACGTTCAATTTCGTCGACCGTAACCAATTCATTAATTATGATAAGTTTTAATAGTCGATGTATTTACTGATGAAGTACGGACAATGCTACTCAAGGTTCGAGTTTAAACGATGATTGCCTAAGCTGTCAACGGCGGCGGCCATTTTGTCCGCCATCTTGTTTTTCTCGCCAATTGGATGATTGCGCGGGAGGATCGGGTCAAGGTGACTTAACGATCTTGTACAACCCGGTGTACAACATTTACTATTTTACGACCTTATTACTATCGGCATAAGGTTAAACGCAGGTGATCGCAACTGTACGTAAAATATAAAATGTTTGTTTGTATGTATGTATGGTAGATTCGTCGTTCGACCAGTTTATGTGGAAAACTTGTAAGATTGTTGCGAATTTTGCTTGAAGTTTGGTTTAAAAACATATTAAAAAGTAACAGGTTTGCAGAACCTTAAAGGGTTGGGATCTGTTACATTATAGTAAAAAACCTACAGCACGCGACAAAAGTGAAACATTCAATTTGTGTTATTTGAACGATTGTTTTAGACCTTCGTATAGTATCGCTAACGTTGTGCTTAATTGGGTACTCACTAATCAGTATCTCCTCTGGTATTACAGCTGTACACTGACGGCGGTAATCTCTTACTATTTGGCGATCACTTTCCTAGGGTTTCGTGAACAAACGGTAGTAATATTACTGAGACTTGCTGTCGCTGACTGTCTGTCTGTCTGTCACCAGGCTCTATCTCCGCGATAGCTAGACAGCTGAAATTTTCACAGACGGATTGCATTTCTGTTGCCGGTATAACAACAAACACTAAAAACAGAATAAAAGAAATATTTAAGAGGGGCGCTCCCATACAACAAACGAGTTTTTTGCCGTTCGTACACATCCGAGCCCGACTCGCACTTGGCCGCTTTTTCTCCTAAACTAACCAACAAAAGGTAAGTTGGTACATGCTCTGCGGTGGAAAGTTACAAGAGCAAACACACAGCTATCGGCCGCAAACACATTACCTAACTGATCCTATTTGCACTGATATGGATACTTGATATATACACAATGTACATAGACAGTACATACTGATATGTATGTATGCACACGTACATTAACTGGATAGGTACGGCGAACGATGCTTTATTTGAACGCAGTGGAAGTTTTTTTTTTTTGTATTGTATTTATAATAATTCCTTGACATATTATTAATTTAACTTTCTATAATTTTCATTCTTTTCTTCCAATGCCAATGTATTTTTTATTGTTTGTGTATTATTGTTGTATTCTGTGTTCATTACTAATGTTCTGTTTGTCGCAACTCGCAACCATGACATAACAATTTGTGTGTACACTTAAAAAAACTCAATCTAACATTTTTATTGACCTAAACTGAATAGATTTTTAAATTTGTTTTAAGATTATTGTAATCGAATGTATAAATTTATTTAACTTGGTATAGATATGTTATTGATTGTACTGTAGGTAGGTAGGTAGGTAGGTACACAAAAAATGTGGGATCTTACTTAAATGACCAGACATGCCTTTCGAGTTCCATATTATTGCAAGACATTTAATTTAATTATTATTTATAGGTTATACTATGTTCTTTTGTTGTGACCTTTTGACATTGGTATTAATTTTGGATGAATTTTTGACATAATTTATTAATTTTAATTTTGACATGTTTTAATTTCATATAATTTATTTGCCATTTTTTATAATATCTTAGATTCTTATGTATTAAGGACATTTTTAATTTAATTGAATCATTGATGATAGTAGTACTTTTAATTTTATATTCTGACATCCATTCTATATAATTTACATAATTCTATGATATTACAAATCAATAAGTTATTAATTTATCAATCTAATGTGTTATAATTTTATACTAATATTAATTTGTGATATACAGTAGAAAATAGAATAAGTTGGTATAAAAATTTAAATTACGTTGCACAAAATTGTAAAAATTTCATGATGCTGACAACCCTTTGCACAATGTTTACAATTTTTTTTTTAAATTTTAATCTACCTACACCTGATGATGACTTTGTGGAAACCGGTCGTGTAATATATTAAAATTAATGTAAAATACTTATTAAAGTGGAAATAGTGCAAGAAGTCCTGTGTGTTATTACTGTGTAACTTGGTATATATTACTAAATGTTGTATTGTATTTTATAAAACAATCTTGTGCATTGTCTTTAATTCATATGAACACTGTAAACTTGTGTTTATATTGTTGATATGCCAAATAAATATATAAAAATATGTAGGCAAATACCCAATTGTGCTGTCAAGTGGTAATCATCACTTTTCATCAGGCAATATTACTGCTCGTTTATGCATATCTTAGAACAGTGGTCCCCTGTGTCAAGGTCAGCACACCGGACACGGGCAATTCCTCTCATTGTGAGTGACGGCGACAATTGTTAGTGACTCTCGAGAGACGCGCGTATGTGTGATAACTGATAACTGATATGATATCAGGTGTGGAGAAAATTTTGTGGTGAAATCCATAGACTTTATATTATAGACGAGGCTTGTCAAGGCAAAACCTGTCCCCACTTAAATTATCCCACTTTTGGGGTTTTTGGGGCTAATCCCATGCCATTGATAGACTCTTAAGTTGAAATAAGATTTTAGAAAAAAATTTAAAGAGTTAACATGGGTTTGCTTGATGCGCTTAATTAGACAGAATATCTGAAGGATTTTTTAGTAGCGCAAAGTCAACGGATTGGATGCCCCACGATGAAAATCAATCTGGTTAAAACACGAACCAAATTTTCAGCTGGACATGCCAGAATCCCCCGTCTGTGTCCATTTCCTTAATCAGTGCAGTCTGATTCTGTTAGTCTGATGATTAACGCCCAATTCGGGGCGTCGAACCTGCTAATTGGCGATTGGCTCACGCCCGCGGCTCCAAAGATACTGTTATACGAGTGTACCGAGAACTATTTACTCAGGTAGAACTTCAGGATATGGACATGAACGTCCGAATTCTCGTCTCGCCGTGGCGTGGGGTTTCTATGACTCCATTCCTATCGACTTCACTTGCCACTTATCTTTTTAAGACCCTCATCTCAATCCCTGCCTATTATACAGGTATACCCTATGAAGAAGAACTTAGACTTCGCCACTGAACGCTACCTAAAGAAATACTGAAACGATAGTTAAATTAAGTGACGCTCAAGGCACGTGCTGTCCTTGTCATTTCGGCTAGCGGAGACGGCGACAGCCTGTGACTAGGAAGGCTCTTAATTTTGTTTAGCATTTCAGTATTCGCATATCACATATCACTATCTGTTTGGCAAAATTACAAGCACAGCGTGTGTCTTGGAAGAGTCTTGTGAAAAAAGTGTTAGAGAATTAATTTGTTGAAACCAGTCCGGCTACGCAGGAGTTATTATATAGTGTCCAAGTGTGTGCGAGGTGCACTATCTCTTCCTTTACTCTCGTGTGTGTCCTTTACCCAGTGGGACGGATGACCGAGACGACTGGCGAGAGATCAGGCGCAGGACCGACTGTTTACATGCCCATTACCCATCCGACGCATGGATCATCTCTTTCGTCAGATAATCAGGTGATCAGCCTGCACTGTCCTAACCAGGACCACATTTATGTTCCAACGCAGATATCGAACCCATTACCTCCGGTGTGCCACTGGCCCAGGGAGGTGAAATATTATGTACCCTATAGGTCGATAGCAGCTGTATACATTTTGTTTCTACATCTACCGCATACATATTTATGTACGCGAGAATATTCAAACGAATTTAGGTAAGCTCCTCTCCTCGACGACAGGGAATTGTATAGACTACACCAGCTACGGGGATTGGAAGGTCGTATTTGTGGGATGCCGGTGACTAAAGGGATAAAATGGTTGAGGATAGAAAATGTTTGAGGGATGACTTAGTATTAGGGATGAATTGGTTGAGGGATTGCAAACGCGGGGTGAAGGGTTCCGTCCCATTATCTATACAACTATTTGTGCTAATATCGAGCACTTGTACTAATGTCGAGCAAAAACGGCGAAAGAAATACGTTTGCTGTATAAAAAACTCATTAAATATATTTCTCTTATACTGTTGTTTAAACAACAAATACTAAATTTGTTGTTATAGATGGCAACAGAAATACGTCATCTGTGAAAATTTCAACTGTATAGCTATCACGGTTCATGATATACAGCCTGGTGACTAGACAGACAGACGGACATCGGATTCATAGTAAAAATAGTTATTACCCAAAGGGTAAAATCGGGACCCTCTTTGATTTGTATATAATGTAAATAAAGTTATTAATTCGGGGTTATTCTTGGTGCTCACTACTTAGTTTATGCAAATTTTAAGTATTCTAAAAATTTACATAACCTAACCGTTTAAATACATACGTCAGATTGTGTGTTAGTATTTTTAATTTATTTAATATACGAATCCAATGCAATGCAAAAACATCAAAAGTTTACTTTTTTGTCCAATCATATATACGATAAACGATCTTCAAACTCGTCTATAATCTTGCGTGGTCGATGCACGATATGGTCTGTTTGTACTGCAAAACAACAGCCAATAGTCGGTTCGATATTGTCTCCTCGTGGCTTCTGCAATCCTAGTATTTTATAGAAAGTGATTAGTTGGAAACGTCACTAAAATTTTAAAAGCCAACTTACATTTTGAGAGCTCATAGGGGGATAACGGTTTTCATAGGACCTGCTGCCCTATACTTCAACTGACAAATGGGAATGGGCTTCATTTTGACTTTTGAACTTTATAAAACACAATTTAAAAAGTTCTTATGTAAAATTTTGACTACTTATATAAATTATTATCTTTCTGTGGGGATAGTGTTTGTTATTTAATTGAAGGTTCCTTATCATCAGGAAAATTAACAAGGGTTTTTTTATTTATTTATATATGGCATCGGCTTATAACCATTTGCCAGTGTCAAGTTAAAAGGGCGGGAAATAGAACTTTCAATTGAAAATTGAAACGAAAGTACACACAGTATTCCTGTATCGTCAAGTCTAAAGTCTAGTCAAAGTCCAAATATATAGTCAGTACAGTCCGTGAGTCAGTCGATTCAGTAAAGTGGTAGAAGCTTTACTGAAAGTTCCTAGGGAGTTTTGGCGGGAAACACAAAATAGCACGTTTTTAGAAGTTGTACCACTTGCCCACACTTGTGCACGTTAACGAATGTTTAATGGTTAATATTCTACCAATATTACACATTAAGGACCGAGATAACACAAATCTATGAAATATTACAAATTCCACAACGTCACCCATTGAACTCCCCGGCAAAACTCCATTAACAAGAGTTTGTGGAGTCAAACATTTCAGAAACTCGGGTATAATATACTATAAATCTATATTATTATCATAGCAACATTATATTCAAATAGAATTTTAGTTCCATTAGTTATAATAACACCCTGAAATATATTGGTAAGATTATGGAACATAACCAAAACAAAAACAATAGGGCGTGGTCTACGAATGCCTATCCGCGTAACCTCGACCGCTGTGTTGCCAGTGCGGATTTGCGCAGGATGTGGCGAATTTTAGGTGCCACGTAGTTAACTTACCTTGGTTTTGTGATGCAAAAACTCGTACGTTGTGAGTTGTGACTTTCTTTAATTACGAACTTAACATTTGCTCGTTATACAATGGGGAGTTTTAGTAAACATCACATAATATAGTATTTACAATTATTGTGTTATGTTAATACTTTAAGGTATGTTTTATTGTATTAAAACTATGCTCCTTAGTTTTTCTTTCAAAGTTTTCATACGAAATGAGATTTTTTTTTATTTTGTTTTATTTCATAGAAACATAATATAATCTAACAACAACAATGTTTCTGAAGATGCTTTATACCTCAGATTTAGTTCAAACTTCCAATAATTGAATACTATATCGGGACTTCGAGTCTGGATGCTTAAATAATATTAGATATTTAAAATAATAATTGGCTATAGATAGACTATAGACTATTCGTGTTAAGAAGTCATGCGTACAAATGTCAAAATTGACACACTAACGAAGTAAACTAACCTATTTGCCAATTTTGCCATATGTACGCATGGTTCAGTGATTTCTTATCGCGAATAGACTACAGCTGATATCGGGACTCCCGAGTCTTTAAAGTTGGCAACACGCGCGTCACTCGGCCGCCAGTCGAGTTGAGCGGGGGCCGCGCGCCGCACGTGCTTCGAAATTCAAATTCAAACGCGTCTTACCGGCCAGTGTGCAGTGTCCACTCGATCTCGTAAGAGATTGTTCCTGAACAGTGCTAGTGGGTAAAAGTGTGTCCAGTAGTGGGCAAGGCGTGTGTAATAGTGGGCAAAGTGTGGTCGGACCGGTTGGAAATTTTGCGAGGTATTTGCGATATTGTTCTCGTTTGGACGATTCTAATGCCGGTTTATAAATTGAAATAAATGTAATTGGGGGTTATTTTGAATTGCACAGAGACAGCTTGAGTTACCTGTGCGGTGCAATATTGTGTTTGATTAATTTGTTAGGTTTTACCTACTTGTAAATAGCTATTTTACTAGAAGAGAAAAGGGCATTATACAAATTGGTTTTACCTACCTACTATGAAAGTTATTCCTACGGTTTACTATAATTTTTAATTCTTGAACACGTTCAGTGTCTGGCTCTTGTTATGTATATATTGTTTACCTTAACGAAATAAACCATTAAGGCAGTTGGTGTAAAACAGACATGTATATACTTTTTATGGTACTGGCCATCGTGAATATTTTAAAAACCAGGAACGCAACACCGGAGGAATTAAATGTGTAACTCCTCTGGTGTTACGAGCGTTGTCCATGGGCGGCGGTAATCGCTTACCATCATGCGACCGCTCGTTTCCTGGACCATTTCTTAAAAATTACCGGCCCGGCACCGCCAGCCGCCCGGATGCCGGGGTATGAATAAATGATATTACATGTTTTTTCACTTAACCGGCCTGGGCCCCGGCATCTCCCACAGAACACAGTCATGACACCGGCCGTCCGCCGCCGAGCCGGTAAGAGGAATAACTGCCTATAGTGGATTTTAGTATGTTAAGAATATTCAAGGAAAATGAAAATTTGTACTTACTACATTCTAACGACCAAATTCTCAAAGGCTACTTCAAGTTAAGGTTTAAATTTTAGAATGAAGACGGCATCATGTGACTTAAGAGCCTCTTAACTTAAGTATCGTTTGAGTATTATAACCACATAAGCACTACATCTAATTGATCTCGGTACGGTCTTCATTACCGAAAGACAGTGGTATTTCCGTTTGCCAGCATTTTCTTTTCTTACACAACCACGAATTTGATATATTTTTCACCGACCAAGGACCTACAAAAGCATGGAGGTAATAACCGATAATACTAGGGTCGATATAATATCATATTTTAATGGAGTATAATGATCGACAAAGTACTGGGTATTCATAAGCCGAGAATATATTTTACTGCGTTTTACCGCATTTTCACAGCGCCCCAGTTTTACATGACCTCGACCGCTAACTTGAGGTCCGCAGGTTACCCCAGACCCCAGTATACATAATGAAGCTACTCCGGTTGAGAAATATCTGGGGTTTGCATACTTTTGTGTTGTTAGAGTGTTGAAGGGTCACGGGTGTAACACGCAAAGTTTTCGAAGATATTTTTAGGAACACAGTATAAAATAATACCCGCTCTATAATGTAACAAAAAAATAAATAAAGAATTTAACACCACATTCAACATTGTAAATTTCCGAACAACGCAAAAAATACACATAGGCATACTAACTGCCAATCGGGCTGACTATTAAGAGTCGAAATTATTGACAATCTATTGTTGCACGACGAAAAAAAAACATATGTAAATTAACAATGCGCAGTTTCCAGGGATAAGACCTAGCGAGATCGATTTTTCTACTCCAAAACTCTGCATACAAAATTTCATGGAAAAATTTGCAGTATATTTAATTAAATATATACATATACACATATACATATACAAGATTAGCTAGTTTATAGTAACTTACTAATTATTATGTAAACAGTTTACTTTTAAATATTACTGATAATAATTATCCAATTTAGTCAAACGCCAAATGAAGTAACTTTTTATATATGAATTGACTACCACATAAAATACAGTATGTTTAGCGTATTCTACGCGCTACCGATAAATGCTATTATCGTTAAATACGATCGAACGGTAAATGCGATTTTATTGCTTTGGAGCGGGAGCCACTCACCGAAAATCCCGAGCTATGTACTCGAGCTACGTATTAGGCGTCTGAATTTCAATAAGTAAATATGTGTATTCGGATTTCAGTATAAGCGTCATCTCGCACGGAGAGGCGACGCGGCTAATGTACACGTCATGCGGCACATTATTATGTGTTTCGTAGCCATTATTGGAATCGGAATTAGAAATCGTGACGTCTAATAAATATATTATGTCGTTATTTAGTAATATATTAAATTTTTGTTAAGAAGTAAGGACACTAATAAGTGGCATTTTCTACCTTAAAGTTGTAAGGTTTTTGTAATACGATTCTGGCCACGTTCACGGGTCGCGCGACGCGGTCGCGGCATTTCTGTAGTGCCCCATATAAATTCAAACTAAGCAGTGGGTCGCGCGAGCCGGTCTCGTTCGCGGTCTCGAAAGGGGCTACTTTTAGAAAATACGAATACCAAAAAAAAATGTTGGGTATTGGCTAACCATCGGGTACGCCTCAAATTATATTTAAACACAAAACAAGTGATCGCAACGACTGCAGACGTGATTGAACTGCTTATTTACACGTTAGTGTTGTGCATACGCACGATTCAACGGCGCTGTCTCAAAGCATATTTTCATATTTTGCGTGGTAGAGCGGCAACTTGTTAGATAGTACATCGCCAGCTTGTTTGCCCATACTGCGGACTCCCTGTTTAACAATTCACAACTGATCCGTGTCCTCCGTCGACTGTGGGTACGGTCGCCCACAGATCCAGCGTACCACTTCTGAACCTTGTTGCCATGGAAATAAGGTCCGATAGTGGTAAACAGGAGAGTATTGTATTGTAGAGTCACCCCTTGTGTCAATAGTTAATGCTGGCCTAAATGCTCGTGCCCTGGATACTTTTTAATTTTCCTGTGAAGTTGGAAAAATATAATTTCGATTTGAGAAGAGTTGCCGAGTAACGGCTATGCGTTACCCGCCTAGCAGGAACATTTGACAACGGCGTAAACGTATCGTTGTCGAATGATATTTGTATGGGCGCTGTCGTAATTTTGACAGATTTTCATGCAATTCTCATTCGATGACGTTACGTTCACGCCGCTATCAAATGTTCCTATTAGGCCCACAGTTCACACCGAGACGCGACGTGACGCGACGTGACGCGACGCGGCGCGCACTTGTTGAGATAGCTGTTCAAAATGGAACTTTATTTAGTTCACAAAAATGATACACGTTTCACATTGCAAGAGCGGCGCCGCGAGCGGTGCAGCTCTAAATTCGAACTCCTGCGATTCTACTACTATTTTAAATGTGAAAGTTAGTGAGGATGGATGGATGGATGGATGCTTGTTTGTTACCCTTTTACGCAAAAACTACTGAACGGATTTTGATGAAATTTGGTATGGTAGTTTAAGCTCTGGATTAAAACATAGGATACTTTTTATCCCGAAAAGGTAAGGGAACACTTCCCGAGGGATACTGTAAATACGATAATGAATAAAGTCCAATATACAATAACTACTCAAGAACTCTACTACTACGTCGCGTCTCAGTGTCAGCTGACCCTAAGATAAGATATCCGATACCTAGCACAGTTTTGTTTTCTTTTTCAATTTATCTCCACGGCCGGGTTTGGTCCGTGTCATTTTAGATTTGTGCTATTTCTTTAACATTTTTGTTTAAAATTAAGTCGTCGTGTCAATTTTTTTTTCAATTTGTTGTCATTTCTTTCTAAAGAAAAAGAAAAGACCCACAAACCACAACAGTACAACGTGATTTATTTAACCTTCAAGATACCTCCATAACTCCCAAGCTATACGACAGAACCTTATTATGTATGCACACCCTGTCGTCCAAGTATCCACTGGGCATAAGGCACACAGTGCGATTGACTGTGGTATGAAAATATTAATAAAGCGTATAGGTATGTGTTATTTATTAAATGTATCTTTTGGCAGATTTTTATAACTCGGAAGAAGATGAATAGGGTGCAAACGTACCCTTGAGGCTGGGACTATAATTATTGTCCTGCATGCGCAAGGCTGGGGAAAATTCAGGGCTGTGAAATTGGTACTCTGCCTAAATACAATAGAGCTGAAAATCGAACACACGAGTGTCAAGTCAAATCTGACAACACGACCCTCGTGTATTTGATTTTCAGCTGTAATAAATTAGTCCAGAATTGTATTTTCAAATAGCTCTGAATTTTCACCGGCCTTGCGGATTCCGAACAATATAGTCCCAGGCCTTATGCGGTGAATTTATGAAAATCCTTTCTTTGCAGGTTTGACCTTTGACATATTTACCAATACAGCTAAAACTACTGAAGGGATTGAGTTCGAATTTAGGTAGTTTGTGGATGCAGCCATAAGCTATATAAATTATTATTTACTACAAATAATATCAATTTGTGCTTCCGTATTCAGGCCTTTCGTTTTAAGTTTTACGATTGTTTAGCGCCAGCGTGATTTAATTAAATGAATGCTATAAACTGCCCATTTTATGACCTCCTGGTACAATTATAATAGTAATGTACACCAAAATCGAACTAACTTACTTAACTTTCCTTATTTAGTTTGTGCGTGATATTTTGATGAAACGAATTTGAGTTCGAATTTAGCATCAGTTCACACGCGGCGCTGCATTTTTAAGATTGCGATTGCGATTCAAAATGAGGATCAATCACTTGGTAGCAAATCTGATTTTTACTATGTAGGTACGTACCATCGTATGACGTATCACGTATGTGTATTAACTTAATGAGCATTTTATTTTTTAATTATTAAAATCCGTCAAGAAATGGCGGATATATAATAGTTTTTCTGAACGGCTTGTTTGAAACGCGCGCTTCCTTTGAATTGGTTACGATGACGTCATCTGTCGTGTTCCATGCGACAACGGCTTGATTGTACTCATAATTAATAGGTATTGCATAAGTATTCATTCTCCGATTCTTGACGCTTGTGTCTCGCGTGCACTGTTTTTGTTTACGTTAAATATTTTAATTGTGTTTAGAGGGGAGGTGACGACGACAGATGACGTCACAGCGACTAGCTTCATTTTCAGGCGCGGTTTTGTAACTAATGCACTAAAATTGCCGTATTTTCGTCATTTTTTGGTCCGATTTAAATAATTTATTTACAGCATTTACTGGTTTTTTTATCGCCATAAGTCTGCAAAAACATGACTGATCCTCACACGATTCATTACATCTTCTATGTTAATGGTAAGGAAACGTCTTCGTAGTGGTAGGATGTCTAAGGACTGTTATTCTTATTGTATGGTTACAATAACATTCTTTACACATCATCCACCTTATCAGTGAAATGAATGATTGATTGATTGATTCAAAAGTAAAAAAAAATACCTTATGCTACTATACTTAATATTATAAAGAGGAAAGATTTGCTTGTTCGTTTGCATTGAAGACTCCGAAACTTACGGACCGATTTGAATGGAATTTGGCACATATATACGTAACCACGGGGTAGGACATAGGCTACTTTTTGTCGCATTGAAATGTTCTGTTTCCGCGGGATTTTCCTTGACACGCACGAAGTCGCTGGCAGCATCTAGTAAATAATAAATATTTACGTGTGTGTGTGTGTGTGTGTGTGTGCGTGGGCGCGCAAGTCGCAAATAGTTAGCTTCCTGCTATTATTAATTAGTTCCCTGTAGATTTTAACAGTTTGATAGTAATTATTATTATTGTTGTAATCTCCAATGATTGAACACGCAACGATTTCACATTATGTCCGTTCGGGCTCGCTCGCCTCGCTCGTCTCATACTTGGGGTCGTCAGTTAAGGCTGTATTGTCCGGAATCCGGAAGGCCTGAACAAATTCAGAGCATTGCAAATAGAACTCTGGGCTAATAGAATAGAGTTGAAAATCGAACACTCGTAGTGTTGAGTCAAATGTCAATGTCATATCTGACTCCTTGACACTCAACACTTCGATTTTTGATCGGCGGCCTTACGCTGGGACTACAATGTGATTCGGTATCCGGCGGGCCCGGGAAATTTCAGGGTACTGAAAATGGAACTCTTCTTTTTCTTTAAAATTGCCTCCCTTGGGTAATAGCCAGTGTCAGTGTAGAAAATAGAACTCTAGACAAATCCAATAGAGCTGCCAATCGAACACACGAGTGTCGCGTCAAATGTTAATGTGAAATCTGACAACTCGACTCTCGTGTGTTCGATTTTCAGCTCTATTGAGTATATTAGCGCAGAGTTCTAAATTAACAGTGCCCTGAATTTTCCCCGGCCAACGTCTATGTGTATCTGGCAGACGGTAGTTGTTATCACTAACCGTACACACTGCAGCGAGATAAATGCTATTAGATGAAGAATAAAAACGTTATCGCGGTAGTACTGTGTCAACATACAATATATCTTCCTACTGCGTCATCGCAATTAGCTTATCGCTCGCAATAGTGATGATGATGTTGATATACATTTGAAGCTAGCAAAATGAGCTGTCCAAAAATCATTCTTGATCAAATGTTATTTTTAATCAAATAATGTAATGTAAAATTGAAATTAAAAAGAGACACTAAAAGTTATTTCCCTCCCTTTCACATCTCGAATGAGGCGGTATTCCAACATCAAAAGAAAAAGTACCAGCTTCTCCCTCTGGATCGCATCCAATTAACGCGACTCGGACTGTCAACTGCCAATTTACCAAAGTGTTGTTTCAAACCGTTGACCGTTTGATTCGCACTTGAGAGAGTGCAGGTTCGATACCCAGGTTGTGGCGTGTACCAATGAAACTTTTTCAGATCTCAAGTACATTATACGGACGCTCTAACGGTGAAGGAAAACATCCTATATCTCCTATATGACGTATCCTCTACATACCCGCACACGGTTGAACCCAGACGTAATTGACCAGTCTTGTCAATTACGTCATTCCTCATTCAAGTCCTCTCTCACGAATTCGGCAAAAAGTCATTCCTCTGGGCTAGGCCGACTGTGTTGTGAGAATGCCGTATGTGCTTGGGCAACCACGCGACAACTTGGGCAACTACAGTATTTCAAAAGTGATTATTTCGCTCGGAGAATACGGTATAAATCATCCAATAACAGATGAAACGTTTTTTAATTTCAAATGGGCTCGACCCCTAGGCACTAGATGTAGCCTCGCTCTGCATCCTCTATCGGTTTTAAAACGGGGAGTGCTGTGAGGGATTGTTGGGACTTATACCTGCTGCAACTTTTTGCCCAAGTTCCACTCGACAAGGGAACCACACCTACTCACCTTGATGAGTGGCAGTCCTCCACCGCGCACTTTACACGGGGTTTTCTGCCGCGCACAGAAAAACTCTGGAATGAACTGTCGCCAGCGGTATTTCCGGACAATGACGACCTTCAAACCTTCAAGAAAAGAGCGTACTCTACTCCTTTCTAAAAGGCCGGCAGCGCATTTGCGAGTATCCACTGATGTTGCGGGTGTCCACGGACGACGGTAATCGCTTTCGCAACAAGCAGGTGACGCATATTCTGCTCGTTTGCCCTTTCAATTAAAAAAAATCTCAAAATGTTCAAAGCGTTCCATAGATTGAATTTATAACGAGTTTCTTGGAACATCCTAGTTTTGGCAGCAATCGAAGTTTGTAACGAAATTTGGATAATGTATAAACATTCGGGTTTCAAATTGGAGTGTATATTAAATTAAGTATTGAGGATTTTGTTATAAAGAATTGAGATAATAAAAATATGGCATTTAAGAAAGTTTTGATTAAAGAAATGTGAGGTACTTACTTAATCCTACTTTAATCTTTCTACTGAGATATGGAGATCTGCAACACTAGAGTCTAGAATTTGTTCTCGCTCCATGGCCTAGACGCATCACGAGTGTTTTTAATTCATATTAATAATCAACGACTTGATGTATGTTTCATATTTTTTATGACTTCCTTACTACATTTTTCTAGTTTTTGTTGTAAAATCCCAGCTGGTTGGACTAGGTATTCATAAGACTGAGAGGTTGTTTTTGTGACAGATTCTAAGACAAGGTCATTCATTAATAAATACTAGTGTGGAAACTTCCTCCCTGATAATGTAGGGTTGTCGACGTAGGGAAAATATATGAAACTTTTGCAAATTGAACTACTTTTACGGATTTTTTGCGCTAAAATTTGTAATAGTCGTTGTTTATTTGTAACTAGTAATATTTGCGTGAACATAAGGAAGCAACATAATAATATATGTATTAGAAACTATACATATTTTGCGCAATTTTGAAAGTAAAACTACAGAAAAATCACGAAAAATGGGGTGTGGCTGTTTTATGGGTCATTCTTTCTTCTTTATCTGGAATCTCTCCGACCGGGAAAAATACAGCGTTGAAAATAGAACGCCATGCCAATACGATAGAGCTGAAAATCGAACACACGAGCATCGAGTTTTTAAATAGCTGCAGCGTGTTGCTGTATGTTCGATATTCAACTCTGTTGTACTAGCGCAGAGTGCTATTTAGCGCTGTTTCTTTTTTACCGGCTGGAGAGATTTCCTATAATGTAGTCCCAGTCTTAAAGCTAACGGAATTCTCAGAGGCTTTTTAAAATTTATTGGCTCCCAAATCACCTAGAGCCCTTGTTGCTCTGCCGAGCTGTGACAGTCTGTGGTTTAAGGGGCCCTTACTTTGAGAATCGTTTGAGTATTTGTCTGTAAATGAATAACAGGTTAACAATTTAAAATCTGTCACTTACCAGCCATGTGTCTAACCACGATTGAGAGTACGGCTAATAAAATTTCCGGTGCAGCACAGTTCAATCTAATTATTATGACAATCAAGTTCAAAATTGGTACATCGCAGGCGTCCGCTCCTGTACGACAAAATGGCCTCTGATGTAATTAAGGAAATCCTCGAGCGAAGGTCGCGCGAATATTGAATAATCGCCGATAAGTTGAAAACAGATCGAGTTGAACTTGCCTATTTGATAAAAAAACAAGGGTGAAGACAGGATCGACGTAAGAACGACTCAAAGTATGAAATGATTTGATATTTAAATTATTATTCTTGCAGAATATATAGTTTATACTTTATAGTTCTTAACTTTGGGCACAGATTAAAGAAAGAGGAACAGATTCGATTCGATTGCACTCCTACAAGCGTACGGTGTGTCCACGATTGTGTGGAAAAATTGTGGGCCGTTGGAGTTGACGTCAATTATTTTCAAATTTGGATCGTTTATGAAAGTTGTTTCTCTGTACGTACTATAAATACATTTTCTACTCTGTGCGTGTGTGTGGTTTGGAGTTGAAAAACTATGTACCATAGGGTTTCCTAACCTTTTTGTTATCCTTCCTTCCTTACTATAATTAAAAACGCGAAAGTTCGTAAGAATGGGTGTTGTATCGATGTGTGAATGCTTGTTAGTCTTTCACCCAATAACTACTGAACGGATTTTAATGAAATTTGGTATGGTAGTACTGCTGTAACATGTAAGCTATTTTTATAGCGGCAAAATGTACGGAGTCACGGGCAACATCTAGTACTATTCAAATAACGCCCTTAATCAAAATATTAAATTATTTTTTTTATGTAACTCCCGAAATGTCAAGCAGTAAGCAAGCTGATGAGTTATAGCCAAGAACACTTTCGATCATGTTAGCTTTCAAGCAAATAAAACGCATCTTAATCGGACCTATCGTTTAGGAGCTACAATGCGACGGACAGACACAAGCACACAGACAGACACACGTCAAACTTTATAACACCTCTCTTTTTGCGTCGAGTGAGGGTTAAAAATAGTTGCAGGTACTAAAATACCTAACCTAAGAATAGTGGCATGTCTGTATCATTCGTAGTTCTATACACCAAAGGGCAAAGTTCAGAAGTGGGATGAGGAACTTTGTGACTACAGCAGACGGCTCCCTCCCAAATGTCTTGACTCTTGATGGACTTTATCTTTACGATCTCAACTTTGGTTAAACGGCTGGCTTTGTCACTTTCAATAATCAATTTTATGGAAACACTTTTGTTAAATTTTAGACACATCTGGTTTATTTCAAGTTGTTTAAAATTGTTTTTTATTTAGCGTCAGTTCACACAGAGACGCGACGAGACGCGGCGCTGCATTTTGCATATAGCTATTCAGAGTTGAACTTTATTCACTACACGAGAAGATGCCCTTGCAATGAAACCGCGTATCTTGTGTAGTGAATAGGATTCAATTTTGCATCGCTATCTTAATAATGCAACGCCGCGTCACGTCGTGTCTCGGTGCTAGCTGACCCTTACTTGCTAATTACATACATATCTTTTTACCCGTGTAAGTTTGATGTGTCTGTACTCTGTGTGTCTGTCCGTGGCATCGTAGCTCCCAAAAGGGTAAACCGCTTTTGATCTAGTTTTTTTTTTTTGTTTGAAAGATGACGTGATCGAGAGTGTTCTAAGCTAAAATTCATTATCATCAGCTCGCTTCCTGCTTGTTGACAATTCGGGGGTTACTTAAATGTTTTAATTTTTAATCATATTCTTTACATAACAGACGTATTATGTACACCTACATACACCTACAATCTGCATACTAAAAGAAACGATATTTTCCACGCTCATACGAGGCAGACGTGGCCCGGGGCTACGAGATACCCGGCTGTATAACCCGAGGTACGCCAAAGTGTTTGGCGATAGAGATACTTTTGTGTGAGGGGAGAGACCGTACACACGTGTGGCAATGAGCCGGTACGTACGGCGAGTGCCCCTGAATAAATAACCCACGAGGTACACCAAAGTGTTTAGCGATGGGGGATACTTTAGTGAGGACTCCGACTGTCCACATCGTACATCTTGTGTACATGTACATATTACAGCTTCCGGCGCATTTCTTGGCTTATACGTAACGGCATACAATTGGACGGCTACGTGTAAATGCGTTGTCAAATACTCGAAAACGGGGTCGTCTTTTGTCTTGTCTCAGTACCTGTCGTGATTTAAAGTGGCTATAACATGACCGTCAAGTATCAGCGATTCACAGCCAATAAGTAGGTGCGACAGCCAAATAGCCCTTGAGAGGAAACATATCTTCAATACCAAATCGCGGTTAGCGGTTAACCCAATGTCAGTCTCTTATCATAGGTATAATGATACATAAAAAGAGGGACTGAGACAAACCACATTATCCGACTTATCATAGTCGACATTTGTCTTTGGGCTGTCTTTGTTTAGACGAGTTACAAATGCACCATGTTTATTTTTTAGCGTTTCGTACCCAAATGTTGAAAACGGGACCCTATTACTAAGGCTCCACTGTCTGTCTGTCTGTCCCCAGGCTGTATCTCATAAACTGTGTTAGCTAGACACTTGAGATTTTCACAGATAATGTAAAGATAGACAATTGTATGAAATCTACTGTTATTATACAAATTACAAACGCATTTAACTGTGGGAGAGCCACTCTTCGGCATAAATGGGCCGGCTCGACCGGGTAATATACCACGGTATCAGAAAACCGGCGTGAAATAACGTTTGCGTCGTGTTTCGCCGAGTGAGTGAGATTACCGGAGGCCCAAGGGGGGTTGAGGATTTTAAGGACTGGGAACGCAAGTGTCTGGTGTTGCGCGTGTCCATGAGCGGCGGTAATCGCTTACCATCAGGCGATCCTTCTGCTCGTTTCCTGGTTCACTTAATAACAGGGGCGTGCGCTCCTTGTTGGCAGAAATGCAGTGCTGTCATTCACAGATATTTTAATAAAACGTTCGTACGTTTTAGATGACTTTAATTAATAGTAAATAAATTAATTAAAAAAATATAATAACTTAAAAACGCCTAATATTTTATAAATAGCAACTCATCTCATGCCGTTGCGTTCTGCAGGACATATCATCGCATGTATGTGTAATTTTCATACTTCGCAAACGCACACACCCATGAATATTGACATGATTATATAGCGTGAACTCCCGCGGCAGGCGATGGCTCTCGGCTATCCTCGATTTCTCGGCTATCTCCGATCGCTTCCGAAAACCGCCGAACTGGCTTGTCGGAAATTATTTGTTGCCTATAATCCGAGTAAAAATAATAGACGGAAATCTAATAAATCACGTATGCATATTATGCATTTTTGTTTAGTAAGGTTTTATTTGTTTAAATAGAAGAAACGTTTTGTGTTTCGCGGGGGCCATATTGCATATTTCATGTGATAAGCATTGTTTACAATTTAATCGCTCCAGTTTATTTATAGTTTTCTTAAAATATTTTTCATTTTAACATTTGAAAGTGTGTACATTTAACAGTTTATTACTGAGTTTCTATAATAATTGTAGTGATTTGCTTTTACTAATGCGTTTGTTGATTTTTTTAAAATGTTATTTGATTGTGAGGTTTGTGTTGAAAATGTGTTTATTAAAAATTAAAAATAACAAGTTCTCACAATTGTCATTCAGTGATTAGATTCAAATTCTGTCTAAAGGTAGGTGTGTACCCGAGTTACAACAATTAAACCAGCAAAAAAATAATGTAACTCGAAAATTTCATGTTAAAAGTTATGAAACGTATAACTGGCTGTGTGATTGTGTACACACGATTAAATTATATTGTTTTCCTTGCATATTATTTAGTAATTTACATCGGGATATAGTAATCTCAAGTAACCGGAACCTTGAATATTGTGAATTTAGTGTGAAAATTGAAGCTGACTGACCGGTGAGTAGTTATAAGATTTTAAAATATGCTTATTATTTTACTTATTAGAATTTCTTCCGCCGCGACGATCGTTCGCTGTTTTGTCTGCGTTGCCGTACATGTACATGAATAGTAGTACATCTAAGACTTCTCTGTTGGCATGGTTTCGACTTAGAGATCCGTCGCTTGGCTGTAGCTATGCTAAAAATCTATAAACGAAAAAGTTTTTGTGACCGAGTACTTCGCCGCATACCCAGTGTCATAATCCTGTGCACGCCACTGCTTAATAAAATAAAAGATAAGAAAATGGTAGCGTGAGTTAGGTAGTGTGTAACTTTATTTTTATTAATTTTATGAGTTTCTAAGCATTATTTGAAACAAAAATGAGCTTTCTGCACACCTTCCTCCACAAAAACTTTAGCTGTGCCAAATTTCGTACTGCTCCGTTCGCACAATTCTCGTACAACTAACTAACTGCGTACTGTATGCTCTCAAAGTTTTTGCTTCACGTATTAATATTGTATGTACTTACTATGATTCCGCCTCTGATGATGATGATGATGATGTAAGTCAATAATAGCCGTGCCACAAATTCCTACTGTGGATATTGAAATGTCAGATGCTAATTTTAATCTGGTTTGGACGGGAAATGGGAATATCATATACCGTTTTGTACAATCAATTACAAAAACGGGAAAATTATTCAATACCTATGTTGTGTTCTGCTTGAGGTAGAAAAAAATAAATTCATAAAAAAATCTATCTAGTGTTATGAGTCTACGGCATTGAAAAGGTCATTGACCTCACACATTTGATTTCAATTGATTTTGAAATCAGCTGTGTGAGGTCAATGACCTTAGCTGGTCAGTGGTTCAGTGTTGTAAAGACTGCAATGTAAGTTTATTTTGTATAAAAAAAAATTACGTATAAAGATTTTGTAACGCGAAAATGAGATAACCACCAATTTAATCAGCGCATAAAGCACCGACTACATCACCCGGAATCTCTCCGGCCGGAAAAAATACAGCGCTGCAAATAGAACTCTGCGCTTAATACAATAGAATTGAAAACCGAACACGCGAGCCCTAGAAGGTCGTAAACGTCAAGACTTAACTTACGAGTACATGACATCACCATTCACCACGGAGTCTGTCCTCAGTTATTGTGCAGGGGTCGCTATATCCGGTCTCGGGAGTAGTCAGGTCTTACTTCAATGTAAAAACGTTTAAATGTTAATACTATAGACATATATATTATAGACAAGCCATGTCGAGGCAAAAATTGTCCCCACTTAAATGGCCCCACTTTTATGGTTGTTTGGGGTCATTTTGACATTTGAGGTATGTATGATCAAGATGAAGATTTTTTTTGTCAAATGTATGTCATAGCCTATCTTTAGTTTTAAAATCTTAGGTTAATACTTATTATAGTGTTACTACATACAGTTCGGAGCCTTTAGCCAAGTGGCCATCGCTAATTACGACGACGAAGTTAGAAATCAAAAAATGTACGGTATTGGCATATTGCGCGCTATGTCACTTAGCGAACGAACGAAAGCAATTTCGAAGATCGTCATTGTAATTTTAACAATAGCATGTATCTTATTAGGTATGGAGCCGTCCACATATTACGTCACACAAAATTTCTACTTTTTGAACCCCCCTATGTCACGCTTTTTTACGATCCCTTTAGCATGTACTGCCACGTTTGCACTGTGTCGTAATATGTGGATGACCCCTAGTGAGTTAGTGCCTAAAGTGCAATATTCAATAACTATTTAAAAATGCCGCGTCGCGTGTCGTCTCATTGTGAACTGACGCTTAAACTTTGAACCAATGCAGTAATTATCCACATGATGAGTGCCGAAGCACTTGACATATCAACCGCTTTTGCATCACGTCCGGTTTACAAATAATTAAACAATTTAACGACACTAGTCGTAAAAACACATTAAATACGTGTTTGGCCTAGATGCATTGCATAATTTATGTTTTTGATGAAAATTGTGCACCTGGTCAAGTTGCCTTTGCTGAAGAGTTGCATATCTATATATATAAAAGAAAGTCGTGTTAGTTACACTATTTATAACTCAAAAACGACAACCGATTTGGCTGAAAATTGGTGGGGAAGGTAGCTTAGAACCAGGAGATGGACATAGGATACTTTTTATCCCCTTCCCGAGGGACGTAAAAATAGATTGCAATTCCGATGTCTCGCTAAAACTCGAGAACGGCTGGACGGATTTGGTTTATTTTGGTGTTGAAATAATTGTCAGGGAAGGTTTAAACGGTGAGAAATATTGGAAAAGCTGTAGGTTATAGGTGTAGGACGTAGTTTGCATTGTAGGTGTAGTTATTTATTCATTCCAGTTCATATTTAAGACAGAACAACGTGTGTCGGGACAGCTAGTAATATAAATACCCATACACGTAACGATATATCTGACAAGTTTGTCTGTACAGGATGGTCAACCGGAGCGTGTGTGTTGCACAACTGTGCAGGTTTCCATCCAGTATCAGCTCATGCTTACCTGACGGATACAACTGTGCAGGCAAACATGAAACAGATAAACTCTTACGTGTATGGCTAGCTTAAGGGTTACAAATTTCTGAAGACAGACATTATCAGAAAATAGTCGCATTTTAGATGGACTATATATGGGTTTAAGTAAATGACAATGTTTCTTTCTTTGTTTCTTTCCACGAAATCCAGCGGCCTAACGGCCTAAGGTTCCGGACTACATAGTCCGGGCCTAATTCTCAAACTCCTCATAAAGGTTGGGGGTTCCCAAATTATTTATCAGACTGTCACGGTGTCTACTTATCAGAATGTCTAAGGCACCATTTGAATTGAGAGCCTCTTAATTTAAGCTTAAGTTTCGGCCGTAAGTCCTCAGGTGTTGTCTATACTAATATTGTAAACAGGAAATATTTGATTGTCCGTTTGTTTGCATTGAATAGCTTCGAAACTACTGGTCTGATTTTGATAAAATTTGGCACAGATATAGATACGTGTAGACCACACGGGGAAGGAGGACTTAGGCTATTTTTATCGCTGCAAAATATACGGTTCTCACCGGATAACATTTTGCGCGCTCAAAGTTTTAATATTCTGAATGACAACAAAGATTGCATTTACGCTTTACCTGCACTACAATCCGTCCTTGGAAATTTTGTGACTGATGTCATCATATAATGACGATCATGTGATGATTTCGCGAATTGTCTTCATCTCGATCAAGTACTTTATTGGTATCATGTGATCAGGGGATCATCAGTTTATTGGGTCCAAGGTCTAATGGTGGTCGGTTACCCAGCACTCGTTTAGCATGCGCGATGTGTTTGGGCTTTAGCTTTTAGGAGAACTCTTGTGGGCTCGTGAATTCCTAGTATCAGCTGTCGTTTTAACAAAGTCGAAATGCTTAGACATAGGAGTGATACAACGGCCTCATAGAATACATGAAATAACAACGCAATGTTTTGCCAAGACCGGCAACGCACATACAATCCCTCTTCTTGTGTTGCGGTCATTATGAGTGTCCGTAATCGCTACAGGAGTTACTCAAACATTTAGCCAGCCGTTATAATTTGAGGCCGCCAGCAATAATGCCATATACAATTCGCGGTCCTCGACCGTTGCGCGTTTCTTTGTGGCCAACGCGACGACTCCTAATGGGATAATTCGGGTACAATTGCGTCGACAAGTGGCAGACTGGCGGACACATAAATTCGTGTTCACTCCCCGCAGTGACGTCACGTGACGTCCTGTTGCAGTAAGATGGTGTAAAAAATTCGTCGTCTTATTATTACTTATGAGTTCTTCTGCCTTCTGGCTTCGTTCGCGTTTGTTTTGCGTGTCAGCTTTCAAATAAATAAAAATAATAAGGAAGGAATAAGGTGGCTCCTTATCTTATTATTTGTTACATAGACATAAGTAAACATTGTAATAATTTTGATTTTAAAAGAATAATTTTCCATCTTTTTGGTAAAAGATGGCCCCAGACGAGTTTCTTGCTGGCTCTTCTCGCTGGGTTCTCGCTGGCGCGGCACTGAAAATTTCGGGAATCAAGGAAGTGACACAACATTACTATTTAAAAATGTATTTATTGCTTTTCGAAGTATTCTCCGCGAAATTTGACACATTTTTCCATACGATGGAATCAATCATTGAAGCAACCATTCCATTCGGAAGTTGGGGTCTCCAAAATGGCCGTTTTGTAGGCGTCCACAGCTTCTTCAGATGATGAAAATCTCTGACCACGCAATTTATTCTTTATTTTAGGGAAAGTATAGAAATCATTAGGGCTTAGGTCGGGGCTGTACGGCGGATGGTCTAATAATTCTATGATTTCTTGCTCTAAAAACTCTTTTGTTCTGTGCGCGGTGTGAGAACTCGCATTGTCGTGATGGAAGATGATGCGGCGGTTGCAGTTCTCTTTACGGAGTTCAGAAACGACCTGTGGCAAACAAATGTTAGCATACCATTCTGCATTAACCGTTATTTGTCCCTCAAGAGGAATAGTCGCAACATGGCCGGTTTTGGAGACAAACGTGGCCACCATTTTTTTTTGCAACACTCCGTGAACGAACAATTTTTGTTGGCTTTAACTCATTTTCGAACACCCAAACTCGTGACTGGTTTTTTGTTTCGGGTTCGTACGCGTATATCCAGGATTCGTCACCTGATACGATGTTGTATACAGCATTTGAGGATCCTGCGTGGAATCTTTCGAGAGTTCTGACGCACCAAGCAACGCGAGCCGCTTTTTGCTCTTCACAGAGCAAATGCGGTATCCATCGGGAAAACAACTTTTTTACACCTAATTGTTCATGCAAGATTATTTGTATTTGACTCATGCCAATGTCTAAAGTTGCCTGAATTTCGCGGTATGTCACATGTCGATCTTCCTCAATCAGCTTACGCACAGCATCAACGTTTTCTTGGGTGACTGCAGTTTTTGAACGACCTTGACGGGGATCATAACTGAGCTTGACCCGTCCACGTTGAAATTCAGCAAACCAGCGATAAATTGTGGTTTTGGATGGGGCTTCATCACCAAATGCAGAAATCATCCGGTCAACACACTGTTTTTGTGTTAAAGCACTTCGAAAGTCGTAATAAATCATCGCTCTAGAATTTCCTCGAGTCAATTCCATTTTCTCAACGACTAAACAAGTTTGAGAAGACCTTGTGACAAGACCGAGAATCTTTTTTTAAATAAATAAATGGTATTCGATTTTTAAAACTAAGGAGTTTTAAATTAAAAAGATTTTAAAATGACAGGAACAGTGGAAATATTCCATTCCCGATACTTTTAGTGCAGCCCTCGTAGTATCGACGTTCAAAAAGAGTATTTAAAAATACCAATTTTGAATAAAAACTTTTTTGATTTTGATTTTGAAACAAAAAAAAAGTACGTCAAAATCCATTCGCGATACGATGCCCCACACACACACAGACAGACATACAGACAGACAGGTCAAACTTACAACACCGCTCTGTTTTCGTCGGGTTAAGTTAAAAAAGGACGTTTTCTAGGCAATATTTGCAGAATAAAGTTATATACACATACGATAAGCTAATGAAGTATGTAATATGAACTATTACATAAATATATACGCGATTCATTGCACAATTATAATGTGGTTATTAAATCGTTAGTTATGAACTCTGAACGTGTGTGTGTATGTGCGTGTATGCGTGTGTGCGTGTATGCGTGTGTGCGTGTGTGGCGCGACTAATGACCAATAATTAAACAATAAAATGGATTGTTTTCGTTATCAGAACAACACAAGATCTTTTTTATTTATATAATCTAGCAGAACTTACAAACTAAACTTCTGAATGTATTTTTTATGAAATTTGGTATGGTAGTATTTTGAACTTTGGATTAATAACACATTGGCTACTTTTTATTTAAATATGTATTGCATTAATTAATAATTCTATTAGTAAAACAAGCAGGAGGTCATAAAAATGGCTTCACAACATTTTAGTTTTGCAAAAACGTTTTCAAGGACATTGCATTAGATTAATTATTACAAAATATGTTACGATGGCATAAACTGATAAATCCCATCGGTGTTTCTAAACCGTCATATTGTGTTACGTAATTGATAATTATATAAAATAGGAAATCTCATATCTATACAAAAATATAAATAAAAATAAAGTGTATGTTTGTAATTTCAAATAAACAGCTTTGCGCTTATACCGGTGAACAGACTAAGTAAGCGAGTCCTTTAAAGGACAATTGTATTCGCCTATAAAATAGAATCCTAGAAAACGTTCGAAATCTTTCCATTAATAAATTAAAAAAAGTAGTTAAAGAACGTTTGTGCGCTCAAGCTTATTATAAGGTCAGTGATTACATTAACGATTGCACACCTTGGGAATAAGATGACCCCCTGCACGGCTGCTTCAATGAAATATGTATCTGACTTTTGTTAATAATATATAGACTTAGTTTACATATTGTAAATTTGATTTTTTTTAAAGACCATTTTTTCCCATCTTTTTGCCAAAAGATAGCCCCGTGCGAGTTTCTTACGCCGGTTCTTCTCGCCGGGTTGGTTCCCAAACCGGTGGTAGGCATCACGTGGGGACAATTCCATAAGCGTTGCCTTGTAACGTATATGGAAATATAACTTTTTTGATCTTGATTTGACTTTCATTATAATAATGTGATATTATATAGGTATCTATACCAAAAAATCACATTTTAAAGCTTCGTCTGTCAGTCAGTCTGTTAACTGTTTATTTCGGCTAATCTCTGTAACGGCAGAACCGATTTTGACTGGCTTTTCATTGGCAGACAGCTGATGTTATAAAGAGTAACTTAAGCTGGGAGCTTAAGGCCCAGCTTAAGTTAAGGCCGCTTCTATCTTAGGGCTACGTTTTAAGAAGATAGGTTTTCGTTTCCATAAGTTCCACGCAAACGAAGTTGCGGGCGCCGGCTAGTTATAAATATTAGTAATGGCCTATTAAATGATTTAAAAACAACATGCGTACCTATCTATAATCCAGGAAATGGACTTCTTAACGAAAACCACACCCCAGTAGACCGAGGAGTATATCGTATACTGTGACGTTGCGCGAGTCGCGGATACGGTGTAGATTTTACGAGTTGTTATTTTCTTTATTTTTAACCGACTTCCGAAAAGAAATCAATTTGCCATCGCGTTCATACAGGTACGCGATAGGAGCGCTAGCGATATATTCGTGCGCGAGTGAAAGAGACAAGTAGCGATGAGTCAATCAATGTACGAAATTGTACGTGCTCCGCGACCGCACTTTACTAAAATTGGTGCGACTATGATTGATTACATTTGCACCATGTGACTTGTGATGAATAATAGTTTCGCACGAGCGATCAAGTGAGTGTGTGTGTGTGTGTGTGTGTCTAATTCTGTCTGTCGTTTGCTTGGGCCGGGCTATTTTTGCGGGCGTGGGCGGGTCGAAGGTCGACTGTCGTGCCCTCAAAGGGACCTAGTGACATGACGTACTAGACACATCTCCTGCATCTCCTGTGTGCCTAGTATCAACAACGGTTATTATAAATTATAATGTGTATCAGTCATATTACTTGAATGAGTGAGTGACGCTTACGACGACATAAAATAGATTGCATGTAAGGGTAGCATGCGCAGATAGCAAAAACGATTGCCCTTTATCATTATAATAGATGTTTTCCCGCGACTACGTATGCGCAAAAGAAAATCCCGCGAGAACCGTACAATTTTTCGCGATAAAAAGTTGCCTATGTCCGTCTCCGTGGTCTACTCTACGTCTGTGCCAATTTTCGTCAAAATCGGTCCAGTAGTTTCGGAGCCTATTCAATGCAAAAAATCAAGCAAACATCGAAACAAACAATTCTTTCCTCGTTGTAATATTATATTAGTGTACATATATTAATACGTGAAGCAGAAACTTTAAGTAGAGTTTTATTTAAGAAAAAAAATATTTGCGAACGGAGGAGTATGAAATTTGGCATAGTTAAAGTTTACGTGTACACAGGTGTGCAGAAAGCTTAATATTTTTACGTACGTTTGTTATGTAAACATAATTTGAAAACCCAAAAAAAATTGAAATCCTAGGGAGTAGGAACAGTTCTCTGTCCGGTAAAAGCTATTCCCCCCCTCCCGCCTCAATAAAAAATACGTATGCTGTAAAGTGACTTTGTTTATTCAGTTTTCACTATAATAGTTTGCTAGGAAACTCTTTAAAAGCAACCTTGGTCGATTTGGTGACTGCTCTCCGAAACTTTAGGAAGTGATTTGTCAAACAACCGTCAAGGAAATGGAACAGGGCGTTGCCGAACCGAGACAATCTTAATAAAAAACAGTTTGTTTGGTCTACCGGTTGCGAGCCAGTTAGCCACTGTCTTTATGGCGTTCCTATCAGCTGCTAGATAATCAATTGTCAGTGTTGATACATAAGATGAAATAAGACTTAAGCCACCATATTCATATAACACTTTGAATCTTCTCAAGGTCGATCATGTTAATTAAATTCTGCAATTATACAGTTACGATCCGGTACCGATATGTTAATACTGCAAAGGATGTTCTCATAAACGGCAACGCGAACGTCTTCATATCAAAGTTTATGATATCAAGGCGATTCATTTATAATTCAATAAAAGTTAAATGAAAGTGCAGGTTGGCAAGGCAACGAGAATTGGGGTTCTATTGACCTGAGTGCCCTATGTAGGCTTAATTTGTCTCAGCCCCTCTCTGCATTTACGGGAGAATCACTTTCCATCGGTGATCCATTAGTGATAAGAGTATTAGATGCACACGGTGACACAGTTGTCCATGGGAGCGGAAAATCGCAGGGCATCCTGTGGTCATTAGGTTGTGTGATATTGTTTGTTTACTGGTGTAAAAATTGTGACACGCGTATATTAAGCTTTTGCCCGCGGCTCTGTCTGCGTTGAGAATTGAGGTATGCGTGTATAATAAACCTTCTTCTTGTGTCACTCTTGATGAAAACCGAATTTAAATCCGTTGTGTAGTTTTAAAGATCTAAAGCTGGGACTATAATATGATCCGGAATACGGAGGGGCGTAGAAAATTCAGAGCACTGAAAAAAGAACTCTGGACTAATACGATAGAGTTGAAAATCAATGTGTCGAGTGTCGAGCTGTCCTATATGACATTGACGCTTGACTCGACACTCGCGTGTTCGATTTTCAGCTCTATTTTATTGGCGCAGAGTTCTGTTTTCAATGCTCTGAATTTTCCCTTGCCTTACGGATTCCGGATCATATTATTGTCCCAGCCTAAGCGTTTCTACTCTTATTTAACTGTACTATTTTTTCTGTCGCGACCATAAAAAAACTCTCATGGGAACGTAGCCTAAAACGCTGATGATGATTCTAGTTTCAATTCAATTACCAACACCTGCCTATCTGCTGTAGGTGCAGCAGTACACTACATACTACATCATATGAATAATCATCATTATCATATAAATAAGGCGTGATGATAACTAAATCAGGAATGTTGCGGAGTGCACCTACACAATATGATCACTGTACGAAATGTATATTAACACTTAGGTTGGAACTATATGATCTGGAATCCGGCGGGCCCTGGAGAATTCTAAGCACTGAAAATGTGTCGAGTAAAATGTCAATGTCATATGTGACAGCTCGACACTCTACACTTCGATTTTCAACTCTTTTGTCTAAGCACAGAGCTCTATTTTAAGTGCTCTGAATTTCCCCCCGGCTCGCCAGGTTCCGGATCATATTAAAGTCCCAGCCTAAATCCTACCTTTCTTGGCCTCGGTTTCCCTCAGGCGTTACTTTATTAGGATACGGATATAGGACTAAATTAACTATATTTTTTATACAAAACTATAACCCGACTTCGTAAAATATAATAGCCTATGTCATCCGGGCCATCTATCGACACCTCATTCTTTAAGGTCGTTTCAGTAGTTTTGGCGCTATGGTGGAACAAACATGCATACAAAAGCTTAGTTACGAAACTGTGGGCCTAGCAGAAACAATCCCCCAAACGGACCCCCTGTATTATGCTCTTTTTGCTAAATTCGCGTCAAAAACTAAAATCGGAACTTTTAACTAGTCTGTGCGCCTGGTAACGCAAACACTTAACGGCTAGACTCGGTCTTTTAGTACTCTTTATACTTTTTTTATTCGAAGGTGTAGGTACTTGAGTTTCTACTTCCGTATTTAACGTACTGTCTGCGCCCCCGTAGAAATAACCATAATGCCATTTCTCTGTATTGTCAGATGGTTGTTTTATGGATATGGAGGTTGTTGAACGTACAAGTTGTTTACTGTGAAGTAATTTTCAATTGAAACATGGGAGAGCTATGAAAGTCTCTCAGAAAACCAGCGTGAAATAACATGTCGTGTTTCACCGAGTGTGATTCCTAGGAGATCTGAGGCGATGAGGGCTTAAAATACGCAGACACGCACTTCTTAATCTGGTGTTGTGGGTGTCCACTCTATGGACAGTTAATTAGAATCAGGCGATCTGTCTGCTTGTTTTCTATTTGTAAGTACTCCGTAATTACTTTTCTAAAATAAAAATTGTGAGAATGGCCACTAATTATTATATTAAACGTGTAACAAACAATTTCAGTTCAAGAATTGTGCGAACGGAATAGTATGATAGTCGGCACAGTTAAAGTTTATGTGGAGGAAGGTGTGCAGAAAGCTAAAAAATAATTAAATTATGCTTAATATACATAAAATTAATAAAAACAACAACATACACTGCCTCAGATTATTAACACACACTACCTTGCGTTTGACAGATCATACAATAATTTTTTATTTTTATTTAAAAATATATGACGTCAGGTTTTATACCTTTTGCCAGTGTCAAGTTAAAAAGGCGGGAAATAGAATTTTCGTTTCAATTTTCAACACCGTATTCCTAAATCGTCAAGTCTAAAGTCCAAATAAATAGTCAGTCAGTCAATGAGTCAAGTCAGTCGATTCAGTAAAGTGGTAGAAGCTTTACCGAAAGTTCCTAGGGAGTTTTGAAGGGAACACAAAATAGCGCGTTTTGAAGGGAACACAAAATAGCGCGTTTTTTGAAGTTGTACCACTTGCCCACACTTGTGCACGTTAACGAATATTTAACGGTTAATATTCTACCATATAAAACATTAAGAACCGAAATAACATTTTTTTAAAGAAATACAAAAACCACAACGTCACCCATTGAATTCCCTAGCAAAACTCATACAATTTTGTTACACGTTGTCGTTTGTCAATCTGTCATAAGTTCATAACATTTCCATATTTATTTTATATTTTTTATCCAAGAGGGAACAGAACCCTTATTAAGTTCAAACTTAAAAATTATAATAATATATTCTCATTAATATAATTTGGGGGAATTTCGAAAACTGGGCGTCCTCTTGTAATAAATGATTATTTTAACATTTTCTAAAGAAAGAGTTCTCGACTCAAAGGGTTCGGGGTAGCTTTGTAATTTTTGATTTACTTACTGAAGTATAATAATTAGAGTTGAAATATTGTAATTGTAGGGCTGTGTAACGCGAAACTAGGGTCATTAGTAGAGGAGAGAGCCTTCTCTCAAGTAGAGGAGAGTAGAAAGGAAGGAAAGAGCTGTCGAGTTACTAGGAGAGTAGGAGTAGGGAGGAGTGGGCTGTAATTAGTTTTGTTTCGTGATTGACATTACGATCCCGATGGCGCTCCTCGCTACCGAAGGCCGTTTGTATGGTTTTAAGTGCCGCCACCAGGTGACTAGAAGCGATCCTTCAAGTAGCATACAATATACTTATCTCCTGCGCTCACTAAAACTATCCTCATTTTATAAGAAAGTTCAATTGGGCCCACTTGCGCAGATCTGGGTGAGTTCTCTGGGAGAGAGGAGAGGTGAGATCTGTGGGATAGAGTTAACCCCGGGGTTAAAAAAATCATGCCTTCTCTTGCATAAATACGAAGAACGACAGAGATAACTCCAGATCTGCGCAAGTAGGCCTAACTAATAAGACCCACTTGCGCAGATCTGGGTTAAAGTTAACGCTGGGTTATATATCATGTTATCTCTATCATTCTTTTTATTTATGAAAGAGAAGACATGATATATTAAGCCAGGGTCAGCTTTAACCCAGCTCTGCCGTCTGCGCAAGTGGGCTTTAGTGTCTTGTACTATCAACTGCTAATTGAGAAATACTAGATCAGATACCAGAGGGGCAATTCTGTTAAATAAAATCTGCATTAATACAATAACAATCGAGTCGCGATACGCTAAAACTGCCAAACCGGTATTCTCGTAAACGTTAAAGCAGCGTCTAACGCCCACTGATTGGTCCAAACGTCAAATAATCAGTTTATGATAACAAGTCGCTTCACTGGTAATACAATCTAAGTACAATGAAAGTGTACTTTAAATACGAGAGTTGAGATTCAGCTATCACTCTGCTTGCGCCTTGCAATGAATGTATTATGTATCAGTCAGAGGTGAGTTGCATAATAGTGTCGAATAACACGTTTGTTACTATGGGTTGTTTACATTTAGAATTATTTTCATTTTGACAGATGATCATTGTTTATATTTAAAATTATTCCCTCCTAGTTATTAGTATAGAGAAAGGGCCTTATAAATGAACATTGGTCCGACTGTTATACAAAATTGAATAGGAGTTTATTTAAACTAAAGACACTTTGGATTTGAATTTTAATGAAGGTTTAAACTAAATATTTGCGTTTGATTCGCGGTTCAAAGTTATCGATTTGTTCATAGGCTTCAAGCCTTGAAATATCCAATCGGAAGTTAAATTAAAGCTAGGTTTAGCCTAATTGCCTTTTGCCATTTATGCCTAATTGTTTTGTCGCCGCAGACTTTCTAGTTCATCATGAAACCTTCACGTAATTTATGGATGCCTAGTAGATATCCGCCGCTCCATAGGTAAAACTAGTTTAAATGACAGGGACTGAGACAAATTACCTCTACATGATATGATCAGCTGACGTATATTGTATACTATGTATATATTGTATTGTATGTTTTTAGACTATTATGACCGACCGACCTATGGCTGTATGATCCGGAATCCGACGGGCCTGGGATAATTCAGAGCACATCTAAATATAACTCTGCGCTAATACAATAGAGATGAAAATCGAAGCGTCGAGTGTCGTGCTGAATTTTTCTCGGCTTTATGGATTCCAGACAATATTATAGTCCCAGCCTACGGGCTCGAATCTCTCCATAATGTGAGGGATGATTGTATAATGTAGTAATGTACCTGAGAAAAATGTAGGTATCTAGTAAATAATAAAAGAAATTTATTTTTTGATATATCCACATAGTATATAATCAATTATGACTTATGACATCTGTATCAAAAGCCAACACCCTCGTCATACTGTCAGGTGTCGGATGTGCTTTCATCAGGTGCTCGCAGCGTCGAGGTATTGTGTACTAGGAGCGTAGGAGTTGGTGAGGGGAAATTTGATTTGGTAGAAATAGAGTAGAATGTCTTGGCAAGTGGCAACATGTAAGTCGTATCTAAGATATGAGAGTGTCGATAATGGTCAGTCAGTAAAGTCAAGGAGATACGTGTAACATTATTACATCAATTTCTTTTGATATCCTTGGACCTTGTTACAATAATTGAGAAAGATTTTGTATTTAATACTGACCTCTAATAATGGCAAGGTTAACGTTTAACGTCTTGCGTTAACGGCATTAGGTATTAGTGGGATAATCCGTAGCTTGAGTCATCGAGTATAATGTATTGTAGGTATATAAAGTCTTAATTTAGGTACTAAAATATATTATGTAGTTCATAATGTATTTTATAACAAGATAATATTGAAATTTGCGAAAAAATTTGAAAATTTGTGAGGATGGATGTTTGTTACTCTTTCACACAAAAACTACTGAACGGATTACGATGAAATATGGCAGGGTAGTAGTTTAAGCTCGGGATTAACACATAGGCTACTTTTTATCCCGAAAAAGTAGTCTTCTCGTATGGCATACTGTGTTTAATTTAAGCGGGATACTGTATTTTCTTTAAGCGGGATACTGTTTTTACTTTGAGCGGGATACTGTATTTACTTTGAGCGGGATACTGTATTTACTTTAAGCAGGATACTGTATTTACTTTAAGCGAGATACTGTATTTACTTTGAGCGGGATACTGAATTTACATTAAGCGGGATACTGTATTTACTTTAAGCGAGATACTGTATTTACTTTGAGCGGGATACTGAATTTACATTAAGCGGGATACTGTATTTACTTTAAGCGAGATACTGTATTTACTTGGAGCGGGATACTGAATTTACATTAAGCGGGATACTGTATTTACTTTAAGCGAGATACTGTATTTACTTTTTATTTACGTGGGCGGAGCCGCAGGAGAAAGCCTGGTGCTCTGTATCGCACAGAACCCGTACATTTTGCTGCGTATAAAGTAGGCGTTTTTATCCTCTGTTGTGATTTTTATCCTCTGACCACAAACCAAAATACAATTAGACTGTACAACTTTCAATCACGTTTCATTTCCCGCAATGATTATAATCGAGATTGATGGAGATTTACGGCCCGTTTCAATAACCTATCATCTACCAATAACTATTCGTTAGAAACAACGTTACATTTGTATCGCAAAAAACCGGCAAATGATTGAATGACGACGTTTTTAACAAATAGTCATTGGTAGATAGATGGGTTATTGAAACCGGCCATTAGAGAATATTCGTTGAAATGAGTTAAAATATCACAGTATTTACCCCCACCTCCTGCAGATATATGCGACCTGTGCCGTTGTAATACAGGTGCGTTACGCTTGCATCAAGCATCATTTTGTCCTTGGTCGCCGCGGCTTATTGTTTCATAGTAAAATCCCAATCCCAACGTCCTTTCATGAAAATTAGTTTAGTGGTTCATGCCTGATTGCGTTACGGACAGCCTGATAAAGAAGACTTCTAAAAGACCATTATAACTCACGTTTCAAATTATTATAAATATGAAATATCTCAAATTTCTATAACTGGCCAACTATTTAATGTAACTTTCTATTGCTATCAAAAGGTGATATGGAGCGTTGAAACGCCAGCATTGTTACGGCCATGCCAGAGATATTGTATTGTAGATTGCGTTGACACGCGGACGGGTTTGGTCTGTATAAATGTATACATTCACGAGTAATATATGTAAACATACGAAATTTTCAAAGAAATGTAGACAACACAAAACAGTGAAAATGTGTTAAAACGACGTGCAATGGATAGACTGTGGTCGTAATAGCCGAAAGACGTTGTGACCGATATTAAAGTGTATGAAAACACTATGAAATCATATAAACGGCAAACAGGGTATTTGAGTTCTATCGCTGACCACGATACATAATAAACATCGGTTATAACGAATTTCAGCTATTATGACCATAATCTATATATCAGTGCCTGTAATGTGTTATACATAACAGCTACCTAACTAACTATCTTTTGTCTGCGTAAATACAGTATCCCAAAGGAACACTGTACTTTTTCGGGATAAAAAGTTTATCCCAAAAATAAGTTTTAATCCAGAGCCTAAACTACTATTATGCCAAATTTCATAGAAATCCATTCAGTAGTTTTTGTGTAAAAAAACATTCATCCATCCATCCATCCTGACAAACTTTCACATTTATAATAATTAATAGATAGGATACACTATCTATGTACTATCTACACTCAAATAGTCTGTCTGTGTGTACTCACTGTGGTCAAACGCACTTTCTCTCTCACTAGGTCAGCATGAGTCAGGCGCTAGTAATTGTTAGTCAATACTCAATAGTGTACCAATTACTAAGTACTGAGTACGTGAATAAAGCTTGGCGTTGTGCTTGCGGCTAAAATTATCAGGACAACATAACGTAGTAGCTCTGAGCAAATTTTATTTCTAATCGTAGAAAATATTGGTGTGTATAATTTGTAAGTTTGTGGACTTGAGTGAGGTTTTTAACCCCTGAAAATAATAGGAGGGGTGATATAAGTTTGACGTGTCTGTCTGTCTGTCTGTCTTTGTGAACGAAGACAGTTATTAAATCTGCATATCTTATCTTACATAGCATTTTCAAAATTTCCATTGAACAAGACTCCTAATAGTATAAAGAGAAAATATTTATTTGTTTACATTGCATAGGCTCCGAAACTACTGTACTGAATTTGATGGAATTAGGCGCAGATATAGATTAGACCACGGGGAAGGACATAGGCTACTTTTTATCGCGACAAAATGTACACTTTGCACGGGATTTCCTCTTTTTACTATCTGACTGTTGTAGAGAATTGATTGCCTAAAAGAGCTACATAGTGTCGGATATCATCTTCATGGCAACTATCAAAGTTCTCTCCATCAAAGGACATACCAAATATAGTGAGTACGTAACTCGATCGCTCAAACGTCAGCAGAACTTACTACGAACAATGACGTATTGCTATTTGCTAACCTTCGGGAGAAGTTACGTGACCAGGGTAGCAAGAGTGATGGAAGAGTCATCAACATCAGTAGGCAATAAGTTACTAAGCACTACTGGCTGGGATTAAAATATAAGGGATTATACTATGATCCGGAAACCGGCGGGGCCGGGAAAATTCAGAGTACTGAATAAAAATACAATAGAGTTTTTGTGTCGTCTTCGGCTAATCGCTTACCAGCAGTATGTTCTCTGCTCGATTGTCCTTTATACCAGTAAAATACTTAATACATTTTTATGTAAAAAACCTTTAAACAAGCCATTAAACTTTATTATTATTTCTGTTCCGTATTTCGCAAGCCCTCCTACTTCCTAGTCATAATGAATCTACCAAGATTTGTGTCTACATTGAAACTGGGTCGCGAAAAGCAGGTGCCATTGTACCGCTGTTAGAAATAATTAACCTGCCCCGGCTTCGCGCGGGTGCAATGTATTATACTTATAAAGTGTGGCGGACCAATTAGCGCCATAATCCTGAATCGCGCTATCGGAGTTTCTGTAGTTCTACGCTATATAATATACAACAGCTGAAATGACTACACCTGGGCTTCGGCCTGACCGAGCATACCATCTCGCTCGGTCGGAGATCTCCCTTTGGGGCTTCCACTGTTCCCACATAAACCTTCCTCTTGAATCACTATATCTATTCCTGAAAACTGCAATAAAATGGGTCGAGTAGTTTAAAAGTTTAAGCGAGCAGATAGCGGAACCGACTTTATTTTATATTGTCACAGTAGGTAATTATTATTTAGGTATGTAATTAATTGTATAAACCTTTTATAACGACATCATTTCTATAGGCGATCCGGTTACTGCGACATATTGTTGAGGGCCGTCATGTCACACTATGAACATTTTCTTATCGGCTATTACGACCACAAATTATTATCGGTCCCTTGACCCTTCAAAGTTCGTAATAATCGGTTTTCACTGTAGTTCTATATCATAAACTTTAAACAAGACTATCTTGTATATAATATATAATCGGTGTCTCGAAAACGGCTTCAAGTATTTTTACTACTAGTAGTTTTGGGGGAGAAAAATTGATCGAGCTAGATCTTATCCCTGGGAAACTACTATTTTTGCTTTGTTCGGAAACTGATTCCCAGATTCCGAACAAAGCAAAAATAGTAGTGGGTTCGAACTTCGAATCCCGGTCAGATAAATACTTTTTTAATTATTTTTTATTTTATCAGACTCTGAGCAAAGCTCAGTTACCCATGTACTTTTAAGTAACTAAGTAAATAGTAAATACCTCCATGGCCTCTTCCGTCTCTTCACCACTGATAAGTGATAACTGATAGCCACTATCACGGCCACTAACATCAAATAAGACTCGAGAATCAAATAACAACACAAAATCTCTAGTGCTCGGTCTCTGAGATGTATTTGTCGGTGGTTTACCGAGTCAATAGCGCTTGAACAATTGAATTCGATCAAATCCTACTAATATTATGTGAAAGTTTGCAAGGATGGATGGATGTTTGTTTGTTACTCTTTCACGCAAAAACTACTGAAGGGATTTCGATGAAATTTGGTATGGTTGTAGTTTAGGCTCTGGATTAAAACATATGCTATTTTTTATGCCGAAAAAGTACAGTGTTCCCGCGGGATACTATATGAAAGAACGTTTGTGTGATAAAACTTATTATAAAGTAAATGATTTTGTTAACGAATTACACACCTTGGGAATAAGATTGCCCCTGCAAGGCTGTCTCTATGTACTTGTATTCTTTTGATTTTTGTTATATCTAACGATGTCCCGAGCCCGCTTCGTTGGGCGCAAAACATTTGTACTTGTGATGAAATTATGAGCGTGGTTCGGTTAGTACTGAGTGCTATGATTTATATCCTAATCATATATATCTCCCATCGGTAAGGCAGCGTTCCGATTTACTTTGCAAATCCGGCTAGCACGAAAAAGACGTAGCCTTCTATTGGTAAAATAATTTTCGAAATCGGTTCAGTAGATCCAGAGATTACCCCCTACAACCTCACAAACTTACAAACTTTACCTCTTTATAATATTAGTATATAGATAGATTAAGTTTACAATGTAATATATTCTTACGTCGGTTCTTCTCGGCGGATTAGGGTTGAACAGTTTAAATATTTTTATGATTCATTTAGTCATTAACAAGAGAGATAATGTTGACATAATAATAATAATAGCCATATTCTCATATCGTGCGATAAACAAACCCACTCGCGGTGCGTGCGAACTGCGAACGTCTTTTGTCGTTTGACAGCGCATAAACGACTCATCATCACACGTGTACATTAGTCGCCGACAGACTTGTGTATCAGTTTAGAACCTTATTGCTCAAGTAATAAGGTTGAAAAGTGGTAAAAGTTTGCCAGCGATCGTAAATATTACATACACAAAAGTATGTACACAAAGAGTCGAGTGACGCGAAAAATGCGATGACCTGTGGTACCACAATATGTACCGCCTGCACGCCACAGTCTAGATAAGCAGTAGGTTAGGCTCATAACGCGAATTAATTAATGTCCCTTTATTATCCAAAAAGACGTGGAAATATACTAGATTAGCTTTTACCCGCGGCTCAGCTCGTGTAAATACAGTATCCCACGGGAACACTACTTTTTCGGGATAAAAATAGCACTAAACTAGCATACCAAATTTCGGCAAAATTCGTTCAGTAGTTTTTGCGTGAAAGAGTAACAAACATCCATCCATCATCACAAACTTCCACATTTATAATAGTTGTAGGATACCATATAAACTAGGAGAACGGTCATTATAAAAAGTTTGACAATTCAAAGATACGGAAGGTAAGAAAATGATTAACATATATTTCATAATGTACCTCAAAAAACTAGAGCATTCATATTATGAAATAATATTCATAATGACTTAGCTTAATTAATAACATTCGAATACAAAACCATTGGAAACTACCTTAATTATTTCTCAAGTTTAACAAGCATATTAAACAATCCTGTTTCATAAAGGTTTAACTTTCGCTCGTAAAGCTTAGAACACTTTAATATGTTTCTAAACCGACGTTTAAATTGGATTTGTACAGTTTTTATTGATAATGTCATAATCAATTTAGGTCCAAGTAATTTTATTTTTATTTTTGTATTCTTTTAAGTTCTTAATCAGAATCGTCAATAAATTAATTACACATCAATACATCGTTCTTTTAGCATTTTGTTTTTCAACACATCTCGGAACTTTTTTTGCAGTGTGTAAGATGATCGTGAAACTGAAAAAATAAAAATTAAACACCGATAAAATACTAGGAATGGAATACGTTATACGTGTTGTGGCATACTATTTATTGATGACCTACATATGAACTTATGTCGCTATGTTGAATGATCATTGTATTTTGTATGTATGTTTAGTGCGCTAACGTAATAGACTCAGTTGTCAGTTGACGGCCGCGCGCGGCGAACGTCTGTGAGATATATAATATGTCGTATATCTGAGACACACATAGTATGTTGTAGTGAATCATATTATGATTTGTCTATTTGTGAGAAGAATACCGTGTTTGTGATTCAGATATTGCGGAAAAATTACATAAAATTAAATTGTTAACTATTTGTTACTTTACTGGTGTTTTTTTTTTTGTACTGTGGTTAAAATATTAGGGAATTATTGTTCATATTATTTTAATACGAAAAGTGGAAAATTTTTAATACGGATTATATATTTTTTTATACTTTAACCCCCTTCTTACTAATAAAAGTATTTACACAACGGATAAATTAAACAACGTTGCTGTCTTTGTCTGATGCGGATGGAAATGTCACTTGATAGAAAAAAATAGCAATGTTGTTTAAGTTATCCGTTGTGTAAATACTTTTGTTAGTAAGAGGAGGGTAAAAGTATCAAGTTATTTAATTAACCTAATGAATTGATCAAACGCATAGATTTTAGTACTAGGTTTTAAAGAGTTTGGTATGTAATTTTAATCAGTGATTTTGTGTTCCTCACCGGTCCGAATTGTTAAAAGGATTGCAGTGTAGCGGATTGTTCAAAAAATGTGAAGAATCCTCAGTCGAAAAGGATTTTGAATAGTGACTTCATACAAAATACCTTTCAATGTAGAATTTTGTTGCACAAACGATTGCTTGAAGTGCATCATAGGTTTTTTTACTAAGCCTTCATAAAAGAATAGAAGGAGCTTACAGTAGACTTAAGAAAACCAAAGATCTGGGAAATTAGGGTTACCAACTGTAACATATCTCATAGAGAAATAGAAAGTTGGCAACCTTGCAGAAACAGGGCTACCAACTACGACACATAATATTATCTCATCTAGAGTAAATAAAGCTTTGGAAACTTTGAAAAAATAGGACTACCAACCGCAACAAACCGAGTAGAATAAAGCGTTGGCAACCCTTAAAAAAGATGGCGGCCTAATATCGTCATGTACGAAGTGTCGTGCGTAGCGGGGAACAAGGTAGACGCGGCGTATGCGGTCAAGAGTCTGTCCAATGTGGTGCCCACCATGGGCCAAAACCATACCCATCCCCACGTGCCCCATCCACACGCGTACAAGAAGGAGACGAGTAAACCCGACGCCATCAAATCCCACGTGATGCGTCTCCTCAAACGCTCGAAGTCTCACACGCCAGCTACTAGGGCCGCAGAGAATCGAGAGGATCCGCACTTCGATCGGCGCACGGTATTCTCGAAGCCTGTGGCGGACGAGCAGCGCAGACGGAGGAATTCGGCGGAGCGACGTCGCAGTGCAGACAAGCGTGTGATGGTGACCATAGTCGATGGTCTACCGGTGGTAGTGACTGGACAGCCGCGCGCGCCGCCACCACCGCCGGTGACGCACCACAGACACGCTTCGCATCGGGATAAGGTGAGTGAGACATAATAATATGTAAGAGTAGGATACGTGATAGATACTAAGGCAGCATAGGATGAAAAGATGCGTATTTTCACATAATTTAAGATTTCTAATATTTAAATTGTTCAACTATCATTAAGACCGCACTTTAACCCAGATAGGGTTAAAGTTAACCCTGTGTTTTATTATTACTCTGTTCTTCGTATTTATGAAAGAGAAGACATGATATTTTAATCCAGGGTTAACTTTAACCCAGATCTGCGCAAGTGGACCTAAGCCAAACAAAAGACATAGAATTTAAATAGTATTTGAGACATATTTTAAAATCGAATCCTAGAGAAGAAATCGAGATTGAGTTACAATATTTAGTACAGTACGACCATGACGAATTCAATTTCTATAGGCCACCTTAGTTTTTTAATACTTTGTCTGTCGTTTCCATAGAAAACCGAAGATTGCCAATGGCCAATGAGCAATCTGGTTTTACTGTATCTACTTTAAGTACAACTTGTACACTATTATGTATTCTGTGCTTTAAGTAAATTTTAGGTTTGTTTAAAATTAGTTATTAGATAGGGATACTAAGAGAGCATAAGAGGAAAAGATGTGACTGGCCTATGTATTAAAAATGGTACAATGGAAAAGATGAATGGTTAGATTTTAGTAACGATGTTATAAGTGAGGTGTTGTTTAAGACGAGGATAACTAGGAGGGTATGAGTAATAAGAGGATATCTGAAACGGAAAAAGTGTGCTAGTCATAACCATAATATGTTCGTACTTTATAAAGCAAATATTTCTAAACTAAAGACAGGCTATGAGTTTTGGACGTACATTTGACAGGACAAAATATCTTCATACAAGAAAAGTTACGCCATCTTGATTTCACCATACCTCAAATGTCAAAATGGGCCCAAACCACCCCAATGTGCCATTTAAGTGGGGTCAGTTTTTGCCTCAACATGCCTCGTCTATAATATTATATACGTATGCTGTAAGGCCACTGGGTCCACTGCGAATGAACGAATATCCCAGTACCCAGTTGTCTGAGAGGCTATACATAAAAGTTCTAATCTTTTATTGTGTTAATTAATTCCATATTCAACTATATTTTAAATTACTGAACTCTAAAGAAAGCTCACAGTGGTCGTTACTCGCAATAGCGTAAGGTTATAAAAGAAAATTGGATTTCAATGTCACGGATATACTATAAACAGATCTAAAATCTTTTTTTATTATTTTATATAGAAATTTTGTGCAGCCTTCTCGCTGAAATTGTATTTAATTCCACAGTAATAACACACAGGACTTCTTGCACTATTTCCACTTTAACCTGATGATGACTTTGTCGAAACCGGTCGTGTAATATATTAAAATTAATGTAAAATACTTATTAAAGTGGAAATAGTGCAAGGAAGTCCTGTGTGTTATTACTGTGAAACATGAATTTCCACCAAGAACCTACAGTACAACCAATAACATCTATTTAATTCCATGTCAAAAGATTTATTCTATAATAGAGTAAATCTTTTGCACGTTCATTGTAGTTGTGTGTAATATCAAGTGTCTGTAATTATGATTTATGAGTAATTTAGTTATTATTGTACATACACACTAGTTTTATATAACTTGATGGTTCTGCTAATAGCCCAAGGTCACATGTCCGAATTCTCAATTCCTGATTAAAGTTAGGGGCCTCTTCAATCACAGGCTGTCTCTGTCTCCGCTTGTCAGAGTGACAAGGGCAGCATGCGACTTGAGAGCCTCTTAATATAAGTTTGAGTATTCGGCCGTTATATTTTAATCGCTAGTTTTACAAGTGACTGGTATTTTGCTTAAAGGAGAAAGGTCACATGCGGTAAATAGCTGTGCGTTTTAATGAAACTATTATGAATGCTTATTACAACTGTAGGTCACAGTTGAAGTTTTGTGTTTAGATTTTCATAGTTTTTTTTAAATGTACAGTCGGGGAAATGTTATGATAGTCTTTCTTTATTTGTGTTGTCGTATTGTCATCCGTCGTTTACTGTGTTTACTGTTGGGGTAATAATAGTATCTGCACTAATGACTAATTTCTAAAGTACGCTGATAGTAGATACGCTTAACATTCAATTTCCCCGGCTTTGTTATCTACGAGAACACCAATTCTCGTATTTAACTTTCATTTAACTTTTATTGAATTATAAATGATTCTTGAATTCTTGATATCATAAACTGATTTTTGGAGTTTGGACCAATGAAAACGTTTTGACGTTAGCGCCTTGGTTTGACGTTTCTGACAATGCCATTATGCAGTCTAAACATATCGGGACTGGATCGTAACGGTACTCGTATTATTGCTGAATTTAATTAGCAGAATCTACCTTCCGTTAGTAAGTAGTAACAATGTTTAATGTTAGCACCTCATAGGAAGTGCCCTCCACTTCTTGGAAATATAAACAGGGATTCGTGTTACTGGTTCCGTAGAAATACGCCGCGCGTAATTGTCTACTGTTTATAGATCGTTATTATTATCGCCAATTTCAAAACTATAGTGCATCCACGTTAATTTTGTAGTGAGTCATGAGTGCTAATATCAAAATTGAACAATAACTGTGTTCGAATGAAGCAATTTTGACATTTGCACTGATGATTCACTGCCAACTTAACGCGATGGGTTATGTAGGAGACACTGTTGCCATAACAAAATATTATGTTACTTGTAATATAGTCAGTCCCGCATCTGCAATACTAGCAGACATCCAGAGGCGATATCGAATCATATGATATGTTATTTACTAGTTTAGAAATGTAGTTTTTTTTGTATGAAACAATTTATTCGTGTCCAAGACTTGTCTGTTGTCGTGGCGAATCGCCATACCAATGTAATTTCGATCCACATCTACCAGGCATCCAGCAGTAGCCAACAGGTTTTCTTTTAACTATTCAACTCTTAAATACCTTGTTTAGATTTCTCGTTTGTTTGTATATTGTGCTATTTTTACTACCCACCTGCAGGAGCTAAGTAATAAAAAAAATCTGTATACCTACCTGTCCTATGTATGTTCGCAAGCTATAGGACAGAATCAGGGCTGTGCTAGAAATAGAATTGTTAATTTTTTTTTTCATTTCTACAAAAATAATAAAAACAATGCCAAGAAAAAGATTAAGATGACATATTTCAAAAACCGCCCAAGTGCGAGTCGGACTCACGCACGAAGGTTCCGTGCAAAAAAATCACGTTTGTTGTATTGGAGCCCCCCTTCAATATTTATTTTATTCTGTTTTAAGTACTTGTTGTTATGGCGGCAACAGAAATACATAATCTGTGATAATTTCAACTGTCTAGCTGTCGCGGTTAATGAGATACAGCCTGGCGACAGATGGACAGACAGCGGAGTCTCTGTATGTGTGTATGTAGATATGTGTATGGAACCCTACAAATTAAATAAAAAGCTAGACTTTTAGTAGTCGCGTATGATGTGTTTACATCTGACATCTCACCTTTCACACATCACGATACTGGCACCTTTACCCTCCCACCAAATACACACATTCACAAAATCACTCTCACAGAAGACAGAAAGCGAGAGGACAGGACGTTACTCATGTAAGGAACAGGAAAATTATCAAACGAGTGACGAGAGATCATAGACTTAAGTTTTGATGGTGGATTTAGAAAGATGTGGGCCCAACTGCGTTTAAACCGCATTTTTGTTGAGTAATGCAGTTGAATTTAGTACATCGTAGCAATGCTAGTCGTGAGGAAAAAATCCTGGTGTAATAAAATGCCAAATCTGAAGTAAAATTAGTATGAAAATGGGAGATAATTATCCTTCATATTATGTTACCATGGGAAAGCCATGACTCCGCAACACATACGACTTGTCAGGATTACGTTAGAACTCCAATTCTCGTTATTAACTTACACTTTCGTTTCACTTTTATTGAATTATAAACGAAATCGTTTTGATATTATCATAAACTGATTTTTGAGTTTGGATCAATCAAAACGAGTTTGACGTGACGTTGGTAACTTGGTTTGACGTTTATGAGAATATCATTTTGCAGTTTTAACATATCGGGACTGGATCGTAACTGTATTATTGCAGTGACTTGCATATTTGCGTGTGACTTGTCAACTCTTAACTTTAAGAAGCGTTTAAAATATTGGGGTATAGTTAATTAATAATTAGAAATCGAAAATCGCCGTCCCTAGTGTTGGTTCAACGTGCTCCGTATACATAGTACAATATTATATTTATACACGCCGCGCTTCCTGCAACATATTGAGTTATTTCGGTGTGAGAGTCTGTTTGTATGTTACGTAACTTATGTGAGCTTGGTAGTGCTACTGAAGCATTTGTCGTAAAAGTCTTAGACTCTACTACCCTACGAGTTCGATTTTGAGGGTACACAGTATTTGTGAATATGTGTGGGATAGGCTGTAGTCCATTACCTTATTGTTGTTGCGGGTGTGGTAAAAAGCAACGGTAATCGCTTTTCATCAGGAGATTCGTATGCTCGTTCGCCCGCTATGTCATAAAAATCCGCTAGCTTTTCGCAGGCTATAACTTGATCCTTATATTATGTCTTAGATATAACCTTCGTATACTTTATGGGACTCTAGTAGAATACGTTTCTTGAAGTTGTTATACTTATACTAGTTTTTCCCGTATCTAAGATGAGCGCAGAACGAAATCTCGCAGGAGGCCGTACAAATTTGCCGCAGTGCAAAAGTAGCCTATGTCGTTCCCCATTGTCTATTTTATATCTGTGTCAAATTTCATCAAAATAGGTCCGGTAGTTTCAGAGCCTATGTTATGTAAACAAACAAACAAACAAACAAATCTTCCCCCTTTATTTTAGTATAGATAGGCGTAGGTACACAACGCTAGCCTATGGCGGTTTCTCACACAGCTTCCATATGAAAAAGTTCTTAGTCATGTTCGGTGGAAAATCTAGACTTGTGAGTATGGCTAAACTTTCCGTAGTCTGTAGATACTACACGGCCCGGTGACTACACTTGTCTGCTGACTTTTGTAAATAAAATGTTAAAATCATTATTTCCTTGTGCTTACTGTATGAAATCATGAATTAAAGTAAACAGAGAGAATATTGTATGCTAACGCATAATGCTACTAATATTTTTTATGTCGCTTATTTACCGTGCAATAAACAAATACAATGCGTCAATGACACATTGATTTAATCTTTTTGTTAACGTTTGGATTAAATAACTGAACAAAGTATACTTATAATATAAAGGTAAAAGTTTGTGAGGATGGATGGATGGATGTATGTATGGATGTTTGTTTGTTACTCTTTCACGCAAAAACCACTGAACGGATTTTGATGAAATTTGATATGGTAGGTTACTTTTTATCCCGAAAAAATACAGTGTTCCCGTGGGATACTGGATTTACTCGGGCGGAGCCGCGGGCAAAAGATAACGGATAACATTTAATACTTATTATTATCAAATCTACCAACGGATACGGGCAACGCACCCGTATCTCCTCAGGTATCGTGGATGCCAACGGGCGGGACGGTAATAGCTTACCACCAAGCGATCCGCTGCTCTTTTGCCGTATTATTCGCGCGTCAACTGCAACGCGCTCCAACTAGGACAACAGAAATCACTAGACAGTTGACGAAAATGTCTGACGGTAAATCACTTATAGAAAGTGTGAGTTCGTTTGTTTTGTTAACTCGGTGGGCTTGTCCAGTCAACCCTGGCAGGGTTGTCAAATACTCTTTTCAGATTCAATTTCAATTTTAAATACGTAAACAAAAAGATTGTGTTCGACTGGAATTAATGTGTCAATGGCATTTGTTTATTGTATGTTACCGCCGTACGGTATGTTAGTGATATTGAAATAGATGCCATTATTGTGTTCTATTGTTCGTGTTGGTTGCGTTTGGATTTAAGTGCATGAACTGTGGGCTTAGCAGGAAGATTCGACAGCGGCGTAAACGTAACGTTATCGAATGAGAATTGTATTAACAATCTGTTAAAATCATGACAGCGCCCATGAAAATTTTATTTGATAACGTTACGTTTACGCCGCCGTCAAATGTTCCTGCTAGGTCCCCTGAATTGAATGAAGTATACAACAATTTTCTAAAGTAGATGTATAAAAGTTTGTACGAGAGAACTTTAGTACATTCACGTTAAGTTTGCAGTGAGTCATGAGTGCAAATGTCAAAATAGCTTACTTCAATTGGTGAATTCACAGATTGTAGAAGAATTTTTTTTCTTAAAGTGAAATTTCAAGGTCGCGTCACGCCACTACATGATTTTTGATATAACGCCATCTGTTGGGAGCTACGTGTATACATCAGAACCTAGTCCTACATCAGAACTCATCTTTCCACAGTGATTTTGTATAGAAAAGGCTTTATTTAGGGAGTACTCGAAACATTTGAGCTGATGCAGTGCAACTATTTCCTTAATGTCCCTCAGCAATGATCGGTTTTACATGGGAACGACAGACGATGTATGAAAAAAACGACGATTCCCGAAAGACCTTAAGGAATACTTGACTGTATTCGGGTCAGAGTAACAAACATCTAATTTAATTTATAGAATGGCGAGTTGTAAGTATATGATGAAAAAATCACTGTAGGTACATTTAACATATTATTATTAGTTACTATGTTTTATTTAGATTGAAAATCTCGACATAAATCCAAACCAGTATTACTAGTTATCATAAAATAAAGAATATATTATCGCACCGCTAAATTCAGAAGGAAGACAATTTTGATTTATGCAAATATTTTAAACTAGACTAGATGTTGCCCGCGAATTCCTGCGCCCACGGAAAGCGTGTATTTTTCCGCTATAAAAAGCATAGCCTATGTCCTTCCCCGTGGGCTACTTTATATCTCTGCCAAATTTTATTAAAAATGCATTCAGTAGTCTCCATGTCTACTTAATGCAAACAAACAAATCCTTCCACTTTAAAATATGAAGTATGTATGTATAGAAATATCTACATATTATAAAGAGGAAAGATTTGTTTATGTTTGTTTGTTTGTTTGTATTGAATAGAATCCGAAACTACTGAACCAATTTTGATGAAATTTGGCACAGACATATTATTATAGGGAGTAGATCACGGGGAAGGACATAGGGTACTTTTTATCGCGGCAAAATGTACGGTTCCGGTGATTTCCTTAAGCGTGCACGAAGTTAGGGGCAACATCTAGTATGTAATATTTTTATATGTTCATGTGGCCAATTATTCAAATTGTGTGTTACTCACATGCTACTAAAAGTTAGGCGCCCTCTAAAGGCCGCTCGGAGACATTTACTTAGTAGAGGTTTTGACATAAAGTCTATATATTATGTTCTGTCAAAATCTCTGCTAAGTGACAAGTTAAGTAAGCATTAAATGTGTGCGGCTCTCTGAGTGCGGCCGTAAGATACGGGTTGTCACTTTTAGCACGTGACTTGAGAGCCGCTTTAATTTTTAAATTAAAGCGTTTGAGTCTACGACTATTCGACGTTTTTCCAACTTTTACCTAGCTAATTTCTAGTTGCGAGCGCCTAGCGCCATCTACAATAAAACTCAGACTTGGTGTTTCTGCTATTCGCCGCTAGATGGCGGGACATGTGCTGAAGCTTTATGAATTGAGCTTTTATGTTTGTGTTTGTCATTTTAAATATTTTTATGCAAAATCACAAAATAAGACGATAGATTGTGTAATATAAAAATAAAGTTACCTTGACATTTTCAACTAAATATTTAAAGATTCTTAAGTATCATAATAAAAACATGATTGTTTTAAAAATAATTTAGGAAAAAAACCTCCAAGGCTTAAGTGAAATATTTATTGTGTTTTAATAGGAAAAGCGAGATGTTTAAAACTTTTATTCATATTACAATTAGACAGGGCGAGATAGTCGGTGGGTAAAGTGCCATACCAAAAGCATGGAGAATAGAGGTAAGGAGGACCATCTCTCTAAGGCAGAAAAGCTAAAAAGTGTCCGACAAAAGTAATTAAATAATAGTTCCAAAACTGGCCATAATGGCGCTAGAGTGGCAAGGGTGTGTGCTATGAAGTTAGAATTTTTGATGACTATGACTAGTTTTTAGTAGTTAATAATTACTCGTATAGTCGAAAATATTTTTATATATAAAACCGAAGAAGATCCCAAGATTTAATTATCCATTTAAATTTTGCCGCTTTACACCCTTGCGTCTGTAGCGCCCCCTATCTAACGATATTTTACGGACACTTTTCATGTATGGAGATGGTACTCCTTACCTCTATTCTCCATGACCAAAAGTATGCTCCTCTTGAGTAGGGTTCCCAATCCCAAATTTAAAAAACTAGGATTTTGGGTTGGCAACCCTAGTCCATTCGCGTTAAAGTGACAGTAAATGTCAATAAATATTTAAAAAGTTAAAAAGTTAAAAATAGTTTTGTACTCGACTACGTCAATTATATAGCCTGTTACCCGGGCCTTTTTTACGAATCTAAAGATACCTCATTCATTAAAGTAGGATAAGTAGTTTAGTCTCTACGGTGGAACAAACATACATACATACACTGCTAAAATCATGACCCTTTGGTTTTGCTCCGCCGTAATTAGGCAAAAATCTCTATGGTAATTGGCTTATGCTGTATGCGTCATTGGTCAACATTAAATTTTGTTTTTTTTTGTCATTTCACTGTCTTCTTATCGCGAATAGAATATGTAACATAATAAAAACGTGTGTAATGTGCATTTATGTTACATAATGTATTGTGTAGATAACGCGCTAAGAAGACAATACAGCACGTTCTTTACAATAAACATAACCAAACTGTTAATAATTAATTGTAAGTATATGAATGGAAAGTAATACAATGTTTATTGGTGTTTGAATTTATGAAACCCATATGGGGGAAATGTTATTGATGTAAATAAGTATATTATTCAACATACATAGTAAAATACAATAGAATAAACATGTAATATACATCACGTCAATCTAATCCCATGCTATGTCAAGACATGCGTTATGGCAATTAGACAACAAATATAAATATGTCAATTTTAAACTAAATGAAAAAGATGTAACGTTATTAATTTACATAATATTATCGACTCAGCGACGTGTAACTATGCCACATTACCTACATTTTTATTTATTTAAAACAAATTACAGGGTTAAGCTAATGTGATATGTAGTATGCAGTAAAAGTTTTACGGTCTGACTCGGTTCATCTTTTGTCATTTGAGATAGAATACTAAACGTTAGAAACATTCGGTGTGTGTGTCGTCCGTCTGCGCGACGGCGCGGTGTGAGGGCCGGCCGTGAAGTCACGCTGCGCCGGCGCAGCCTTCGGTGAGTCACGGGACTGTGCGCATTGTTGCCGACGGCACGGCACGGCACGGCACGGGACGGGACGGGACGGCATTTATCAATGTTTGTTAAAATCGATGATGATTGATGGTCTTGGTGACAGGCGTTTCTTATCCATGCCATACGGCCAAATTCTCAAACTCTACTTAAATTTACGAATCTCTTATTCATGCCGTTAAATTAAATGCTAACGGCCGAATACTTAAACGCTAGATAAAGGTAAAGTGTGCCTTATTCACAGGCTGTCACTGTCCCGGCTTGGCGAAACGACAGGAGTGAAGAGAAGCATGACGTGTCTTGAGAGACCAAAATATGCTTAAAAAATCATCAACTTTAATATTAAAAAAACCGCTAAACTATGCAACGTTATACTACAAGTATCAAATAATGACTGTTTTGAATACCTAATCATTTCTAAACTATAAAAGTACTAAAAAGAAAATGAATAATAAAAAAATACAACTAAAAAAAGCTACAACAAAAAGAAATCTCCCAGGTCGTCCCCACCAGCCGGAGTACCTAGAACCTAGAAGGCTGAGACTAGTGACTTCGCTAGTAAAGGCTAAATTACTTATATTATGTTAACGGCCTGTTTCAAAATCTTCTAGTAAGTGTCGGATAGCTTACTCGGTATTTTTGTCGCTGCTTACTTGATATCGAGCGACAGAGACAAAATATGCAAATATACTATCAGACACATATTAGTAGATCATGATACAAACAATAGAAATCTTAAATTTTTATTATTTACACTGGGGTAGTTAATATATAGCCAGTTCGCGTTAAGTTTGCAGTAAGTCATCAGCGCAAATTGACGCGTAAGTTCGTGACTTAGGCTGGGACTATATGATCCGGAATCCGGCGGGCCCGGGAAAATTCAGAGCACTGTAAATAGAACTCTGCGATAATACACACTTGTGTGTTCGATTTTCAGCTCTCTTGTATTAAGGCACAGTTCTATTTTTAATGCTCTGAATTTTCTCCGACCTTCTGGATTCCGGATCATATAGTCCCAGCCTTAACGCGAAAAGTCCGTAGTTTCTCGTCTATACTCGTACATACTCGTACATACTCGTACAATGTAAACGCGCCCGGGTCACGGTGACTCGACCAACTTTCCACTCGCCTGCAGTTCGTGGTTGCAAGTCCTGTACAGTACTCTGATGATTGTCAGATGTGCTAGGATTACTGAGTCAGCATGACTTTGTGGAGTTTATTTTTAAAGTAATTAAATTATTTCGGGCGACATAGGCCCATATTATAAATACCTTACACACTAACGTACATATTATTATTATTATTATATAATACACTTTATCACGTGTTGTCGGCGACGTGATGCGCGCTTCGTTCCGGACGTCTCGGAGTCTCCCCTGGAACCTCTGGTAGACCACACCCGTCGGCCAGAACTCCTCCACCTCGAAGATCGACAAAAGATGCGTCGGCACTCTCACCACAAAGGAACTGAAGTTGACCTTATGGCGAGACTTCAGACGTTCGACCCTCAAGGCGATGGACGTCTTCTTGCGGATGTAGTCTACGACATCCTCGATCTCCATGGACCAGTGCAGGCGGGATAATAGCGGGAAAATGTAATGATGATTGTTACATAATACTAGGTCAGCATAAGTTTGGTAGTTACAGATTCAATGCAGATACTTTTAGCACATGCGTGCCTAAATGCAGGCGGATGATCTAGTTCAGGGTTTCCCAACCTTCTTTTCACTTGGGATTATAAATAATATTTTCACGCCCCTGTGACAATTTAATTGCAAATAAGGCATTTTAACGATAATTATTTATTTGAGAAATTTATGCGAAATAAATAAATATTGTAACTTGCCGAAACTCGACTAATAGCGACTGACGAATTTGTGGGTGGCCCCTCTTGAAATCTCTCTGCACCCTGGAAGGCTCGCTCCACTGGTTTAAAACTCCTAGGCATATAACCACGACGTCTTGACTCTTATAGCAGTATTGCTTTAACATTACTTTTAGATTTCTTATTTTCTTTTCTTCTTTTGGATCTTTTTGTTTATATAAATAGAGATCATGTTGGTTTATACGAAATTCAAAAGTAACGTTAAAATAAGCCATTAGACGTCGTGGTGAGGCCCCTAGTTTAGTTAATTATACAAATAATATTACGTCTCTTGTCTCTCTCTACGTAGAGAACTTAAATGAGAACTAATTATTAATGGTTTTAAATGAACGGTTTTTAAATATCGTTCTATTTGTGTTAGTTTAACGGATAGCAGCTAACCTTCAATTATATTATATAAATAGTTAATAATGCTCGAATCTAGTTATCATGACTGAATTTTATACTGAATCTATTATAATACTGTTTGATAAAAACTGAAAAATTTATCTTCCGGTTATTATTACCAGTTTTTTAAACGACTAGGATTCCAGAAAATGCTAGAGGTGTATTCGGATCGGATGTGACATGAGGCATATTATGACAATAACCGCATATCAGTACGGAGATGCAACATGTAGTAGGTACGTTGAAAGTTTTAACAAGTAAGTGGCAACTATTTCAAACTTTAACTCGTACACTAACTGTCATTCAGTGTATACTCTATATAGAGTTGTTCACATGGAGTCTCTGTGCACATCATTATGTAGAGACTTTTAATATCTGTACGTAATTTTAAACTATTATGCGCAGTTAAAATGTTTATTTGTAACAAGTGGTCGTCAAGTGGACGAAATTCGACCATAGTTCCATTTAATTTAATCTTTATTAGGGTTCTCTCGCCTCTTAGATACGAAATATAAATGTTGTCTATTGAAAGTGAAAGACAGATTGACAAACGTCAACGTGTGACAATATTGTAGTGTATCAATCGCATGGTAGTGCGAGTTATTAATCTGAGGTAGTGTGTGTGTGTGGCACGATATTTTTATTAATATAATTTATTTTTAAGCATTATTATAAAAAAAATATTAATGCAGCTCCCTCCTTCTCCATATAAACTTTAATTTTGCCAAATTTCACACTCCTCCTTTTGCATAATTTTCGTAAAACGGAGTACAGAGTTTTTGCTTCACGTATTATTTACAATAGATATGATATGATAAAAGATAGCCCCTCAGACCCCTCCAATAAGCGGATTGTAGAACCTCTCTTCGTGATAGAGATTTAGAGAGAAAATTAGCTAACACGACGAGGTGCCCATGCAATACCAATGGAGTTTCAAATGCGTTGCCTTACAAGAACTTTGTTATGACACTATACTCTACACAGCACGGTAGATATTAACATCCAGGCTTAGTGTTGAAAGGCTAATTAATTATTATGTAGTTTGACAAATCTCCGCTTTCGCTTATCTCCGTTACGTGAGCTCTTAACACCCCCCCCCCCCCCCCCCCCCCCCCACTTCCCATTGTACCTCACCTGTGCGGAGGGAGCCCCCCTCCCTTCCTCCGCCTTCCACCAGTTCCACCCTCGCTCGCCCACAAAGCCTGATAACCGGTGCATGAAGTGCGCGGGCGCAGACGAAACCTCAGTTGGAATTCACGCGTCGCAAAGAGGGCATGTGTCGACGCGAGTTTTACAAATAAAGTGTTAAATTAAAAAATTTTGTGACTGTTGCGAACGGTGATACCAGGATTACAGTTTTGTGAGGAGTTATACCGTGTGTGTGAAACGTTCGATGGATTGGACTAGGATTAATATAAGGTCACTTACCTATCGGCTTGACGGATTGCGAATCGTCGATTGTTGTAATTTATAACTTATTATCTAGGGTGTGCGGTTGAGTTTGAATTGGGATGTCGAGGCTTTCCAAAGTCGTTTTTTCGAAAGTACCGCGGATTTGTGAGTCACGGTTCACGCTTGACCGGCGATGGTGGAAACGGTACACCGGTAGCGATTTTTTTGTATGTTACTAAGGTTGCAGGTTTCAGTGGTTTTGTTAAATTGTGGTATAGTTGTCCTGATTCTTGTAGGAGTTTTTAGGTACGAGTTTATTTTTTACATATTATATATAATATGGAGCGATGTTTTTTTAGGAGATTGTAATAAACTTGAACAAGTTTTGGATAACACCTGTCGAGTGTTATGACAGGTGTGTTAGAATTGGGTGGCAATAGTTTCTATAGATAGGATCTGTCAAGGCTTTGAACACATGGTGACCCAACACGGTTGGTATACTTTGCGTGGCAGTCCAGAGGGTGGGAGAAAAAAACTGTGAGTAGCAAGGATTGTTGGAATTTTTTGACCCTTTTGACCCATCATCAGAAGGTGGATTGGATTGGAGGTCATGTAATAGGTGTTTTGTAATACCTCCGGAGAGCAGCAGTCTACAGGAGATTGAATTAATTTATTTTTTTATTACGGAGTGAATAACAAAAACACTAATGATCGAACTATTTTTGAACTGATATAGTAAATATCTCGTTCTTTGTGAAGCACATGTGTTTGCGTCATACAAAACTGGTTTGGCAAGGTGTTTTCCAAAGACGACTTTCCATGGCCAATGTCGAGTCGGTTTCTCTATGGAAAATGTCAAGTTTAACTAGTTTTTGTTGATTGTGGGTACCGTACATATTTTGCGCGATTAAAAGTTGTCTATATCCTTCTCTGTGGTCTACTCCACATCGGAGCCAAATTTGAGCAATTCCGGTCCAGTAGTTTCGGAGCCTATTCAATACAAAATTATATTTTGTATTTAGTACAGATTATTATTTAAATTTGTGTTTGTAAAATAGTATAATGTATTTTCTAGTCGTTTGTCATAATAATATTGCGGCCTTGTACAGTACAATATTGATATCTATGTTGTCGAATGTGAAAGTTGAGTAGGGCAGTCAAAGAGCGGACACTTTTAGCCTCGACATGCCACGTCCCTAATATAATATGTTCTTACTTTAATTTAAAAGATTAGTTTTTTGCCTTTAACCCGTAGTGAGAGATTTGGCTCTCCCTGTGGGCTAAAAACCTAGCTTAACCAACCATAGGACGTGGTTAATTAAATTGATAGTAAGTAACATAACCGCCTCCTTTTTTTGTAAGTTGGTTAATAAAAAAAACTAAAATCTCGAGTTAAACGTTGCGCTTTTACAATAGTAATAGTGACTCAATCTCGCAACGATAGTGAGAAATGATTGGGACTTATCAGCGTTCCGGGAATCGTATTCACATACCTACAGATATTATGCTAAGAGATATGCACATGTACCTAATAAGACTTTCGCGTGTAATCGTATTTCTGTAAATAAATTGCATCCGTTTACTAAGAAAAGGCCTTATGAAGCGTTTCTATGTGCACTAGGGGCACGTACTACTTACAGAGAAACAGATTTCATAGAACGAGACAAGTTTTAAAATGTTGACGTCACCTCCAACGGCCCACGATTTTTCCACACAATCGTGGACACACCACCGTATGCAATGTAGTAGTGCAATCAAATCGAAAGTTAACTATGTAGCTGTTTATTTGTTCCTCTTTAATCTGTGTCGACTGTCGAAACTCGTGTAAGATTTAATTAGCAGAATAGAACATACTGAACACTGATATAAGTTTCATTTTCATTTCATTTCGCAGCGGTTGCTTACGCGAGGGTCCGATTTTCTGTAGTAATGAGATTGCGTCTCCACTGCGGATGGATGTAGGTCACAACCCAGCACTGGGAGTCCAAACTTAAATGTATTATACTAGGGTCACAGTAATATGTGGGGTTGGCAGGAACAATTGACAGCTACGTATATCGAAATGGAATGACAGCGACCATATAATCGACATTCGATAACGTTACGAATACGTAGCTGTCAATTGTTCCTGCTCGGGCTAATGTGTAGGTTGTAGTATACTAGGGGCGCAGAAAGGGATAGAGGTTGTTGTAATGAGATAAACTTGAACGTGTGCGCTTGTGTAATTCTAGGAGACTGAAGTGGTGAGAATGTATATAAACTTAGTGGAACATACATACCCTTCCTTTTGGCTTCGCCGTAGTTGGGGGTGCCTAAAATGATCTGTATAATATTATAATTACACACCTTCTTTCACAAAACCAACAATTAATATTTAGTTTCCTTGAGGTGTAGCCGCTAACTCGATACAACTGATAAGCGATATGTGATAAGCGTTATCACTGTCGCCGATAAGTGATAACAGTTCTGTGTATCGCGTTAGGCGACAATCTCCAGCGCGAATCGCGATCGAAGTCATTATATTTATTAATTGATAAATTAATTTATTGTTTAAGATGCAGCCTATGTATTTTCCCGTTGTCTTCTCTCTGTCTGTGCTAAATTGCATTAAAGTCGGTCCAGTAGTTTTGGAGTTTCATTGTATTTTTATTTCGCAACGTAAATAAGTGAGTTTAAAATTGGTAGCATTGTATGTTCCATTGTCCTCTTTGTTAACGTTTGTATTAAAAGCGGTTGCCCGCGGCTCCGCCCGCGTCAATACAGCTTCCCACGGGAACAGTGAACTTTTTCGGTATTAAAAGTAGGCTATGTTTTTAATCCAGAGCCTAAACTACTACAACGGTGTTCAGTAGTTTTTGCGTGAAAGAGTAACGAACATCCATCCATCCATCCTCACAAACTTTCACTCCATATATCTGTAGCCCAAGCAGGAACAACTGAAAACTATGTATTCGTATTTCGTAACGAAATCTAACGTCAATTATTGTATGGGTGCTGTCATTATTTCATTACAATTCTCTTTCGATAACGTTACAAATACGTAGTTGTCAATTGTTCCTGCTAACACCACTGTACAGACTACGGAGTATAGTTTTAACAAACCCCCTTATTAATAAAAATATATACACAATGCATAAGCTATACAATGTTATGTCCCCGTCTGTCAAGCGACTTTTCCAACTCATCAGACAAGGACAAAACATTGTGTAGCTTATCAATTGTGTATTTATTTATATTAGTATGGGGGTTTGTTTACAATGTCCATACGGAAGTTATACGCATCACACAGTACACACATAGTTTATATGTGTGTACTGTGTGATGCGACACGCACACGCACACGACGCGTCTTTGTGGGTGCTATGTGTATACTGTATGTATAACGTTGTAGAGAGTTACGTATGTTAATATGAACTGTAGTTCCGACTTCCGAGGTATTAAGTATAACACACTCACGTTAAAATACATTAAATGGAAGGCGTCTCCTGTTACTCCATAAAACATCAGATGTATGTAGTGAAAATCTCTTAATTTAAAATTAAACACTTTAATTTTATTTATTTGTATATACAGAGAGTATGTAGACATTATTTGTATAGATTTATATATTAATTGATAGTTAATAATGTATTTTAGTTTCTAGTCATTAATTAATACCGTTGTAGTTATTTTGATCTGGTACAGTAACAATGATGATGATGATAGTTAATTATAACAAAAGAAAACGTAATAATAACCCACTTTATACCTAACTATTGACCAACAACGTGTGTTGCGTGTTGCGTGCGCGTGATCTCTTCGGTATTTCTACACGCCTGGTACTTGATGTAGTATTCTTGATGACCAGTTCGTTAATACTGGGGACAGAGGGAGGATAAATGCCGATAATTATCGCAAAATAAATTGATGCCAAATATTCCAAATAACAACAGCGTTTGCTCTTAGTGTGGTTGAAGCGTCTCGCATATTATTTTCACCCGACTACGGCGAAGCCAAAAGGAAGGATTAGATTTTGGCAGTCTATGTGTCTTTGTATGTATGTTTGTTTCGCCGTAGCGCCTAAACTACTGGTCTGATTTTAATGAATGTGGTGTCAACAGATTCGTATTAATGGCCCGGGTGACATAGACTTATATACTTTACGGTTATAGTTTTTGACTTCGATATTGAGAACCGCGGCGGTAATAGCTTACTCGGATCATCGGATCGCAACATCAGACGATCTGGCGCTGTTTTGCCTGCCCTTCAGAACACACATATCGGTTGATGATGACGGTTTTCATTTGATAGCAAATTTTTTATCTTACTATAGTAAGCCATATACACGCTACGGTGTACCGGTGCGGCCTTTAGTTCTATTTGCGATGGCATATATTGAACACGATGACATTTTAGGTATTAAGGCTAAGAAGTGCGAACTCACGAGACCGGTTATTTGCGCGGTACGCAGCCGCCGCGGTTGAGATTATCGCCCGCAAACGTGGCGGGCGGGCGATCCAGATCTCAGGACGCGCGGTTGCAAAAAGGCAAATACATAACCGCCAATCGGACGCAGAGCGCGCGGGCGCAACCCGCCGAGGCTGCAGGTGACTGCGGCCCGCGCGATTCTAGTAACAGTTGCCCGCCGGTGCAGCGGGACCCGCGAGCAGCCGCGCACACAGCGGGCGGGCGTAAAGCACGTCGGGAGATGTGCTTTGATTTCTTACATACATGTCTGCATTCTACAGAAGCTGCGGGCCCGCAACCGCGGCGGGTGCGGGTGAATACCGCTTCGTGAGTTCTTAGCCTAGGCGTGACCTGCGCAGGCGACTGGAGCACACCCACGCAGACACAGTTACAACATACACCGTAGGATGTCACTCGAATGAATTGATTTTCGATCTTGTTCCGACCTCTCCGGCGGACTGTAGCGTGTGTGGCCAGCATAATATATCACCACTCGTGCTGGCTGCAAATGACATACTACGTAGCCAATTAATATTCCGTGCGCAGTCTTGTATGGTTGTCCACAAATAAATTATACATAGCGCCACTGCTAATGCGTTGTAAATGTAGCCTATAACACGCTCATATAAAGACTGAAACAAAAGACGATCTCATAAATAGTTGAAAATTTAACAACGAAATCACACATAGTCGTCACTCGTCTTCGCCCCTTTCTTTATTTAAAAGTGTTACCGATGTGTGATTTATTGAGAAGCGATAATAATAATTATAGTAATAATCGATAATTCTTATCTATAGAATATAATATACTACTTGTTCGACCTACATTATTACAAATACATGACAAATAAAATAATTACGCGTGTAAAACACGTCCCGTATTGCGTATAAGTAGAAGTTAGGTTTAACACAATTATTATCGTTTAATGTTTTTATATCGTATGAATGTATTTTTATAATGGACAGTAGTATCAAAATACGTATAGTAAAGATAGCCAGAAAAGGTATGTTTCTGTTGACCCGAAAAGAAAGTTAAATTATCTCTTGCCATAACGATCCTTAAATCTCTCTGTGTATTGACTATTGTATATTAATATTATTATAATATATTATTCTATCTAAAATATATTAGGTAGGGTGACTATAGAATAATAATATCCTACTACTATTATAAATGTCAAAGTGTGTGAGAATGAATGTATGTTTGTTACTGTTTCACGCAAAAACTACTGAACGGATTTTGATGTAATGTGGTATGGCGTAGTTGAAGCTCTAGATTAACACATAGGCTACTTTCTATCCCCGAAAAAGTACAGTGTTCCCGTGGAATACTGTATTGACGCAGGCTATTTAAAGCCTATTAGGTAGTGTTAGGGTGTTTACTTTAACACAGAGCTTCAAACCGCCCACGACCACGATAGTTGTCCAATCGTGGGCGACTCGCACTGGGTCATGTACAGCCTCTTTTGGTCTGTACTACTGTCTACAGAAGCTAGATAGAACCTTTGACGGCCACTCATAAAGTTCCAGGACAACATAACTTGAGAAGAGCACTCAGTTTTGATACGAACTCGAGTATTATAATAAGTGGACCACGGAATGACGAGAAATGATAACCGTTACTAATGACTGCGACCGCTATGTCGTGATGCGGGCTTTCTCTTTTGTGGTGCGATCAGTAACTTGGATACGCTAGGTATTGTTAGAGAAATGTAAACGGAACATTCGGTGTAATATATGTTACATACTCGCGGGCAGTATCATGGATGCGTTAGGTATTGTCAAAGAAAGGTAGACCAACATTGTGTCTAGACACGATTTGTAAAGAAAGGGAAATGTATGTTAAGAGTTCTTAGGATTCCTCTATCGGCTTCTATCTTTAACACTTACATAACATAATATGAACGCTGGTTGGAGCACAATCTTACTCGGATGAAGAGGGGTCCTTTTCTAAGATTAGAAAATAAAACGCGCCAGTCTAATCTTTTCGCGTTAACTTGCAGGTCTTTTATATAAAAGCATAAAATATTATCAGTCAAGAGCAGACTTCGGAGGTCGTGGGCTTGATCACCGCGTTGGAACAACAAAAAAATGTTGTTTGATATCTGGTTAGGACAATGCGGGCTGGTCACCTGATTGTTTGACAAGAGAGATGATCCATGCGTCTTAGTGGCATGTAAAAAGTCGCACCTGCGCCTGTTCTCTCGCCAGTCGCGTCGGTCATCCGTCCCCCTTGGTTACGAGGGTAAAGGAAGAGGGAGTGCTCCTGTGTATTCAGCGCACACACTAGGGCTCTATAAAGTAACTCCTGCGTAGCTGGTCGGGTTTCAATGAAACTGCCCACCGTCACCTAAATCGGTGTAGGAAGCTATTTATTTTTACTGGCTATACAATATTTCGTTTTATTTCCTAACGTTTGATCTCCTACATGTCGATGCCATCCTAGTATATTGTCCCCTAATGTAGGTCGAAACACAGAAACACTCACCCACAAGCATCCGCTTTAGTAATTACTAATTACATAGTTAGTAAGTTGTGTGTGTCATATAGGGGCAAAGGAGCTGACGGTTCGCCTGATTGTAGGAGACCGCAACATCGGAAGTTACAGTGTTTTGTTTGTCTATCATACGCCTGGTAGTGATGTGTTGAGAATCGGAGGTAGTATGTGTTGTTGTTATTTTCATTATTTTTGTGTATTACTAAGCATTCTTTGAAAAAAAATATTAGCTTTCTGCACACCTTCCTCCATATAAACTTTCCAAATATTATACTCCTCCGTTCGGTCAATTCTCGTAAAACTTCTTTATAATATTAGTTATAAAGACAATAAAAGAAAGTCTACACAACCGTGGTTTAAATTATAGTTATTTTGTATTTTGCAACGCATTCGATAGCATTCGTGTCGTGACTCGTGGGAAACGAAATAATATTGTATATATTAACGGAGATACGAAGAATGTTATGGGAATTGTATTCACTTCCAAGTGAACAAAATCTGAGAATCGCATACAATGTGTACAGTCGGGGAAATTAATGCTTAGCACTGCGATCTTCCTCATAATTATTTATTGCTGTCGTCATCAACAAATTAGGAGCATAACAATTCCTGAAGTGCTGCTCAATTCTACATTTTCTGACTGTACTTGGAAAAAGTAACATTGCCAATTTCTTATTTTGGAAGTGTGTCAATCTGCTAACCATTCAATTTCCTCTCTACGGTTCGTGGGAAAAAGTAGTATTTAAGCATTTTTTTTTTAAATAATGCTCAGAAATACATAACATTAATAAAAATAACAACAACACACACTACCTCAGACTATTGACACACACTAACGTATTTAATATACAATACGTACATTTGCCGGCGTGAGCGCCACGGCGCTGAAGCCGACGGTCGCCGGTTCGAATTCCGCCAGGGAACACAACGTTTTCTCTGTTGCTGGGTCATGTATGTATATTAAATATGTAAATGTTGTGATATATTGACAACTGAGCCACAGAGGTCGTCAATACAACAGAGGTTGTATTTTAAATCTCGAGCTATAATCTTTACCGATCTCTTGTTTGTTATAGTGATAATGTTTACTAAGTCCCTTGTACCTGTAATGTAATCTTCATAAAGAGTTTCGCTAATCGCTGTAGGTGCGAGTGGGACAGCACGCGTTAGAGCGAGAGGAAAAGGGGCAAGTGTGCGAGGGACAGGTATAGTAGTTGGTGCCACTTGTAAACCCTATCGTCATAGTGGTAACGTTGACATTTCACTGGCTCGTCGGCGACCGTAGCTGTGAGCTGACAGATCAGGTGTGCCGCATTTCGATCTTATCGCTTTAGCAATAAGGTTTAAAATGATACATCGGATTCGTTGGCGACCATGAGTCATGCTTGGGCGCTCCTGAAGACAATGCGAACGTACGAATTGTTGAACTGAATAATGATGGTAGTGACGATTGGGCAAGTCATTCAATGCAACATAAAGAGCGGGAGCGATACAAATTCAAGTCTACATTGTAGACTTTAACTGTCTCAAACTCGTGTGTTTATGAAAAAGGTTTAGGCTGGGACTGTATGATCCGGCGGGCCCGGGAAAATGCGGAGCATTGAAAATAGAACTCTGCGCTAGTACAATAGAGCTGAAAAACGAACACACAAGTGTCGAGGCAATTTGTATCAATGACATATAATATGACAGCTCGACACCTCGATTTTCCGTACAAAACACCTTAAAAAGCATCTAAAAAAAATACGTTTGTTGTATGGGCGCAAAATGCTCCTTAAATATTTATTTTATTCTGTTTTCGGTATTAGCGGCCTGGTGACAGACACGCGGACAGACTGAAAGCCATGTCTGAGTAATATGGTCCTAGTTTAAGCCTAACGGTACGGATTACAGAACCCTAAATGTTTATGAACGACTGCGTTAGAATAATTATAGTAATATAACTTTTGAAATTCTTTTTCATGTAGGATATGAAGAAGAATTTCATTAAAAATTACAATGCAATTGTTTAAAGCAAATAAATTTAACCTTTTCCCCGTTATTCATAAAGTATTTAAATCAGTCTACTCTTCACCTACTTTCCAGTGACGTTTTAGGCAGGGACTATATTGTAGTCCGAAATCCGGAAGGCCGGAGAAAGTTTAGAGCGCTGATGATAAAACTCAGCGCTACAATAGAGATACATCGAACGTGCAAGTGTCGAGTCTAATGTCCACGTCAAATTTGACAACTCGACTGTATAGTGTTAGATTTTCGCCTCTATTGTTTTACCACAGAGTTCTATTTAAAGCGCTAGGAATTATCTCCTGATTTCCGGATTCCGGATCATACAGTCCCAGCCTAAGTGAAGTCGACGCAAAGTTGATCCTAAACGAAATCTCATTTCAATGGTCGATGTGCGTTCCTTTTGGCCGGGTGGTGTATGTTTCTTCCTTTTGTAGTGTGTGTTAGTGAGTTCCTTTTGTAGGCTAGTGGATACTATGCTCATTTGTATGGTAGGTAGTCAATAACAAATGTGGCAGTAGTGTCGGTCAGTTGACACGGTTGTCCGAGAGGCCGTGACGGCGCGCCGACCGTGGCCGGTCAGTGTGGCAACACAATGTATATATGTCATCGTAAAATTGTGAAAAACCTTTAGATTGTAATTTAACTAGCGAGATTGTAATAATATGTCAAAAGATTCTTTGCGACATATTATAATCTAACGACTAATAATGCGTTAAATTGTAAGCAAATTGTTGTGTAGATTGTAGAGCAAACCACGCAAACAAGCACGAGCAAAACGCCCAAACCAAATGTCGACCGTCCAATCGGTCAATTTCATGAAATATAATTAAATAAAACATCCTGTCAAAGTTTCGACAGAAATCCAGTTTTTTTTTACTTGTACATGTGAGATTTTGTATCGCACCAGTTTGTCAGCATATCGGGCTTCTGCACAGAAAAAGTGACTTGACCGACCGGTTCCCGCGCAAAAACACAAGATGGCCGATCGCGTGGCGGCGCGCGCGGGGAGAAAACGGCGTGGGTGGATCTAGAATAGGTTTTTTGCGATCTTAATAATTATTTATGTTGATTAGTGTTGTGTTAACTTAAGGGAACGTTCCACTGTCAGGGGCGACAATCTCTACAAATGACATCTCGAGCACCGGCGAATGTCAGCCATGTTGACGTACGACGTTGCCATGTCAACATTTGTCAAAGCACGAAATGACCAGCCCCGTGAACGAAAGTCCTGGCTCGAAAAAACTCACTTCCCCCTCGTCGCGCGCAACCCCTGTAGACGTCTAGCCACGCACACATTGTTGCGAGCTGTCATTCGTGTAAGTCTATTGAATGACGGTTCTTTACGTTAGTAACATAAATTCCTTGTCCTTTGAGCACTTTTGATACATTTATTACCCGAGTAAAGCTAAATTAGAATATTGCAAAACGGGGCTCCTCATGTCAATTACAAGCCTGAAGCCCCCAGTGGGGCTAGTACGAACAATTGACAACAACGTATTCGACAAGTCAATACGTTCGGGCTGTCGCTGCGCGACCACTCTATCCGTGCTAAGCGTCAGATTTTTACCGTTACCGGGAGCGTCGGGTAGTATCTGTATGTATGTATGTATGTATGTATGTATGTATGTATGTATGTATGTATGTATGTATGTATGTATGTATGTATGTATGTATGTATGTATATATCTAGTATCTACGCCTTATACTCTTAAGCTTTGCATCTTTCGGGCGTCCCTAGACAGCATTACGGCACTGTTATATTTTTTCGCACACTTCTCATTCGATAAAGTTGCGAATACGTTGTTATCAACCGTTCGTGCTAAGCCCACAAACATCCCCGTAACGGCTGTAACACAACTCGCATGAGACACAACTGTTGAGGTTTTGCGGCGTGTCACTCACTCGTGTATCGTGTTACTGCCGTAGGTCCTGCAGTTGTCTGTCACACTTAGCACGGAAATTAAACCTACTTAAATACTTACTCTGTTCTGTGGGTTAAGCAGGAATAATTGACAACTGCGTTTTCGTAACTTATCGAAAGAGAATTGTGTACATAATATACGAGGGGCGGCTGAAAAGTTTTAAGCCTAAGTACCTTAAAGTACAACTAATTACTCGCGCATCATACCACTAATTGCGGGTATCCTTAGAAACATAAATGTCAAATTTCATGTCATTTCCATCATTACGCTTTTAGTAATTGAATCGTAAACGTCACAATGTCTGAGTCTTCCGCACTTTGCACGAAATTGGAGTACAGAGCTGTGATAAAATTCTTAACAAAGAAGAATAAAACACCGACGGAAATATTTGAAGAGATGACAGCTGTTTATGGGGAGTCTGCACCTTCATTTGCTACCGTCAAACGTTGGAACCGACAGTTTAAACTTGGCAGGGAGTCACTCGTAGATGACCCAAGGTCAGGACGCCCAAACACCGCTGTTACCGAAGAAAACATTGAAAAAGTAAAAAAACTTGTTCTGGAAGATCGGCGAATCAAGTTGTGGCAGATAGCTGAATAGATAGTCAAAACAGGAGTCAATGCAGTGGATAGAAAAGGGAGAAAATCCGCCACGGAAGTTCAAAGTGGAAAGATCGGCGTCCAAGCTCATGGCCACTGTTTTTTGGGATTGTGAAGGTATTTTGTTTATTGATTACCTTCCGAAAAATACTACAATGAACGGAGACTACTATGCCGCATTGCTGACCAAGTTACGTCAAGTGGTTGTTGAGAAACGGAGAGGCAAACTGACAAAAGGAGTCCTGTTTTTGCAAGACAACGCGCCCGTCCACACTGCGCGAGTTGCAAGGCGTGCCCTCGCCGAGACAGGATTTGAGGAAATCAACCACCCACCTTACAGTCCTGACCTGGCTCCTAGTGACTATTATCTTTTTTCAAATTTGAAAATAGACCTACGGGGACGGAGATTTTCCAATGACGAAGAAATGAAGATGGCCGTAGATGAACATTTTGAAGACAAAAACGGCGAATATTTTTTCATTGGGTTAAAAGCTCTTTACAATAAATGTAAGAAGTGCATTGAAATAGACTATAATAGGGAGACTATATTGAAAAATAAATTTTTTGTACATTTTTATCAGCATTTTTAATACCTTAGGCTCAAAACTTTTCAGTCGCCCCTCGTAATAGTGACATTCGATAACATTACGAACACGCACTTGTCAATTGTTCGTGCTTACCCCACTATAAGGCTACCAATTAAAATGCCCAAATTTACCGTTCATTATAGATAATACGCAATGACACATCAATGAGGGCTTTTAAATTCGTGACATCTGACAGATTTTTGACACGACAAGGACCGTCGGGCCACGGAGCGCCGCCTGGTGACAGAAAATTCCTATTGACCGTTTTTGATACCGCTTACGCCACCAGATGACGCTTTGTGTGCGTTGGGTCGGCCACCCTAGCGACAGAAAAAATTAAAAAAAAAACCTAATTTGCTTGAATTTAAACGTTTTGTATACGTTTAAAGATAAAATTGGATCTGTACAGAGTATAAAAGAAAAAGATATGCACTAGTACAACGTAGATAACAATTTTGAAATATTTTTTGGACATAGTTAACTTACCAATATTCTCATCCCACTTATACTATTGCAAATGTAAAAGTTTGCGAGGATGGATGGATGTTTGTTACTCTTTCACGCAAAAACTACTGAACGGACTTAGATGAAATTTAGTATGATTATAGTTTCAGCTCTGAATTAACACATATGCTACTTTGCATTCCGAAAAAGTACAGCGTTCCCGTGGGATACTGTATATTCGCGGGCCGGGCGGAGCCGCGGTTAAAAGCTAGTTATTAATTTGAATATCTTATTTCGACAATATCATTACATATTGTAATTATTGATTTCTTTAGATTTCGGATGATTCACGAAAATATACAAACACCTCTTTCTACCTAATATAGATATGTGTAGCCTATGTCCGGGCCAGCGCGATTCTGACCCCTGTGGGACCTCGGCAGACGGCACGCCGCGCGACAGATGGCGGTGACTCATAAAGACGTATGAAGTGTGCTGTGCGTTACATCTGTACGGGGCCGACACGACAGTCCGATCTGGCGTGCCGGTGGGCGGTGACAGAGCGTTGTCCGCACTTCGAACCGCGCGCTATGACGTTTTTGGACATATCTGATATCATATAAGACCAGCGGGCAGTCCAAATCGTGGCGCATTTTTAGTCGTAACTAGCTTTTGCTCCGCGCCCTTGAAATGACAGTACCCCACGCGAACACTGTTCTTTTTCGGGATGAAAAGTAGGATGTGTGTTAATCCAGAGCCTAAACTAGTAGTTTTCAATCTAGAGCCTAAACCATACCAAATTTCATTAAAATCAGTTCAGTAGTTTTTGCGTTAAAGAGTCACAAAAATCCATACATCCATCCGTCCTAATTCCTAACAAACTTTCACATTTAGAATAGTAGTAGGATTAGCACTACAGTCCAAACCGCACAGTTCCCTCTGCGGTTTGGATCGCAGTCGGATCCGCGGTCTGACTTATGTGTGCAGGCCGCTACTGAAGCATAGTGCTCTCTTTTGCCACGACTAGATTACGGTTTCATCGGGGTTATAAAACATAAAAACGTTAACCTCCAGCGATTAACTAATATATTATGTAATATCCGTTAACTTTGTACTTTGTGAATTGTGTTCGATACTGCTAATAATCCTTTTGTTCCTCGAGTAATTTACTACAGCCTTCTTCTATAAATATTAGGCTGGGGCCTGGGGCCTGGGGCTATACGGTCTGGAATCCGGCGGGCCCGGGGAAATTCAGAGCATTTAAAATACAACTCTGCGCTAATATGCGCAATATATTGACATTGACATTTGATTCGACACTTGTGTGTCCGATTTTCAGCTCTATTGTATCAGTCCAGAGTTTTATTTTCAATGCTCTGAATTTTCTACGGCCTTCCGGATTCCGGATCATATAATCCCATCCAGCTTTATAAAATATGTCCCCCGCCGCGTCTGTATGTTCGCGATAATCTCAAAAAAAAAATTGAAAATCCGTTCAGTAGGAACGAATTTTCATGCATTTTTCATCTATCGACAGAGTGGTTCCTTAGGTTTTAGGTTAGGTAGGTTAGTAGGTAGAAGGTTTAGGTGTATAATTTGTAAAAAGGTTATGACGATAATTGTTGAAGGTGTCGGAAAGAAATCATGCCGTGTGTTATTTTTTTTTTCGAAAACATTACTTAATCCTTTGGAGATATAACAAAACTATGTATGGTTGGATTGTTTCTCTTTTATAGGTCTGCAATAAACTCCGCGACGGCATAATATTATGTCTATCTTTTAAGGTAGCCTACTATATTCATTCTTAGTTTACGACGCTACGGACGCTATTACTACATAATATATTACAGTACCTGGTTCGAGTTATTTGCTAAAGGAAGAGTTATTTGCTGGCTGTTTTTGCCACAAACACTAGTCCACGCGGGCGAAAGCTAGTTTTTTTAAAATGTAAAAACGAAAATTTGTAAAATTCACCGATGATTTTAAACTTTCAACACACCAGCTGTTATCAATTTATATATATTATGTTTAATCAACGTTACCAAGTATAATATTATGATAAGCCGTGTTATCTTATCTATTATCAAACTGTTGTGTGTCTCTTGTGTTGTTGTAACTGATATTTTGATGTTCGACAAATTTTGTTGTCGAATTGTCAACGCAAATCATTGTTTGTTCAGATGTTTTGCTGTCTACGTGTGTTGTTTGCTTGTGTAATCCAAACTGTTATTCCGATTGTCTAAAATTCTGTTGTTGTGTTGTCCTCTTGTCTGTTGTTGTCTGTCTGTTGTGTTGTTCTTTACAGGTGTACGCTGTCGCAGCTTTTCGGGTACTCGGTGAAGGTTAAAATTGTGTCTATTAAATCCATATTTTCTTTCTTTTCAGATTGCCCAGATGCTGCTGTCTCACTCTGCGACATGTGTTTCTTTCTTTCGTGAGACTGTTGCTGTCTCGCTCTACAATATCTCCGTCTCTTTCTGTCATGAGAAAAATTTACCTTGGAATATTTAATTGTTGAACACCGAAACGAATCTAGTTGTCGTCTATATTGTTCATTGGTTATGCATTCCTAGTCACAAAGAGAAAGGGTTTTCTTACCATAATAAACTTTGAGTGCCTGGTTTTTTTTGTATTGCAATTTTATTATTTAAATTACTTGTCAGTATAATTATAAAACGTCATTCCCCGCTTCTTAATAGATACTAAATCTTTGATATTTCCTTTTATTTTCAATAAAATTGTTAAAGTTTACATTTCTTATAAAGTAGTCATAAGTAAAACTTTTTGGGAAATCAATCCCATTTAGATTTCATTTATCTTAGAAACTTTTGCAATTACATCTTTAGAATTTAGATATTTGTGTTACAACGATTATTATCTTTCTAAAATCAATCTTAATTTTGCGAAAATCATTCCTACAAACTATTTCTTCGTACCTACTTAAAATAATCAGTCTTGATTTATTAATAATTTTTATCAATTATTATGATTAATATTTTGTTACTACAGATAACATCTACTTTGATACTGTTCTACTGTTTGGGGTTCCGTACTCAAAGGAGTAATATACCTATTGGGACCCTATTACTAAGACTTCTGTACGCTATCCATCTGTCTGTCACCAGGCTCTCGTGAACCGTGATGGCTCGATAGTTGTCACATATAATTATTTCCGTTGCCCGCTATAGCAACAAAAAGTACTAAAACAGAATAAAAAATAAATATTGAAATGAGGCTCCCATATAGAACGAACGCTTTGTTTTGCCGTTTGGTACGGCACCGTTCGTGCGCGAATCCGACTCGCACTTGGCCGATTTTTTATTCACAACCTTGACTCGATTAGATATCGCCTCGTACATGCGTCAGTATTAGTTTCAAGTTTGTGCTTACTATTGCGTCATAAGTTCATAAAAGTCATACCCGTAGTAGGATACCGTGGGCCGTGTGGACTATTTTAACATCAAGGAAAGAAAAGTGCCTCAAAAGTTATAGGGACGATATTTAGTATAATGTATTTGAAGATTAAGTTAAAATAAAGACAGGGCGTGAGGCAAATGAAGCCTACCTACATATTATTATGCGGCAGTTTATAATGTGTACACTACATTTTTGTCTCAGTCCCTCTCTTTATTTAAACTAGGTATAGGTAGGCATTTATCTATTTAGTTACTAGGAGAGCATATTTAGTAAGGAGGTTGTTGCTAAATAAATCCTTTGTTGTTTTCTTTGCCTTCCTAAAATCAATGGCATTTTTAGGCTTGTAGTCTTTGCTCTTTTAAAAGATTTATATCTTTTATCTTTCACGCTTCTGAGATTTTTCTTGGAATTAATATTAGCAGTCTTGTCAAAGCTGATAGGTGTGATTTTTTATGGATTTTCGCCACTAGTGGTTTTCTTTTAAGTCGCGTGTAGTTATATTCTATCGTCTGTAGGCGATACCTATCTGTTATCAATACGCGATTTATCGGAAACGTGATTTTAATTTATTTTTTCAGTTTATTAAAAACTATGGTAGTGATAGTGTATAAACTATAAATGGATCTCAAATAAACATGGAGAGGAAACTTACTAGAGAGGACTTTATGAGGAAGAGCTTTAGAGCTCCGAAGGTTTCTCCAGCCCCAGACCAGCCAGTGTCCATAAATGGAGCACCACCGCCGTCTCCGGTATCCCTGGCGATGCTGGAGAGACCCCCACAACCGCAGAGAACGGAGTATGAGGTGAATACATCGGGTATCGCTCCGAAAAGACTCGAATTAAACCGAGCGCATCCAATTCATCTTAAATCTTTCCAAGATCCAGAAGATCCTGTAGCACCACCTTCAGACGACGTGCTGAGGAAGCTGGAGAGGCAGATCGGAGAAATGGAGCGGGGATTGGAAAGAGCTCAGAATGGCACTGTAGAAGTTGACGAGAGAGTGAGATACGCGGAACACGAGAATCTTTTGAGGACTGGGGTATCATCAGTCGGAGGTGGTGGGTATCTCCCAGCGGATTCTGACACGGAACACGACGTTGTGCCGTTCAATAGGAACGAAAGTACCAGGAGCAGTACTGGGGCAACGGCGCCGGTTGCTCGACCGGCCACAAGATTAGCGAGGACCAATTCAGACACGCAACAGCACACGGTGGCGGCCACTGCGCGGCTCATGAGGAAACTGGCCGATGGCGGGACCAAAGATGAGAAAACCAAGGTTATATCGAGGAAGGCTATTCAGGCTAGGATGGAGAGGGTGAAGAATTCAGTGGTGGGGACGAAGCATGAGCATCGAGTGTTGGCTGAGCATAGAAACGAGCCAGCGCGGAGCCCGACGAGTCCAACTTCGCCCGTCCCGCGCCGAGCGTCCACTCAGGTATGTCCTGTGACGTCAAATTGTGTTTGTGACGTCATGTTGTTTGGAACGAGTAGTCCAGGTTACCAACATTAGGGTCAGTCACACCGCAACGCTACACAGCGCTGATTTTTAAAGATAGCTGTTAAAAATTGAACTTTATCGACATAAAATGATACACGTTTCATATGACATCATTCATACACTGCACATGCGCTCTTACAATGAAACGTGTATCTTCTTGTGCAATGAATAATGTTATCCGTCATCCGATGAAAGTCTTGACTTGTTGTGAAGAAGTGACTTCAATTATTTTCTGTTTTTTATAATTCTTAATTTTTTACAATTCAAGAAACCCTATGTTTTTGTAGGTTTAGAGAGATGAGAACTTATTGAGATTATGGTCAAAACTTAACAATATAGTAAGCCTAAAGCCCGTTTTGTGAGGATTTGTTATGACTAAGATTAACTGGCGCCGAGTTGATCACTAGATTGAATCCTTTTCAATTTCGAGGCTAAAGTTATCTTTGGGAGTAGAATAGAGCTTTTCTCTATTTTAACTAAGAAATATTATAATCATTTTCTGCAAAGTTTTTTTTGTTGTCTTTCTGTATCAGCGCCATCTATCAGTAGCAATTTCAATTATAGTTTTATTTCAGTTATCGATAAACGGACTACATTGGTCAGCTAATGGATACTTAGTTTAAGGGCCTGTTTCACAATGTGATAAGTGTCTGATAACTTAGATAGCTTATTTACATGTTTCGTCTCTGTCGCTCGATATAATGTGTGTGAAACATGCCCTTTGTTAACAAACCAAAAGCGCTAATAAATAGATAAACTACCGACAAATGCACTTCAGAAACCGGCCATTACTTACTTAGTAATTAGGTATTTTATAAGATTTAAGAAGTAACATAATTATTAATTATGTTTAAATAAAATAAAATAAACAAATTATGTACCTTATTTTATAAGGTAGTGCTATTATGTGTATCGTGTGTGTGTGTGTGTGTGTATAAGCGACATTGATTTTGTTCTAATAATTTTATTTTTCTTTCTCAGGTAAGCATTACACAAGTCATCATATTAAGCTGGTTAATCTTAATTATTGGTAAGAAGTAAGAACGCACTATATTATAGCATGGGGCCGTTAAATTATTACGAAAGCAGATTTATTACAATTATTTATTCCCCACTTCCCCCTTGTCAGCTGAAATGAGCAAAGCTCCACCTCCTACCTCAATGTACTATTATTTGTGGGAATACCCCAAAACGCGTTTCGTTTTCAAGCATAGTTTCGTGGTTTTTAGTATAGACAATGTGTGGGTTACCAAATATGTGAATCCGGTAACTGATTACTGTTACGTAATCGAGATCTATACGCCCTCGGTCCCCGCCCCACATGTCATCACAAATAAGCAAAGCAAAGACCTGCAGCCCCCCACTATATTGCCTACGTAATACTTGAACGGCTCCCATGTAAAATGTAAATATCTCTTATGTATTTACTAATTACTACTTATTTTGGTAATTATTTTAAATAAAATGTTACAGAGTAGTTTTTTAGGAAATATTAACTTTTATCACTCAAACTTCTTATAACCCTTCAGATCCAATTAGATCTTGTAGTAAACAAAAATATTATATTCATAAAAGAAAAAAATCTTAATAAGGAATCTCGTACCACATGTGAGTATGCAAAGATACTTAGATTATTTTGTATATTTCAATTATTTTTCCAAATAATCTAATAACTGACGCAAAGACGCCATATTCAGATAAAGAGAGAGAAAACATTTGAAGTGCATTCATTGAAATTATAGCCATCTCTTTCAGTTCCGTGCTTTTTCGCATCTTTTGCTTTACTTATCAGTAAAACTTGTTAATGTGTGTAGTTGTCAATTGCTCGGAACAGATTTAAAACGCAAATTACTATGAAGGTAACATATCTATAGTATAAAATATCATTGGTGGAATGACGAGTCTTTACGTTAGTAATATATATAGTATATTCTTTGCTTATAATGTCCATGAGAAATGTATAACACTCTCGATGTTACCTGTTGTGTTCTCAAGGCCGCCAACGGGTTTCAAGCCCCTATATGCGCATGTAGACACACATACATACATGTACAGATGTAGCGTGACACGAGTGGTTAGTCATAGTTTAAAGTTTCGAGAGTAACGCACATGTAACTCATCTGGTGATGCAAATGCATTGGGCGACGGTAATTTTAATAAGGCTTATAAAGTCTGCTTGTTAATAAAAAATGCATACATAGTCTACAAACGAGAGAGATGAGAGTGAGAGATTTGTTTACTCGTGGATGTACTAGGATTGCAGAAAGGTGTAGGTTAGGAAGAGTTCGCAGAGAATTAAGTTGTACGTCATATTAATACTCTGTACATAATTGGGACGAAGTTCCTTATCGCGCGTTGCGAAAGGGGGCTAGACGGAAAAAAATAAGACTAAAAGTTGTAACAACACTTTTTGCTATAGTTGTAAGCCGTGCGGCTGCGCGTGTTTCTCTGTCTGTCTCTCTCTCTCTCTCTCTCAATTATTACTAAAATTGAGCCTACTGATTAAGTTTATATTCCTTTATATTTGTTAATAATAAAATATTTTTTTTATTATAACTTAAAAAAAATAAAATTTTATTACAATTCCTTCACTAATTAATCGAAAGGAAAGGAAAGGAATCGTTCCATCCGGGTGTCCCTTCACACCTCTCAAGTTTTTATTTTTTCTAAACAAAAAGACAATAAGTAGGCACACTAATACACTATTACGCTACCAAATTAAATCTCATTTATTAACTGTGCAATAATAAAATACAATGACACATTACTTTGGTCAAATTTCATATTTGAAAGAGATTTACCAGAGCAAAATACATTTAGGCCGGGACTATATTATATGAGCCGGAATCCGGAGGCCGGAGAAAATTTCTGAATTTTCTCCGGCCTCCGGATTCCGGATCATATATAGTCCCGGCCAAATTGTAAGTAGTTGTGCCAATTGAAAATATAACTATGCGCTAATACAAAAAAATTAGGCCTTTTCATCAGTTATTGGATGATTTTTACAGTAAGTAACCACTCTTGAAATACTGTAGTGCCAGGGGCAGTCGGTTTTAAATGTCGTATGGTTGCCCAAGCACATACGGCATTCTCACAACACAGTCAGCCTAGTGCAGAGGAATGACTGGTCAATACGTCTGGGGCCAACCATGTGCGGGTTTCCTCACGATGTTTTCCTTCACCGTTAGAGCGTCCGTATAATGCACTTGAGATCTGAAAAAGTCTCATTGGTACACGCCGCAACCTGGGAATCGAACCTGCACTCTCTTGAGGGCGAACCAAACGGTCTACCCACTAGGCCACGGAAGGAAAATGGAAGGAGCTGAAAATCGAACACAAGTGTCGAGTCAAATGTTAATGTCATATATGACAGCTCGACACTTCGATTTTCAACTCTATTGTACTAGCGCAGAGTTCTATTTTCAGTGTTCTAAATATTCCCCGGCCCACCGGCTTCCGGATCCCAGCCTAAGGTCGGAATACAGAACGTAACTCGCTTTAGAAACTGAATATTTGAATATTAATTTGTTAATATTTAACTCCGCAGTCCGCACCCATTCAGCCAATAATGACCATGTTTCTTTACATTAATGATTAAGCAATAGATTCAATAGACTATACAAAATAAGGTAAGTATATATATATATATACAGGGTGACCTGAAATTCGATACATTCCTTTGAAAGACAGAAAGTAGACCTCATTTACAGTAATATTTTTCATGGCATCCCCCTATCCGAAAGTTGATATTTACAAAGTTATTGAAATTTCAAAAATTTTTTCTTTATTTTCGACTTTTTGATTTTGACATGACGTATTTTTAAAAATGTTTGTCTTTTTAGTGATTTTTTTATGTATTTTAACCGTCAATGAGTCAAATATTATTTTTAAGGAATAAATAGGGACAAACTAAGCGAGAATTTTTCATTATGAGACATGAAACAGAATTTTCTTTTAAGAAAAATGCACATTTTTCTTAAAAACAGGTGATTTTCTTAAAAAAAAGTATGATACAATGCGTACAAATATTCTAAATTTAACTTCCTTATCTCATTAGCTTTCCAAAAAGGTGCAAATGTCTACATAAAAATATGACGTTGTAGTAAACATATTAGAAATAAAATGAAATAATGTCTAAATCGATTTATTTGCGATAAGGTTAAAATAAAAGGAAAAACTTGAATTTAATTACGTTTATTGTGTTTAAAAAACATCAATGTTTAATTAAATTTAATAATAAATATTCTACTTTAGGTCTTGTTCAAAATGTGAACCTCTGTTTCTGATACAGGCCCGTAGTCTTCTCCGTACCTCTGTTTTGATTATTCTGGTAGAACTTATCATCCATTGTGTATATATTTTTATTAGAAAGGGGGATTATTTTAGTTTGCGTTGTCATTTGACTGGAGAGATACAAAAAACTCACAGAAATACTGTGCACTGTGAACTGCATAAAATTGTAAGCAGAATGTTTGGGATCACAATCCTTCGACATTTTACAATCTCGCTAGTCATATTACAATTTTACGGTGACGTGATATATAATATAAACAAGATTTGCACGTTCCAAGTATAAGATAAGTCGTGTGTAACCGCGTAGAGCCAGCTAACTCGAGTTATCGGCGAAATTCACGCTTCATCTGTCACAGACTTGAAGGTTTTCGTTCGGGGCAACTAGCACATTGAGTACCTGCAAGTTTGGTTATAAAACGTTGGCACAGTGGCAGGGACACAGACAAACAGCTATTATATACTAACTACCCCGGTGCAGGTGGTGATGTTGTGATAAATGATAATTATATTTTGTATAATATTGGTTACCTCAAACAATAATGTAGGTACTCATTGTCCACTGATAAACTGTTACACCAGTTATGTGGGAAATTGCTGTCTGTTTTTACCCGACTGTCAGGAAGGGTTGTGTTTCGCGCGTATCTTGTATGTATGTATGTATGTAAATTCCTTTATTCCCACGTATCTTCCAAACGGCTGGATGGATTTCGACAATTAAGGTATCGTTAGATTTGTCTCAATAACCCAAGTGTCCTTAGATAGCTTTTTTTTTAAATGACAAAATGGCGGATTTTGGCGCCAAATTGTAAGTAGTTCAAATTTTTTTTTCACCAAACTTATCGACATTGGTATCAAAATAAAGGAAATTAAATGGAGATTTTAAATATATACATATGTCATGTATTCAAATTTAATCAGGAATAATTATAATCATTTTAATGGAATCTATCGAATAAATTTGTAATCAATGGATTCAAATAGTCGTATTTAGCTTTAAATATATTATAATGTTGGACACTATTGCGCATTTTTGTTATACCCGGTATAGTTAATCATATTTTGTATTTACGACGGTCACCAAATCAGTTTTAAATTTTTTATTCCGCTACTCACTGCTAGATGACGCAGAGACCAGCCGGAAGTAGGAGAACTGCCTCAAGCTGTATTTCTAGAGTTCTAGTTCTCTAGAGTCTAGAGTTTGATGATTCTAGTATAACTGACAATTTACCAGGCATTGGTGTTCGTATAGAGCCGTGCACTACTGAATTTGATGCTTTGCGTGGTAAAGGAAATATCGAGCGACGTATGCTTCCATTAATTTTGAGCTGGGCGGTAACAGTTCATAAATTGCAAGGCACAACTTTAGACCGAGCTGTTGTTGATTTAAGCAGTAATATTTTCGCGAGAGGTCAGGCGTACGTGGCTTTGAGCAGAGTCAGATCACTTTCAGGTCTAGCGGTTAGTTCGCTAGATCCTAGAAAATTGCTACATCAACCACACGACCAAAACTCTCTTGAGGAATTGAACCGCTTACGTCAATTATAATTTTCATTTTTATTTTGTTTCACACGCTATAATAATAATCAATTTTGTCCAATTTACAAAAGTCATAATAGAACACACTCTAGTTCATAGAAATGTGCCTGACAGAACACTAAAAAGTCTAAAATAAAATAAACAATTAGAAAAATAAAAATACCCGACTGTAAAAAAACCTAATATACCTAAGATACCTAAAGCACTAAAAAGACTGAAACAAGACTGTAAAATCACAGTACTAAAACCTAATTAAACCTCTATTTTAGTTTAACAGATTACACTATGGGTTGAAGATTATGTGAAGTGAAATAATTGTCATGGTGTTTGGGTATATTAGGTTTTTTTACAGTCGGGTTTTTTTATTTTTATAATTATTTATTGAAGTTATCGTTTATAATTAAGTTGATATATTTATTAAGTTTATCGTTCTAATAAATAAATAAGTAATAATAATAAACGACGGCTACACACGATACAAGTTCTGTTAGTTGAAAACCGGCGTGAAATAACGCTTGCGTTGTGTTTCGCCTAGTGAATGAGGTTCGCGGAGGCCCAAGAGGGTTTGGGGATTTTATGGACCGGGAACGCACTTGTAACTCCTCTGACACAACGATTGTCCATGAGTGGCGGTAAGCGATACCATCAGGCGATCCGTCTTCTTTCATAGAAAAAAAAGTATTTAAATGTGAATTATAATGCAACTAGATGTTGCCCGCGAAAAGAAATCCCGCGGAACCGTACATTTTGCCGCGATAGAAAGCAGCCTGTGTGTTAATCCGGAGTCTAAACTACTACCATACCAAACTTCTTCGAAATCCGTTCAGTAGTTACTGCGTGAAAGAGTAACAAACATCCATCCTTCCATACGTACTTTCGCGTTTATAATATTAGTTTGGTATCCTACTACTATTATAAATGTGAAAGTGTGTGAGGATGGATGTTTTGTTACTCTTTCACGCAAAAACCACTAAGTGGATTTTGATGAAATTTGGTTTGATAGTAGTTTAAGCTCTGGATTTAAAACATAGGCTACTTTTTATCCCGAAAGAGTACAGTTTTTCCGTAGGATACTGTATTTACGCGGACGGAGCCGCGGGCAACAGCTAGTTAGAATATTTATTACGTAAATTTCTCAGAACTCAAGACTATTTATTTGTATAGAAGCAGTTTCTCACGCCACCTATAATAGCGATTTACTCGTATAAGGCCTAGTACCTGCTGCCTACGCCCTAAGACCTGAATAATAATTCGTCGACCCCTGTGACTCAGTGGTGGAGGTCTAAATATAGGAAAGATTTGTATGTTTGTTACATGTTTGTTTGTTTGCATTGAACTCCAGATTGACGTGGTGTGGAAGCGTATCCAACTAGTTACTACTATTATAAAATATGTAAAAGTTTGTGAGAATGTATGGATGTTTGTTACTCTTTCACTCAAAAACTACTGAACTAAACAGCTTTTGATGAAATTTGGTATGGTAGTAGTTTAAGCTCTGGTTTAAAACATAGACTTTTTAACTTTTTAACCCGATATACTTTATTTACGCGAGCGAAGCCGCGGGCAAAAGCTAGCATATCTATATATTATTATTTTGGTCTAGGGTTTAATTATGTAGTTAGGTACTGAAAGATCATTACGGCCGAAAATCCGAAATACTAATACGCTACTTCAAGTGGCTAATGTGATTTAAAAGCCGTTTTAATTGACGTAGCTTTTGTGTATTATAAAAAATAAGAGTATTGATTTCGTTTTATGTCAGAGTCTTGTATGTTATAAATTGTAGGGCTTATCGAGGCTAAAAAGTAAAATGTCCTAACTTTAAGTGCGCCGTTGGAGCACTCGAGTTGCTCTGTAAAATGCTGCAAAATAACGACAAAAGAGTAAAAAATAGACGAGATACAATAATACATATAGGTAAAACGAACATAGTGTTGTTCTAATTTAAAAATTGAAGCCTGTTACCTCAGGTTACGGACGCCATTACATGCCTATGTTCGATCGCTCACGGCGTAGTCGATTTTCAACAGATGGCGGTACATTTTACTGTATGAAGAATTTTTTCGGCTAAATGTATGCGATAGCATGTCCTTGTGTATAATATGTCTGTTTGATGTGCATCGTGCACATAGAAATAACTGGTGTGGCGAGCTAACTCGTTCGCCTTGTGAGTTGTGTAGCTCTTGCGAACAGGTGCTCCCAGTTATTGTTTGCAATTACAATCAGTTGCTCCGCACTGTTAAGTGTTAGCTCGAAGTTCAAGCTTCGAGTTGTATAGCTTACTGTTTGTTGGTTGCTAGGAATAGATTTGTATAATTTGAGGTATTAACTTTGTAACCAAAGCTGGGGCTATATTGTCCGGAATCCGTAAGGCCGGGGAACAAACAGAGCACTGAAAAAAGAACTCTGCTCTAATACATTAGAGCTGAAAATCGAACACATTACACACGAGTGTGGAAGTCAAATGTCATATATGTCTACTCGACACTTCGATTTTCAACTCTATCGTAGTAGCGCAGAGTTATATTTTCGGTGCTCTGAATTCTCCGGAGATTCCGGATCATATAGTCCCAGCCTTATTATTTATTAGTTTATCCAAAATTTTAGGGTTCCCGTACCCAAAGGGTAAAACGGGAGACCCTACTACCTACTAAAACTCCGCGGTCTGTCTGTCCGTCTGTCACCAGGCTGTCTCATGAACGGTGATCGCTAAACAGTTGAAATTTTCACAGATGATGAATTTCTGTTGCCTTTTGGTACAGGACCCTCCGTGCGCGAGTCCGATTCGCACTTGGCCGGTTTTTTGTATTTTTTCAAAGTGTCTGGACATGTTAATGTTAGACTATCAGACAATGGAGCGGCCCACTCGAGAAAATGCAGTCCGCTGCGCTTTTCGTCATAATAGATATTACATCATTATGTAGTCGAGAGCTTCAACATCTATACGTGGCGAATTTTTAAATGAATGTAGACGATTAGTGCTTATCACATTATCCATTGAAACGTGAAGCAAAAACTTAGTTCACCTTTACACGAAAACTATGCGAACGGAGGAGTATGATATTTGACACAGTTAAAGTTAAGTGTGAAAAAGGAGTGAACTGCAAATTTTTTTTGTAAGAATACTTAAAAAATACATAAAACTAATAAAAATAACTCACACCACCCCGTGTTGGATCCACTACAATTTTGTCACACGTTTGTCAATGTCAAATGTGTCTATCACCTGAGACGTTTGACGGACAACATTTACATTTACATTTACATTTCGTAATCTAAGCAGCAAAAGAATCCTAAATATTAAAGTTCAAAGTTAAAAATTAAATGTAGTGTGGTCGAATTTCGACCTGTGTGTATGTTACATAAAAATAAGACCCTAAGGGGGCTTCGTCCGCGGCAAGTTGGATTTAACACGACATCTTTATAATTTATAGTCTACTGGCTGTTGCCCGCGGCTCCGCCCGCGTAATAACCCACGGGAACCGTACATTTCGCCGCGATAGAAAGTAGCCTATGCCCTTCCCCGTGGTATACTCTATATCTGTGCCAGATCTCGTGATGATGGGTTCAGTAGTTGTGACGTGAACCACATTAAAAAAGCACACACATTTATACATTATCCCACGGGAACATTGTACTTTTTCGGAATAAAAAGTATCTTATGTCCTATCCAGGGACTCAAAGTATGTCTATACCAAATTTCATAAAAATCGGTTTAGCGGTTAAAGAGTGAAGAGGTAACAGACAGACACTTTCGCATATATTAATATTAGTATAGACGTCACTCACAAATAATGTGGCTTTCTATTGGTAAAATATTTTTTTCAAAATCGATTCAGTAGATCCAGAGATCCAGAGATCCAGATCCAGAGAGAAATTTGTGAATTTGTGACGTTGTAGGGGGGGTACCCTACAACGTCACAAATTCACAAATTTCTTAGAGAATATCGAATTATTCGAAAATTGCTAATATCCTACTACATATATACTATTATAAATGTGAAAGTTTGTGAGGATGGATGGATGGATGTTTGTTACTCTTTCACGGAAAAACTACTTAGAACGGATTTCGATGAAATTTGGTATGGTAGTAGCTTAGGCTCTGGATTAAAACATAGGCTACTTTGTATCCCGTATAAGTACAGTATTCCTGTGGGATACTGTATTTACGCGGACGGAGCCGCGGGCAACAGCCAGTTAGAATATTTATTACGTAAATTTCTCATTCTCATCTCATCCCATTGGTATGGTAGTAGCTTAGGCTCTGGATTAAATCATAGGCTACTTTTTATTCCGTATAAGTACAGTATTCCTGTGGGATACTGTATTCACGCGGGCGGAGTCGCGAGAAAAACAAGTTAAAAATAAAAGCTTGTTCTAACTTTGATGAATTCAGTATTAGCGTATATGCGAGCGTCGCAACGTCCTGTGTTTAATTATACTTAATGTTGGAAATTGTACGGTCCATTTTTAGAAGTAGGTATTCCTATGTCAAAGTAAACTTTCCATTTCTTCGGCTGTACATCTAGTACATAATATCATTATACAATCTACAGAATTCGAGTACTGTTGAGTTTTGCCCTTTTTAACCGTTGTGTGTTATTTCATATTTGTTTTTATTATTACTGTAAAGCAACAACGGAATGCGATAGACCGGTATGACGTAACAGCTGTTTCATTCAAACCACACATACGATTTTGAACCCCAATGTCACTGTGTTTGGGTGTGTATTCTAATAACTGGGGTGGTGGTTGAGATGTTGAATAGAATACTGAACCTTATACCCTCGTGTTTGGGTGCATTTCGCTTTGACGCCGTTGGTGGTTCGGAGGCCTCAAAATGTAGGGCGGTTGTAACCGAGGGGGGATGTGGGGAATTTACGAGGGGGGACGCTGCAGGTGCCCAACAGTGTTGCCAACCAGAGGGTTTGTCCCCTAAAATTATGGGGGAAAATCTGTACAGGAGGGGGTTCTTAGGGGGATGAATTTTGTAAGGGGTTTTTATTTTAATCGTTTTAGGTTTAATTTCGATTTGTAAAACGAGGTCCTGAAGAGCGTAAACTTGGAAGTATACGTCAACTTACGGGGTTTTTTCCCCTAAAACGGGGAAAAAAACTAAAGGATATTTAGGGGTTTTCATTTTCTTGTTTTTAATTGAATTGAGCTATTGACACGATTATAATATATCGCTAAGCGTATCGAAGTCAACCTGTAGAAAAAAAACTTTTGGAAGTATACAGTTTTAGTGTATAAACGACAGACCGACAGAATAATATTACAGAACATTTATTTTCGTTATTTGTTCATCATCATTAGTTGATTTTGTGCAGTATTTATAGTATTCTTAAGGCCTGTTGGCCCTGTCACACAATCTCCTTCATAAGTGTCAGATAGTTTTTTTGCATGTTCTATTTCTGTCGCTCGATATAAAGTGAGCAGCGACAAAATTTCCGAATAAGGTATCCGACACTTCTTACAAGATTGTGAAACCGGTAAAATCATACAAAAATGTAGGGGCATTTTTTTTAACTTAAGTTTGGGGAATATTTTTGAGAGTTGGTAACACTCGGTGAGTCAGCTGTCAGTGTGCGCCCGGCCGCCGCGGAGTGCGCACGTCGTGTATACGTGCAGGTGTGTGTGAGCGCGCGATGGCCAAGAAACGGGTGAGGCTATGTAGTGTTGTGAACTTGTGTAGTGGTTGAGTTAGGCAGAGGCTAAATACAATGAAATTAGGGAAGCAAGTAATTTTTGAGTAAATCCCATTTATCCAAGTGCATTGTACGGTTTCCGAGGATAGACAAACTTAATTTTAGTACTCCGCTAGTTGAACATTATATTATTAATAATTTAAAATTACTTAGGGCCTGTTACACAATATAGTATGTGTGAATAGCTTATCCGGCAGTTTTGTCGCTGCTCACTTTATACTCGGCGACAGAGACAAAACATGCCAATAAGCTATCTGACACTTAGTAATAGATCGTGAAACAGCCTTATAGGCCTTTTGGGTTACATTGTTAGCGTTAGTTTTGGTAGTGTAAGGCTGGTACCATATGCTCCGGAATCCGGAACGCCGGGGAAAATTCAGAGCACTAAAAATAGAACTCTGCGCCAATACATTAAAGTTGACTTTCCAACTTGAAAAAAAAATCAGCTGTTTTCTACAAAATACTATCTATGCCGTAGCCCTTTTGTAGGAAACAGCTGATTTTTTTTCAAGTTGGAAAGTTGATCCCATAGTAAAACTCTTCCTATATTCAAGAGTATATTATTCACTCCTGGAAGTTTGGACACTGACTGAAAAAACACCAGGTATAATTCTAGCTGATGCCCACGGCTCCGCCCGCGTAAATACAGTAGCCCTGGGGAATACTGTACGTTTTCGGGATATAAAGTATCCTGTTTTAATCCAGAGTACCATGTCAGATTTCATCAAAATCCGTTCAGTAGTCTTTGAGTGAAAGAGTAACAGACATTCATCCATCCATCCATCCTCACAAACTTTCACATTTATAATAGTAGGAGGACAGTAAAATGTTTGATTAATGAAAATAAGAACCAGGTAGAAATTGGATAATACAATCTACACGATTGATTTTTTACCTACTTATAAACTTTCGCGTCTTGAATTAAAACAGTTTTAAAACAAAATGAAAAAAAAAACCCTTTTGTCATTACTATGTTCTAAAATCTAAATTCTAAAGGAAGGACTGAAATAGAGTTCTAAAAATAACTGGTCGGTTTGTAATTAGGAATCAAATTTTGTTTCATTAGGGCAAATTGCTCGCTAGCAGTCCTTGTGGTAATCTAAAAAGTTTTAAATCGACTGTTTGCCATCCTATGTCCTCCTAGTATATTAGGTGATTTCAGCCCAAATTGTCAAACGCTTCATAACGTTAGGAGCCTCTCAAATAACATGCTCCGACCGACTGATGCGATCTCGAAATTGCATACAGACGATACAGGTCGATCTGGGGATCTAAAAAGGCCACTTTAGGTGTTTCATATTATTTCATAAATTTTTTCCGTAAATAAAAATCATGAATGTTAAAATGGCTATATGATTCATCTGATTTAATCATATTAGAAAACAGCTTTTTTTCAATAGAAATGCATAAAAATGACGCACATACGAGGGCGGCACTGAAAATTTCGGGAATCAAGGAAGTGACACAACATTACTATATAAAAATGTATTTATTGCTTTTCGAAGTATTCTCCGCGAAATTTGACACATTTTTCCATACGATGGAACCAATAATTGAAGCAACCATTCCATTCGGAAGTTGGGGTCTCCAAAATGGCCGTTTTGTAGGCGTCCACAGCTTCTTCAGGTGATGAAAATCTCTGACCACGCAATTTATTCTTTATTTTAGGGAAAGTATAGAAATCATTAGGGCTTAGGTCGGGGCTGTACGGCGGATGGTCTAATAATTCTATGATTTCTTGATCTAAAAACTCTTTTGTTCTGTGCGCGGTGTGAGAACTCGCATTATCGTGATGGAGGATGATGCGGCGGTTGCAGTTCTCTTTACGGAGTTCAGAAACGACCTGTGGCAAACAAATGTTAGCATACCATTCTGCATTAACCGTTCTTTGTCCCTCAAGAGGAATAGTCGCAACATGGCCGGTTTTGGAGACAAACGTGGCCACCATTTTTTTGCAACACTTTTTGTTGGCTTTAACTCATTTTCGAACACCCAAACTCGTGACTGGTTTTTTGTTTCGGGTTCGTACGCGTATATCCAGGACTCGTCACCTGATACGATGTTGTATACAGCATTTGAGGATCCTGCGTGGAATCTTTCGAGAGTTCTGACGCACCAAGTAACGCGAGCCGCTTTTTTCTCTTCACAGAGCAAATGCGGTATCCATCGGGAAAACAACTTTTTTACACCTAGTTGTTCATACAAGATTATTTGTATTTGACTCATTCCAATGTCTAAAGTTGCCTGAATTTCGCGGTATGTCACATGTCGATCTTCCTCAATCATCTTACGCATAGCATCAACGTTTTCTTGGGTGACTGCAGTTTTTGGACGACCTTGACGGGGATCATCACTGAGCTTGACACGTCCACGTTGAAATTCAGCAAACCAGCGATAAATTGTGGTTTTGGATGGGGCTTCATCACCAAATGCAGAAATCATCCGGTCAACACACTGTTTTTGTGTTAAACCACTTCGAAAGTCATAATAAATCATCGCTCTAGAATTTTCTCGAGTCAATTACATTTTCTCAACGACTAAACAAGTTTGACAAGACCGAGAATCTTTTTTAAAATAAATAATCGGTATTCGATTTTTAAAACCAAGGAGTTTTAAATTAAAAAGATTTTAATATGACAGGAACAGTGGAAATATTCCATTCCCGATATTTTTAGTGCAGCCCTCGTAATATGAGTTGAAACAAATATATGAAACACCTAAAGAGGTCATTTTAGATCCCCTGAAGGTAAATCTATATCGTATATAGGGGCCCTAACACATAACAACGTGTGTCGGGAAAGCTAGTGTTTAATAGTACTAAGCTGCGATAAAAAATACTTTGAAAAAAGTTTATAGTCATTAAAAGTCTGAAAATCATACCTTATTTTAGTGGATAAATAAATCCGTAACGAAAAATCAGTAGGTAACAATTTTGAAAGTGATATTAACATTAAAATTGGCGAATTGTTTAAAAAAAAGTGGCAAGTCTGAAATTTGGTGACAGAACTTTAATGGGTGACAATTTTGAGGTTAGTGCTGGTTTTGAAATTGGTGAAACGTAGAAACCGCCGAATGCTACGATGGGTATGGGTGTTAGGAGCAGATACTTGGTGATTTTTATTTTTATTTTTTTTTATTGCATGTTATGGTGCACCGTATGGTGTAGAACTAGTTACTAGGTACACATGACGATACAGTAGGCACATATTAAATAAAGAAGAAACAGATTGAAAAGAAGTTATTAAAAGCTTTCGATTTGATTACACTACTACAAGCATACGGTGTGTCCACGATTGTGTCCACGAAAATCGTGGGCCGTGGGACGTCAATATTTCAAATGAAAACTACGAAGGCTGTTTATATGAACGAAAGCATAATAATAATATTATGTATATTATATTTTCTACTCTGTGCTCTATGGGGCACGGCATAGTGTCACAATTCACACCCCTTCCTTGACTAGCTTTTGACGTCGACAATTGAAAGTAAGTACGTTGTCCCATACAAACTTGATACGACCACTAGTGTGTACTTGGTCTATTTTAAACTTTCTCAATAATTTGTTACGCGTGTACAGTGTTTTATTATATTATAAGTACAGTGTATATACGTAACGCCTTCGTAGCCTATTTCTAATATTACTAGGCTAACATGAGAATATGGCAGGTATATTATGTCACACTGTTGTGACGTCACGTGGCACGCCGCTGTTGAGTTGTGACTTGTGACGTTTCTGGGACACACTCGTCTCGTGTGTACTCGTCTCGTGTGTTTAGTCTGGGGCTATATGCTGCGGAATCCGGAAGGCCGTAGAAAATTCGAAGCATTGAAAATAGAACTCTGCGCAAATACAATTGAGTTGTAAATCGAACACATGAGTGTCGAGACAAATGTCATATATGACAGCTCGACGCTCGAAACTTCCATTTTCGACTCCATTGTATTAGCGCAGGCAGTTCTATTTTCAGTGCTCTGAATTTTCACCGGCCCTCGGGCGGATTCCGGATCATATAGTGCCAGGCCTAGAGTTACTTCACCTCTGACGGGACATTTATGCCGACGACATAACCATCACTGTCATAAAAACTCAGAGGTAAAATAACTCTGAATGGGCTATAGTGGAGTACCATCGGCTAAGTTGACGGTGTTAGGAGTTTTAGCTTAATTAGATGTTTAGTGATGTCAGGTTTCTAAAAGGAAATACCACGGTTTGTTGTAAAATTGTCGGTGAAAATTATTGTTGCGATTGTAGTCCTCCTAAATTTTCCTCACAATGAGGAAAGACGAAAGTGGGACGTTAGTCGTCGGCAATGATGATGATGATTAATGTGATTTTTTTATGCAGAAAGTATGATCGTCCATGAATATGCAAAACATGAGAACAATATTCAGTACTTTCGCCCAAAATGAAATGTCCACAAAAAACAAAGCGTGTCAAAAGTAGATATTATTTTGTCTTTCAGCTACCACATGCATACTGCACTACAATAATACATACATATACTACACTGGAACCTAGATGGACTCGAAAGCTTTGTGAAAATGTCCGAATTTACAGATGTACAAAGTGAAAATTATATTTTGTTCGTGTACTCCACCACTGTGACCTAAAAAGCTCTTGTTTGTGTCTTGGTGTTTTATGCAATCCTAGTAACGTGCGACACAATTTTACTAAATACAATAGTGGTAAATGCGAGTTGCGACGTAAAGAGAGGGACTGAGATAAATGAAGTCTACAGAAGACTATTTTTTCAGTCATTATCTTTATATACATATAAACGCGTTATGTAAACATGTTAGGCTGAGAGTTGGGACTATATGATCCGGAATCCGGCGGGCCCGGGAAAAATTCAGAACACAGAAAATGCGTCTCGGCGTTAATACTTATCTAATAGACTTGAAAATCGAATTATCGAGTGTCGAGCTGTCATATACTTTGAGTTTTGACATTTGAATCTATTTTCATTTCATTTGCGTGTTTGATTTTCAATATTAGTGCAGACTTCTATTTACAGTGCTCTGAATTTTCCCCGGCCTTACGGATTCCGAACAGTATAGTCCCAGCCTTACAAGATATATATTTTTTTTCCATTCCTTTAGGAACAAACAGTTATTTAATGCAAAATATTTTTATAAAGTAGTACATAATTAAGAAACGTAAACCTAGAGTTCCATAGAAAGAAGTAATAAATATATAAATTTAAAGCCACAACGCATGCATTCGGATCAGCTTATAACAATGTTTCCAATTTTGTAATTTGTATTTTGTTTCATTTTACTTAAAGAGCAATGAAACAGATCAAAATCATCAAAATACTTATTATAAATTATTGCACGACCTTATAATAAAAGCATTATTAGCATTAGAAGTCCTGGATTGCGGTACACTAAAAAGGTTTTTTTTTTTAACATTTCTTTCTTGTCTCCGGGGCACACGAATCTCAATACTTCTAAGTAGCTCAGGTGTATCTACAATGTTATGAATTATTTTGTATAAGAACACAATTTAACAAACTAGACGGCGCTTTTCCAAGGGAGGTATGTTATATCTCGAAATTGAAGATTCGTAATCACTTATACACTTATACACAATACTTCAAATTTTTTTTCCGTAGTGTTTCCAATCTCTCAGAGTGAGTTTTGTATTGCGGAGACCACACCGTACTAGCGAACTCTAAGTGACTGCGGATATAGCTATAATATAGTATCTTGTAGGTAAAATAATTTTTAAAAGGCTTAGAGATACGCAGAATAAAACCCATTTGTTTATAGGCCTAAGCTAATATTTTATTAATGTGTGAAACAAATGTAAGTCTAGAGTCCATCAAGACACCCAGATCGCGAATCTCTGATGTTCTTTTTAAATATTTCCCACCAAGTTTATAAAATCGGTTTATGTTTGAGGCTAAAAGTAATTACATTGCATTTATCAGGATTAAGGAAAAGGTTATGTTTCACACATTCATTTTCAAAAACCGTTATATCATTTTGAAGAAGTTCACAGTGGTATGTGTTAACTCTAAATATTTTTGTATAGTCGGCATAAAGCTAGCTATTTTTTAAAACATTACTTAGGTCATTTATGTATAGAACAAATAGTAGTGGTGCTAAATGTGACCCTTGAGCCACACCAGAGGTTATTTGCCTATAATTAGAAGTAAAGCCTTTTAAAACAACAACCTGACACCTGTTATTTACATAAGAACTTACCAGCGAAAGAGATCGCCGTGGACACCAAGATTCCAAAGTTTTAATAATAAGGTGTAGTGAGAGTTTTGGCGAAAGCCTTGGAAAAGTCGGTGTACACGGCGTCTACTTGAAATTTGTTATCAAAGGCATCGTGAATAATTTCCTTAAAAGATAAAAGATTACTCTCAACGCTACGTCCCTATAGAAACCGTGTTGTTGCGGAGAAATAAATGGACGGACAACAGCAAATAGTTGTTGAGCAATAATGTCTTCTAAAATCTTTACAAATACACAGGTCTTGGGTCTGTATTTTTCTATATCATCGCTTAAAGAACTTTTGGGAATTGGAGTTATCCAGGCCCTTTTCCATGCCAAAGGAACACAACCTTCTGATATAGATTTTTTATACAAAATAGAAGTTGTTAGTGCATATGCACATTTTTTTACGAGACTCGGATGTACACCGTACCGATCAGTTCCAGCTCCTTTTTTAGGATCAACTGATTTTAGAAATTTATTAACTAAAGTTTTCGGTGATCTCAATAGTTCCAATGTCAAACAGGGGATTACTAGACGGCTGTAGATTATTTATGGGCGGAGCGTTCACTGTTGGGGGTTCAAAAACTGAATGAAAGTGTTCATTAAATATGTCACATATATCTCTTCCATTAGTGACATATTTATCCTTATAATGCATTTTTGTGGCAATTCACCAAAATTAAAGTTCGACTTTACATATGACAATAGGCATTTCGGTTTCGTCTTAATCATGTCTTCAGATTCAACTATATATTTTTTATAAGTTTCTAGTTCCATTAATGTTGAACGTTTTTTTAATAATTTAAAAGTTTCAAAATCTAAAGGGTTATTGTAAAGCTTCCAGCGCTTATGATATTTTCTTTTTTCATTAAGTAATTTTCTTAGAGGTTTTGTGTACCAGATCGGACAGGATTTAGTGGAAGATCGCACTAGGCGTTTAGAAATTTATTTAATTGATTATTTAATACGTTGTAAAATTTAAAAATACATTCTTCCATGGACAGTTTTTTTGAAAAATAAATTCCAATTCATTTTGAAAAGCTCATCATTTATGCTATCAAAATTTGCTAGATTAAAATTATATGCGGTATTATTATTTAGTATGGGATAATCATTTAAATCTGCTGACATGGTAATTAAGAGGTTTATGATGGGCATCTTCTGAAGTTAAAGGATCGTCACAACGTGTTACTTCACAGTTTGTATTGCTGAATATTAGATCAAGAATTCGATCGTTAATATTTTTAACGAAATTATGTTGTTTTAAATTTGTACTGATGTATTGTTTGTACTGATGTATTGTTATTTACGTTTAAGGAAATATTTTTATATGAGCAATTCCATTCAGGGTCAGAGATCTTGAAATCTCCTGTGACTAGAAAAATGTCATTGGATAACACCATAAGTTGGTTTGTTACATCAAAAAATGTACCAAGGGCATCACGATGTCCAGGACCATGGGGAATGTAAATACAGCCAATATTGAGGGAAGATTTATTGCGGTTATTCAGGGGTATAAAGGTCCAAAATATTTTTCTGAAAATATTTCGAAATAGTGGAGAAAATGTTAAAAGTAAATGATGATATTATATTTTGTAATGAACAACTTTATGGTGTTCTACATTTTCTCTTTAATTTACATATTTGAATAATAGTAAAATATGACTGTCGCCTGTCTGACGTTATTTTTCTCTTGTTACAGGTTTGCATCAAACAATCGTCGGTAGTGTATACGTTTAGACCTGAATACCTAAAGGTATAATAACACTTGATCACATCACAACATTCTACATGAAGTCAAAATAATCCTAAGTCAGACCAGATGTTTATGCCATAGAGCTTATGCTGTCCTAGTCTTTCCGAAAAAGTACAAAAAAAAAACACGGTCGAAATCTCAAACGCTACTTAAAGTTAATCGCTACTTATAGTACGGGCTGTTTCTGCTTGGCGATGAAGCGACTTGAGTGTCTCTAAAACTAAGTAGAGTTTGAGTATTCAGCCAATAGCACTTTGCAGTAGATATATTTTAGACAGTTGATTCCGTCTGCTCGTTTCCTGGTCCATTTCATAGACAAAAAAGTCCAAAGACATAATTAGCTTGTCCCTTGGGCACTCTTTAAAGAGTTTGGCCACAAAGTAGAAGTAGTAGGAATCCATGGTGGCCCCCTAGTTGATCTGATGATGATGTTTATTATTGTAACGCCGTGTCGCCGTCCGCACCACGTATTCTTCAGCCTCACTGGACATAGGCTATATTTATCCCATCCCCTCATACTCTGCCAGTGTGAAGGTAGAGGTATTGATAAGCGGTATACTCTCTTGAAGTATATAACAGCGGTTTCGAGGCGAATATCTAGTTTATACTAGCAAAATCCGGTTTTGGGCAGTAAAATCTAGCGTGTTCAAGTAAAATCCGGATTTATTTATGTAAAATCCGTTTTTGCACGAGTAAAATCCAGTTTGTGCTAGAAAAATCCGGGTTTATTCAGATATAATGTAAAATCTAGTTTTTACCAGTGTAATCCGGTTTTTGTGATTAAAAATCCGGTTTGAAGAATGAAGACGTAGTTTGTGCTACATTTTTTCGATTTGAAAGAGTTTAAGTGGTTTGGTGTGGTTCAGCCTTTTAGATAAATATTGTGGTGTCTCTTGACAGTGATGCTTGTCTGTGGCGGTGTAGCGAAAGTGTTATATTGGAGCTGCAGAGTTTGTTTTGCCGTTTGCGTTGCCATAGTCGGTTGTAGAGACTAGATATATGTATCTAGGCTTATTTAACATGCGTTTGCTAAGCGAATACGATGAAAATTAATAAGATTTTTGCGCATTTATTTTTAAAGACTATATTAACTTTTTGACGAGAATAATAACTAAATATTAATTGCTTAGTAACGTACGCCTATGCTCTTCCCGTGGTACAATCAATATCTGTGCGAAATTTCATCAAAATCGATCTAGTAGTTTCGGAGCCTATTTAATGCAAACAAACATTCAAATTTCACACAAATGTTTCCTCTTTATAATATAAAGCTAGCTAGCTAGCTTTTGCCCGCGGCTTCGCCCACATAAATACACGGAATCCGTACATTTTGGCGGCGATAAAAAGTTAGCTTTTGTCCTTCCCCGTGGGCTTATATCTGTGCCAAATCTCACGGTGCTCGGTTTAGTAGTTTTTACGTGAAATCGTTACAACCAAACAAACAGACTCACATTCAAATTTATAATATTAGTAAGGATTTGTCTACTTACCAATACAAATTGTCACTTGTCGCTAACGTAGATTTTACCAGCGAAGAAGTTATCACAGAAATTAGTTTTCTTATTGGAGTGATATATGCACCGAGTGCGTTACCAAACTTTGGTGATTACTAAAATAGTAAATAAATGTTGTCTGTTTGAAAATACTCGGTTGAAAGGTCAATTTCAAACCAAAAATTTGTCTGCAAAAACACTTGGAAACTATTATTTTAAGGGTTAGCACTTAGCCTTGAGACGATTTTAATTAATGGTCAAAAAAGTCCTAAACTTTTTAAGAGTGCTGTAATTAGTGACCTGACATTTAGTAATATATTAAAAAATATAGTCGTAGCTAAGGTAAATAATCGTGGCCGAATTCACAGACCCTACTTAAAGTGAAGGATTCTCCGTTCTGTGTTCAGATCCAACTTAATCTAGATGTTAACAAGTAGACAATAGTACACTACAATGCTACCAATTTAAATGTCACTAATTTACCGTGCAATAGTTATATAGAAATATAATGACACGTGTGGGCGGATTTAATCTTTTTGTTTACATTTTGAGACTAATTTCTATGCGAGCATGTCTCTTGGTAGTACTAGGGACACATAAGAACTTAGAAGGTCAGCGGACAGCCGGTGATGAAATATTCACCATCACCAATCGATAACATCGATCTGTACATAAATAGAGCAACCTTGGTGTTATGTGGGCCTGGTGATAAATGTGATCATTGATATAATTTACTCCACGTAAAAGAGAGCTTTCGACACGAATAGGCCGACTCGACCGGAATAGTACCATGGAAAACAGACGTGAAATAACGCTTGCGTGTTTCGCCGGCTGAGTAAGGCTACCGTCAGGCCCAAGGGTTTTGGGGATTTCAACAAGGGGGAACGCACTCGTAACTCCTCCGGGTTGCGAGTGTCCATGGGCGGCGGCAATCGCTTGTCATCAAGTAATCCGTTAGCTCGTTCCCTGGCCACGCGTGGACACTGTACATCACTTATAGAGGTTATCTCTTATCAGCTGTTTCACTGATATTATAGCACGACCTATGTATATTGACGAACATAACATCATCATCATCATCATTAGATATTAGGCGTTACCCGCGACTTCGTGCACGCTAAAGAAAATCGATTCGAAACCGTAAATTTTGCCGCGATAAAAAGTCGCCTATGTCCTTCCTCGTGGTCTATTCTATATTTATGCCACATTTCATCAAAATAGGTCAGTTTTACGAGAATCGTGCATCCGGAGAGTATGAAATTTGGTCGGTAAATAAAAGTTTATGTGGAGGAAGGTGTGCAGAAAGCGAACATTTAAAAAAAAAATGCTTCTTTACATAAAAGTTAAAAAAACAACAAACACTACGTGCGTTTGTTGTTGAGGTTTGTCAATCTTGTAACAAGTAACATTTTCACATTTCTTTTAATTTTTTTTTGTACCTTAGACGCAAAAGTTATAAAATTCAAACTTAAAAATTATACCTAGTCTTGCCATAAATACTGAAACAAAGAAAAAAAAATTATATTGCAAATAACATTTATTACTTTTACAGTGTGCTAGTTTAATTATTAATACATAAATATAAAACAATTTAAAATATAAAAAGCTTATTCGAAGTGGTCTCCATTGGCTGCAATACAGTCCTTTAAATGTTGGCCAGTTATCAATAGAAGCACGCACTCTTTCCACGGGAAAATTCTTCACTTGGAATCGTACGGATTGTTTAGACTCCAAATTATCATGGCGTTTAGAGCAAGCGGTACTCTCTAAAACTGACCATAAATTATAATCCAACGGATTAAGATCGGGACTAGATGACAGCTAGTCTTCAGCTCTGAAGAAGTCCGAAACGTTCGTTTCCAACCAAGACTGCGTAGACCGAGCGTTATGACCCGGCGCCGAGTCTTGCTGGAAAGACCATTATTGGTTATTGAACATGGTGTTGTTAAGGGGCTTCACTACCATCTCAATGTTTGCCGATGTTTTGATACCTTTTTCACAAAAGTATGGCTCAGTCACTCCTTCATAGCTAATACCCCACTAAACAATCACTAAACTCGGATAGTGCCCACGTTGCACTCTGTGGACTAATTGGAAAGCTTCCTTAGAGCTTTGAGCATAAATACGGTCATTTTGTTTGTTAAAATGTTGCTCAATTGTAAAAAAATTCTCATCCGTAAACAAAATTTTTCTGTGACCTCCCTTTGCGTACCGCTTCAGTAGTTGTTTCGATTTTACCACCATACTATTCTTTTTTAAATTATCAGTTAAGAAATGACCAGTACGTCTCTTATAGGCTGCAAGTCCTAAGTCATTTTTTAAAATACCCGAAATGGTTCTAGGTGCTATCTTCATCTCCCGAGATAAAATCTTTTGCTTTCGGACAGGATTTCTTCTTATTCTTTCCCTTACTGCTTTGACCACCTTTTTCGTACGAACACTACGTGGACGGCCAGACCTTTTTCTGTCACAAACAGAGGAGGTCTCATTGTACCTATTAATAGCCCGATACACAAACATTTTACTAATCCCAAGCATATGGAGAGTTTTAAAAATTGCATTTGGCTCCATACCTACTTTGTATAATGCAATCACAGCGATTCGGTTCTCTTTATCACCCCACTCCATTTTAGGCCCGTATTAATAAAACCGTTCTCAAACTCGTTCTCAAGACCTTTCTTGGCTGAGACAGTCTCAAGTAACGATTAGCTTCTTAAGACGGTCTTTAATTCATAGTATGATCTCAAGACCGTCTCAGTTGATTGATATTGAGATCACTTACTTAACTTTTAAGCGTCACCTACACGACAAAGAACGAATAAAATAACGTTTCGTTTACACTTCTACAAAGTACGGATTTATTTATTGATTATGATTGATTATATATTCCTTTAATATTTCTTTTTAAAAATGTAATATTTAATAATATAAATACCACAAATAGTTTAGTCTGTATTATTTATATTGAAAAAAACTGATTTTCATAAATTTTTACGTATATATTAATATTTATTATTGTCTAGCATAATAATATCCATATTTTTTAACAACTACGTTAAACGGAATGCGGATCATTGCCATTCGAAAAAAGTTCTTCTTCTTCTTATTCTTTTAAGTGGCTCCTTAGTGATTCGCCAATGTGTTGTGTTGACGAAAACTCTGCCTTATGACTGGGTTTTATGAATAAACAAGGGCACGGTGTACAGGAGGAAGTCTGTTGAATAATCTAAAACCTAGAACAGACAAATTTAGGGCCAGTACCACAGTATGTACATAAAATTTCAGTAAAAGGAGTATAATTTACAAAACACAGAACAGATTTAAGGTTGATAGGGCGAGGAATTGTAGGAGGGATTATATAATGAATTGTTTTTTGGGCAGCGAAAAAAAGTTCTGCTGTCAAGTGTCAAATCAAGTCAATTAATATAAATCAAATAGGTAATTCGTTTAATATAAATAAATAAATAAATATATTTAAATAAAATCGAAAATATTTCTACAAATACTCGACACTGGCAGAATGGTGCAAAACCTTTGTAACCGCGATTACCAAAAAAAAGAAGAATAAGTATCAATCATGTATCAATATAGCATCTTTTTTTATAACTTTATTTTGTGTTGAGTATGTAGTGTAAATTCTGAGTTTGTTTAATCATAAATTTAGATTTTAATTTACATACTTTTAACACACCCAAAAACACCACAAATAATAATGTACTGTATCGCAATTCCCAAGCAAGCCGTTCTCAAGTCAAGGTTTGACTGTACCCACGAAACCGCGTCTCAAGTAACAGTTTGACAGCAATGGCAGCGTACTCGAGTAACGAGTCTCGTTTATTAATACGTTCGCACTCACTTGATATGCCGTACCTACAGCTGTACTTAAGTACGGTCTATTAATTAAAACAACGTCTTAAGTACTTTCTTGAGAATTGTCTTAGAGATAAGAACGCGTTATTAATACGGGCCTTAATGTCGCAAAATATTGCACAATGTATTGGCGCCAAAATGAAAAAATCAATGAACAATCATATAAAAATGACGGATTCCAAATTATAATGTAATATTTTGTTTATTTTTAATTGTAACAATATTTATGGCCAGACTAACTAAGTACATATGATTCAAGTTTAATAATTTATTATGAAAGAATTTCGACCATAGGGCGTCTTCCTCTAGTTATAATTAAAACAAGGCGTTTTGCGCACACACGCTCCGGTCCACCGGAGAGGTCTATCTGTGCAGGTAGATCGCAACGTGCGTGGGAATAGTCCTGCGCAGGCGGCCGGAGCTAGATCGAAAATCAATTCTTTCGAGTGACACCGTACGGTGTAACTGTACGTGTGTGCGTGCACCGCTCCGGTACACCGTGCACCGCTCCGGTACACCGTGCACCGCTCCGGTACACCGTGCACCGCTCCGGTACACCGTGCACCGCTCCGGTACACCGTGCACCGCTCCGGTACACCGTGCACCGCTCCGGTACACCGTGCACCGCTCCGGTACACCGTGCACCGCTCCGGTACACCGTGCACCGCTCCGGTACACCGTGCACCGCTCCGGTACACCGTGCACCGCTCCGGTACACCGTGCACCGCTCCGGTACACCGTGCACCGCTCCGGTACACCGTGCACCGCAATCCCATACACGCTACGACGTTCGGTTGACATGCGCAGGCAAACCTGTACAGGTAACCTCTGCGGTAGACCGTAGCGTGTATGGCCTACTTAACAGGCATAACGAAATTTATAATATTCACTTGTATATATTACTGTGTAAACATTATTATTGTGCAGATCATACAATCGGAAGGTTATCTACATATTGGATTGTGCCGGTTTACTTGCCACGTTTGTGACGGCGCGCGATACATTACAAGCTGACCAATATAAAAATACAATATTCTACATAATATAGACACTTCAATAATTATTATCAGCCCAAAAGTAAACAAAAGTAGACAGCAAATAAGCGTTCGATAGTGCAAATAGGTGCAAACTAGATTTTCTTGACAAGATTTTACGTTAGCCGCAGCGTTTTGGTAGTTTAGTCGCCGCTGCGTTTTACCACTCGCCTCTACGTGTTTGCTGCGTTTTCCTGTCCGCCGCTGCGTTAACGCCGTCAAGATAAACCCGCAAACGATGCGACACCGAGTGCTGCCGATGCTGGCGCCAGTGTTTCTGTCCAAGCTGTGGCGGCGACGCCGACGCGCTAAGGCTATAGAGAAACTGCACGGGGTAAAACACCTGCGACTCGCCCGATCGTGTGCGTCTCCCATAGGGCCTACCTAATTATGAGTAATATCCGCGTCACCATAAGAAATCATCCTACATATTTTTTTGACTTTATGAGCTATGTACTTTTAGCCTCGGCTCGAGCGGGTTACGGAGCGTGGACACTCGCTATTGACAAACAACGCACAACAGAAAGAGCTCTGTCCGTCCGTCCGTCTGTCTGTCTGTCTGCGCTTCTAGCTTCTGTAATTATGAATATAAGTGGATGAAATTTGGTATAGTTATAGAATGTTTATAGATCTCGGTTTTAGCATCATAAAATAATGCAAATTTTATATTTTATGGGGTTGGCTCTCCATACATGTGAAGTGGGGGATTTTTTTTATCATTCTACCCCATCGTGTAGGGTATCGTTGAATAGGCATCTTTAAATAAAGGCAAGGTTTCATACATTACTTTTTAACAAAGTAAACCATTTACGAGAAATTGGCCTTCAAATATGGTTTATAAGTTGGTCCCCCCCCGGGCATTTCTAAACTATGAGACTTAGAAACTTGCAATTTTCCATGCTAATAGATCCTGCTATAAACTATTTAGAAAAATTATTTTGAATTAAATCGGACAGTAACTTTTGAAGTAATATGAAAAAAAAAATATTACGCGATTATAGTTACGGAACCCTCCTTAGACATGTTCTGAAACGCTCTTGGTTCGATTATTTGTGACAAGTCTCCGTTCTCAGTGGCAAATTCTCGAAAGGTGTGTAGAAGTAGCGACTGGTCGCGGTAGCCGGTAGCCAGTTTACACCGAGCATCGCTTATTTCGTTTTGTATTATTCCTGACGTGTATGCGTTTATACTTTTTTTAAGTTTCTGACTATTTACTTTTGTAGTATTTACTTTTGTAGTATTTACTTTTGTAGTATTTACTTTTGTAGTATTTACTTTTGTAGTTTTTACGATTTCTTACAATGTACAAGTTTTTCAACGGACATAACTCGTTTAAATAAAGAAGGGGACTGAGACAAATGATGAATACCTGTGATAAGTTGACATATTCATTTGTCTCAGTCCCCCTCTTTACCTAAACTAATAGTAATTTCCGATACCCGAGTTACATTTTTCAATTTCTCAACTTTGCTCCTGTTTCAATTGATTCAAAGATTGAATATTTTTCGTTTTCTAACTTTATCGTTTCTGTCGAAGGTTGTATGAATTGTTTTCATTCAATGCATCCAACTATTTCTATTAATTTTTGTAATGCTTTGTTTTGAATTGTCATAAGTCATAAACCCATATTTTTTAATAATTACTTAAAAGTCTGAGCACTTTTCCACTTACTTTTGACTGTTATATCAATTATAATTACATAATATTTAATACGGCCGAACCTACGTTACATGCTGCCCTAAGTCCTTATTGTCTAGAATCTAGATTAATCTTATAATTGAAAATGTGTAAAGAGAATTTATTAGGTTAGGTCTCGAAAGTTATTATGAATTTCCCTATTTAATAAGGAAATTATGCTACATAATTAATTATAATTAATTGACCTGTGTTACCAGGATCACATATAAATGAGAAGTAAACAGACGACCACATAACACTATTTTGTAATTATGATTATTTGTAACGACTTTTGAAACACGCGGAAACATCTTTCTTTTATCGACCTGTTGGAAAACTATTGTAAGTTACAATTTCGGTAAATCTTTCACTATGTAATTTACATATTGATATTTTGTACATTAAAATAACACTCGACACCTCTATTATAATATGTATTTTCATAGTGAATATTGTTATATACTTTGTTAAATTCAAAAGCCTCCTTACTTTTGTGAAGGGTTTGGACATAATGCATGTTTATGTCTGTCTACTGAACGTTTTAGAACTGGATATCTTTCAATCTTATGTATCTTATTATCAAAAAAATCTTATGTATCTTATACTTTAAATGAGTCTATCTTGTATATATATATATATATATATATATATATATATATATATATATATATATATATATATATATATATATATATATATCAGTTTCTCGAAAACTGCTGCAACTATTACCATGAGAAGAAAAATCGATCTAGCTAGGTCTTACCTCTGAGAAACTACGCACTTTAAGCTATACATTTTCTTTCGTCGTGCAACAATATATCGATAATTTCGACTCTAATATGTCAGTCCGATTGGCAGTTTGGTATGCGTATGTATAATTTTTGCTTTGTTCGAAAATTGGGAATGTGGTTTGAATGGTGAATTGGGTTCGAATCCCTGACAGATAATATTTCTGTGATTCTTTTTTAAATTTTAAAATTTATCAGAACTCCGAGCAATGCTCGGTTACCCAGGCACTTGTTATGAAATATACAAAGCACAATGATTTGTGTTAATGTTGTATGTTGTATGTTGTAACATGTGATCTGACGCGACGCGTTTTGTGTTACAGAGCGCGTCGGAGACGTCGGCGACGGCGGGCAGCGGGTCGGGCGGGTCGGGCGGGACGCGCGTGTCGTCGCGCTCCAGAGCGTCCGAGGAGCCGCATATTGGTGAGTTGACCTCTTCGTAGTTCATGTGTTCCTACTATCTCTATTTTTTTTTTTGACGCGAGAGATATCGTGGCTTTAAAGAAAACATGTGTGATAAAACGCTTCTCTACTAGTATTTCTCTGTTGTTGGATTTGAGAAGTCGTAAGATGTCGCGGACTCGCAGAAAACCGGCCTCAATTTATGAATAATGAATACCGGAGGGCCATGAGAGTTGAGCTTTAGGGTACAGACCACGCAGTTGTAACTCCTCTAATAATTATATTTAAGAAATGGTATCTACGTAGTATTTTATATAGTAAATACTTTACCATTAGGTGTTCCGCCGCTCGTTACTTTTGACATAATAATACACTGACGAAGCAAGTCCTCAAGACATTTCGGCTAGCGGAGACAGCGACAGCCCGGGAATAGGAGGGCTCTTATTTTTGATTAGCGTTTTAGTATTCGGCCGTAAATCCTTCATCCAGCGCTGTCAAAGAAATTTTAAAATCTTACTAATGTAATAGTTTATATAAATAATATAAATATAAAAGTTTGTGAGCATGGATGTATGGATGGATGGATGAATGTTTGTTTCTCTTTCACCCAAAAAATACTGAACGGATTTTGATGAAATTTGGTATGGTAGTAGTTTGAGCTCTGGAATAACACATAGGCTACTTTTTATCCCGAAAAAGGACAGTGTTTCTGTGGGATACTGTATTTTTACGCGGGCGGAGCCGCGGGCTAAGCTATAATAGTTTAATACTGATGTCTCCCCCCTGGCGTTTCAGGCAAGTACAAGCTGCTCAAGACGATCGGTAAGGGCAACTTCGCGAAGGTAAAGCTCGCCAAGCATGTCCCCACCGGCAAGGAGGTGGCCATCAAGATCATCGACAAGACTCAGCTCAATCCGGGGTCGCTGCAGAAGCTGTTCCGCGAGGTACGTCCCTCCCCTAGCACGCAGTTCCCCGCCAAACATGTCTCTCCCCTGGCCAACAGTCCCCGGTCAAACAAGTCCTCTTTCGCAAACGAGTCAAATCGCTTAGAATTCTATAACTTTTTAATTTATCAACTGATTACTGTACTTTTTTAAATTTTCGGTCCATGTTTATGTTGCCTTTCGGAAAATATAAGAATTTTGCTGATTTAAAGCAAATGCATGTCCTATCCTCTCTCCAATACCGCTACTCGTGTTTTCCAGGTGCGGATAATGAAGATGCTGGACCACCCGAACATCGTAAAGCTGTTCCAGGTGATCGAGACTGAGAAGACGCTCTACCTCGTCATGGAGTACGCGTCCGGCGGCGAGGTAATGTACTTGCTACTCTCCAGGTGTAGCAGATGTCCGTGGGCGACGATACGATCCAGCAGGCCATAGGATTGCTCGTTTGCCATCTACAATTATTAAAAACCCACAAAATTTGAACATCAAGAGTATAATTTAATATCTTGTTTGTAACTTTATTAGAGTAGAAAATAGAAAATCTTTATATCTTACGTAATGTTGAGTCTGCTAGAACTAACTTGTATTTAGAGAAAACTTGAAACCTTTTAATATAAAAAATTATATTAACTTTTATAATATGTGTTAAATTTTATTCACATCGGTTAAGTTTAGCTATTTCAGAGTTTGGTGAACAAAAAGTACAAAAAATCCTGATATTATAATACTTATTCTAATATATGTGCCATGTCTAGTCATTGAACTGTTATATTATTTAAATAATTTACATATTTACATACTTATATTAAATAAAGTGACGTAGATGTGGTATTTACGCATTTAACAACATCCGTGGTCCAGTGGTTTAAAACTTGGCTCTCGACTCGGAGGTCGTGGGTTCGATTCCTGCGTTGGAATTACAAAAAAATTTGTTTTCTAGTTTGGATAGGACAATGCAGGCTGATCACCTGATTGTTTTACAAGAAAGGTGATCCATGCTTCGGATGGGCATGTAAAAAGACGGTCCTGCGCCCGATCTCTCGCCAGTCGTGTTGGTGAAATCCTGGGTTTACGAAAATAAAGGAAGAGAGATTGCTCTTGTGTACTTCACAGACAGTTGTTTTTTTAGTGCCCAAGTGGGGCACTATAAAAACAACTCCTGCGTAGCCGGGCGAAATCGGTGTGAGAGCTATTATTTACGCATGTGCGTCGATGTTAACATGATCACATACTAAACCTCTTGTTCCTTACATTTCAGGTGTTCGACTACCTAGTACTTCACGGGCGGATGAAGGAAAAAGAAGCGCGGGCCAAGTTTCGCCAGATCGTGTCCGCCGTGCAGTACTGCCACCAGAAACGTATCATACACAGGGACCTCAAGGTCAGTGACAGTCCCCACCCCGCACTATACAGTACCCCGGCACCAGGAGCGCATCACACACAGGGACCTCGAGGTCGGTGACAGTCCTCAACCCGCACTATAGAGTACCCCGGCACCAGGTGCATATCATACACAGGGACCTGGAGTCCAGTAACAGTCCCCACCCCGCACTATACAGTACCTCGGCACCAGGAGCGTATCATACACAGGGACCTCGAGGTCGGTGACAGTCCTCACCCTGCACTATACAGTACCTCGCCACCAGGAGCACATCATACACAGGGACCTCGAGTCCAGTCACAGTCCCCACCCCGCACTATACAGTACCTCGGCACCAGGAGCGCATCATACACATGGACCTCGTGGTCGGTGACAGTCCTCACCCCGCACTATACAGTACCCCGGCACCAGGAGCGCATCATACACAGGGACCTCGAGGTCGGTGACAGTCCTCACCCCGCACTATACAGTACCCCGGCACCAGGAACACATCATACACAGGGACCTCGAGTCCAGTCACAGTCCCCACCCCGCAATATACAGTACCTCGGCACCAGGAGCGCATCATACACAGGGACCTCGAGGTCGGTGACAGTCCTCACCCCGCATTATACAGTACCCCGGCACCAGGAGCGCATCATACACAGGGACCTCGAGGTCGGTGACAGTCCTCACCCCGCACTATACAGTACCCCGGCACCAGGAGCGCATCATACACAGGGTCCCTGAGTCCAGTGACAGTCTCCATCCCGTACTATACAGTAACCCGGCTCCCGGAGCGCATCATACACAGGGACCTCAAAGTCAGTGACGGGCCCCACCCCGCACTATACAGTAAAATCGTGTAATATAAATTAGGGATGTAGCTCTATTACTTCATTATGTATTTTAATAATATGTTACGGTTGTACCATTTAACCTTCCAGCATAGCATGACTGCATTTTTATAGGAAAAAAATAGAAAATGAGAAAAAATTATTGTTAAGACAAAAAGACCGATTTTCTTTATTAATATGTAATTTTGTTTATTGTTCCGTTGACAAGGATTATTTTTACGGTGGTAATGCTACGCGTGCTGGCTCTGTATAATGTATCATATTATGTTGACATATTGCTCTCACATTGCAGGCGGAGAACCTCCTTCTAGACGGCGAGATGAACATCAAGATCGCGGACTTCGGGTTCTCTAACGAGTTCACGCCGGGCGCCAAGCTCGACACCTTCTGCGGCAGCCCGCCCTACGCCGCGCCCGAGCTGTTCCAAGGTGTGTACTCGGTGTCTCTCCCCTGTCACAGTCCCCTGTGTGTCGACGAGATCGCGCCGCGCCCGAGCCTTTTTTTTTCTTTCATTAATAATAATATCTATGTACGCTTTCACACCACCTCAATCTGGTCCCGTGGTATGTTCTCGAAGGGCTTGTATTGCGAGTACCAGACAACGGAAATATATTTAATACTTTTATACTATACAATTAAGATTTTATTATATAATCCACATATTTAACACACATCCCCTGGCGGTATTCGTAACTGCGACCTCCGGGATTGAGCGCCAACGCGCTAACTACTGAGCCACAGAGGTCGTCAAAAGGTATTGCACGTGTACAATATCCCGTGTCTCTCCCTTGTCACAGTCCCCTGTGTGTCAATGACAAACCACAAAGGTCTTCAAATTATAATTTACTTTTTAACCATCCATATGTTAGTTTCTACTTCTAATATAAAACATACTTGCTGTACTCGTAATAATAGCTCTCACACCGATTACGGTGACGGTGGCCGGTCTCGTTTAAGCTTTAAGCTACGCAGGAGCTATTTTTTATAGTGCCCATACGATACGACGCATGGATCATCCCTCTCGTCAGACAATCGGGTGATCATTCCCGCATCAGTCCCAACCAGACTTGAAAACAACATTTTTTTGTTGTTACATGTATTATGCTAATTGGTAAATGAACACAGGCAAGAAGTACGACGGACCGGAGGTGGACGTGTGGTCGCTGGGCGTGATCCTGTACACGCTCGTGTCGGGGTCGCTGCCCTTCGACGGCTCCACGCTGCGGGAGCTGCGCGAGAGGGTACTGCGCGGGAAATATAGGTAGGTAACAAAATACCAAATAATATTTTTGGTTTACTAGCTTTTGGCCGTGGCTCTGCCCGCGTAAATAGAATATCACTGTGCTTTTTCGGGATAGAAAATTTGTGCTGTGTGCTAAACCAGCGCTTAATCTACTACCATATTAAATTTCATCAAAATACGTTCGGTAGTTTTAGCCTGAAAGAGTAATAAACATCCATCCATCCATCCATTGATCGATCCATCCATCCTCACAAACTTTCACACATTTATAATAGTAGTAGGAAATGTGAATGGGTGTGAGGATGGATGGATGGATATTTGTTAGTTACTCTTTCAGGCGAAAACCACTGAACGGATTTTGATAAAGTTTTGTGTGGTAGTAGTTTAGGTATAGTTCTAATTCCTTACTAATATTATAAATCTGAATGTGAGTTTGTTTGTTTGGTTTTTACGCTTTCATGTAAAAACTACTTAACTGATCTGATCGTGAAATTTGGCACAGATATAGAGTAGACCACGGGTAAGCACATAGGCTACTTTTTATTGCGCGAAAATATACGGTTCCCGCGTGGGATCTGTATATCCGCGGGCGGAGCCGCGGGCAAATGGTAGTAAACCATAAATATTATTTGTCACTAGATGTTGTCCGCGACTTCGTATGCTCAAAAAGAAATCCTGCAGGAACCGTACATTTTGATTCGTTAAAAAATAGCCTACCAAATCAAATTTCATCGAAATCCGTTCGGTAGTTTTTGCGTGAAAAAGTAACAAGTATCCATCCTCACAAACTTACATAATATATTTAATAATAGTAGTAGGATTTTGCAGAAAATCATATCTGTATTCGTACATCTATTTGTAAGTTTGTGTTTCCAGGATACCGTTCTACATGTCGACGGACTGCGAGAACCTGTTGAAGAAGTTCCTCGTCCTAAACCCGGCGAAGCGCGCCTCGCTCGAGAGCGTCATGAGAGACAGGTGGGTAAAGCTCTGGTGTCATACAGCGACCGTAATACAGGGTGAATGAACATGTTCTATGTAAAAAAGTGGGTTTCCTAGAAAGCGGTACTTGTCACCATTGTAAATTAATGGTTTATATTCTGTTCAGGTCAAATTTAATCTAAACGTAAATAAACATAATAAATTCGACCAAATTAATGTGTCATTGTATTTTTAATTAAGTAACATTTCAATTGCATTTAAAGCGCTATTGTCTTAATTTTAATTATTTATTTAACGCCTTTTAATTACTCGGGTTTAGATCTTGGCTCTCTACTCTGGAGGTCGTGGGTTTGGTCCCCGCGTTGGAACAACAAAAAAATGTTGTTTTAAGTCTAGACCATTTTAAGACAATGCAGCCTGATCGCCTGATTGTATGGCAAGAGAGATAATCCATGCGTCGGATGGGCATGTAAAAAGTCAGTCCTGATCTCTCGCCAGTCGTGTCGGTCATACGTCCCACTGGGTTACGAGAATGAAGGAAGAGAGAGTGCTCTTGTTATGCGCACACACTTGGGCACAACAACAAAAAAAAAAAACTAGTACGAAGCTGGTCTGGTTTCAATAAAACCAGTGTGGTTTAGAAAAATAAAACTAGCTATTATTAATCAAAAGTGTGTTAAATTAATTTCAAGTGTGTTCTTTATTAATATATCTTTTTAAATGTTGCTTTAAAAAGAAATTTTGTCGATGGCAGGTGGATGAACACCGGGTACGAGGACGACGAACTGCGGCCGTACGTCGAGCCTAGCCAGGACTTCAAGGACCACAAGCGGATAGGTAAGCGACAGGGGATTGTCGGCAGGGGAAAGACAATTACAGAGGACTGTTGACAGGAAAGTTCCAATGACAGGGAACTGTTATTGAGGGATTGTGGCTTATGGTGACAGATTAATGTAAAGTGACTTACAGGGAATTGACATCATGAGGGCAGCAGAAAAATGATCAGAATGATCAGAAGTGACAAATAAATACTGAGTTGACTCGTCGTGAGACTGATTATAACAAAATACGTATTAAGTAAGATGGATACAAATATACATTGTGTTTGAAATCACGACCTGTCATGTATGGCTAGATAATATATTTTGCATTATTTAGTTTCAACAAGGTAAATAAAAAGATAATAATAAAAGGTTTGTGGTTTCTGAAAATTCACTCTGTATATTGCATATTCAAATTATTAATACAAATGCTTTAATATAAATACAATGTAACTCCTATTTGTTACTAACAGCTAATTAGTAATTTTACTAAAAATAATAATAATACATAATAATGTTTGCCGTTTGGATGTGATTTTGTTTAAATATTTTATGGATTCTCCTATTTTTTAATTAATATGTTAAACCAGGCACATATTTAGTAACTTTATTTCAAAAAAATACATTTTAGTAATGTATTAATATAAATAAAATTATATCCATCGTTTTGCAAAAGTAAAACTAATAACATAATTTAATAATTGAGAATTTGCGCTACTAGTTTCAAAGCTAATTGCAGATTGAAGAACACAAAAGCACATTATACACATTATACACACAAAGTGCAATAGATAATATTTATATAGGGTTTTATTTATGATATAGCTATTGGAAAGGCTTAGAAAAATGGCAAAAATAATTAATTCAAAACATTGAAAGAATATTAGTGCTTCTATTCGCCGCTAGATGTCGGCTTTAAAAACGCATAAGCGCCATCTATCAGTGTAGTTAACATTTTTGGTCCATGAGTGTAAATTATTTATATGACAACTAAAATTCTTTTTATATCTATGTTAAAATAATATTCTTCATTTACTTGGTCACCAACTAAAATATTATTAACTCGTTTACATGTAATAAATGTAGCTAGCGAGTATAGAACTGACGATTTGGTCCGTTCACACTGAGACGCGACGCGGCGCGATATTTTTAAGATAGGGATTCAAAATTGAACTTTATTCACTACACACGTAGATACAAGTTTCATTGCAAGTGTTCGAATTTCGAGCTGCACCGCGTGTGTCTTCTTGTGTAGTTCAATTTTGTATCGCTATCTCATGAATACCGCATCGCGTCGCGACGCGTCTCGGGTATGTTATAGCGCTGAGCGTAAGCACAAAGCTTTGAAACCGCTTGCTACACTAACACAGACCCAAGAAACACACAGACCTCGCTTGCATCAAGCGAGTGGACACGTTTATATTTTTATTCCTGAAAAGGTGTCGTGGAAAATACAAATAAATATGTATCAGGTACACGTATTTTTTACTCTTCTAATAATCTAAAAGGACGGTTAGAATGATGCAAAACTATAAAACAGTTTTATATTAGGTACGAGTATAAATATTCTTAAAATGTTACTTTTGTGGGTCCTACTTACTTTGTAATTAATGATTGTTTTTTTATTTGTGTAAAGCGGCCGGCCCACACAACGGTAAGTTAAATGTCGTGTTTGAAATGGGAATTCCAAATCTTATTAAAAAAAAAAACTTTTGATAAAATATTTGGGCCCCAATTTAAAGTAACAATTTGTTGAAGTCATTTTGACGTCAAAGTTATCTTATTTTTACTGACTTTACATGAAAATAGTGTTAAGTTCACAGACTAAATCCGAGTCTTGATAATTTTTGAAATTGCCAAAGACGTGTCCACAATATAACTGAAGCCATTTCACCTCACCCTGTGTATATATCACTTGGGTCTGTTTACAAGCTACTGATAAGTTTCGGATAGCTTATTCGCATGTTTTGTCTCTGTCGCTCGATATAAAGTGAACAGCGACAAAACTTCCGAATAAGCTATTCGACACTTATTAGAAGATGTGCAACAGGCTTTATTATTGGGTATGTCTATTTGAATCATAAGCAAGTTTTATTAAACTTAAAAACATAGAACTGTTTACAATAATTACTGTATACATAACTTTCATTGTTACTAGCATTGTTGTTTTTTTTTTCTCTTCCTTATTCATTATCTATTCAAATTCTCTACATACCTATAGTATGATTCAAAATTGTCTCCCATTTTTCCAATTTTTATGACAAATAGACATGCTCAATAGTATCCAACAAGCTACATATTTTATAACTAACGTTTTTGTATTTCATGCGCCCGCCGCTATCCGCTACAGCGCAAGTCGGTACGTCGCATATTCCGTCCTACAGAATGTTACGAAATATGTCCCGATTTTTTTTTTAATTTTATTAGTTGATATCGAAAGTTGATGGATTATTTATTAAATATCGGTAAATAATGAATAGATGTATATTGATTGATGTAGTAAATAAATATTTATAAATAAATAAAAATAAAATAAAAAAGGCGTGAAAAATAGGGACAGATTTGATTCTTGCACGCTGTATGTTGTCCAGTGCGCTTACTTTGTTTTAGTAGCGATTTTATTTAAGGCAGTCCTGGTTCAGGTCCTGCTTACACCGAGACGCGGCGTCATTTTTAACCGATTTAAAAAAAAGGAGGCGGTTATACGTACGGCTGCATATATATTTTTTTTTTGTATGTTCAACAATTACTCCGCCGTCTGTGGACCGATTTTGAAAATTATTTTTTTATGTATAGGGTATAATCCCAAATTCGTCCTTTTGACATCAAAATCGAGGGAACTCCTTGAAATTTATATGTGATTTCGACTGTTTCTGAAGTAGCCCAAGTATATGTTACCAAAAAGTAAGATTTTGCTCCAAGGTATACATACCCTGGATCCAAAAGTACTGAACAGAACTCCTGACTCTTTATAAATACATGTTTGGGGATTTCGGCGCTGTTTAAAGAACTGCAAGCATATGCCACTATGAGTATAACTTACAGTAATCATTATCTTATTTACAATACCTAATGGAAGCTTGGCGCGTATTCAATTATACATTCCGTCGTTTATTTTAAACTGTCTTAAAATGTATTAATAATTATTTAACAAATATCATTAAAAAGGGAAAAATATTATTTTTAAACAAAAAATTAAAACGGTATGTACTTACCAGAAAATTTGAACGTGAGCTTTATAAAATATTGTAGAATATTGTTTGGCCTGGACTTTAAAATTAAGAAGATTGAGTAGAGAAATAGTTAAAATTTTAGCCAAAATTAAAAGTAGAATTATTTAGAAACTATGACTTATTTAATACTTTTTTACTTTGGAAGTTGTTTTAAATTTTAAGAAAGCAAGAAATAGAAATTGAACTTTTTTTACTACACTAGAAGATACATGTTTTCACCCGGTGCAGCTCGAAATTCGAAACTCTTGCAATGAAACGTGTATCTTCTTGTGTGGATAAAGTTCAATTTTGAATCACTATCTTAAAAATGACGCCGCGTCGCGTCTATGTGTGAACTGACGCTTCGATTCAGACCTTTTACTCCACTGGCATGTTTAATCTGTGTATTAATTTTTATTCATTTGTACTACAATTATGATAATAACAGATGAAATTTTATTTATCGTCGTAATTTTACGGTAATATATTTACACATGAATTTTTTAAATGTTGTGGTGTGGGTTTTCCAGTCTGTCATATCTGACAACTGTTTGGACCCGATGCAAAACGAAGCGCCTCCTGGCTGCAGATAAAGTGTCGAAAACCCTCACTGAGAGTTTTACAGCTGCTTTGACCTTCGGCCTTGCAGCTGCGGCACAAACAGCTGTCAGATAATACAAATCGAAAACACTCATTATATGTATAGAACGTTTTTCAGAATCACTTCAATAACTTTGGGCTCATGACTAGCTGCCTATGTAAATAAGTTTAGGCGGAAAAAAAATTAAATAAAAAAAAATATCTAATATGAACGAGTCTAATGGCGTTGAAAAATTCATTGACCTCGCACTGATTTCTATCGGTTGAAAATGATTACAGTCATATCACTTAATATGCGAGGTCAATGAATCCCACAGCTGAAGAGTGCAATGTAATTTTGTTTTGTATAAAAAAATCGCGTTTTGAAAGTAATTTTTCCGCCCAAACGTCTTTACACAGCGGGACATCATATTGTGTCCAAAGTTTCTGTAATTGATTTTACAAAACGTTACATTAATACAACCTAAGGGTCAATTCACACTGAAACGATACGCGACATGGCGCTGTATTTTTAAGATAATTATTTAAATTTGAACTTTTTTAATTACACAAGCAGATACACGTTACATTTTAAGAGTTCGAATGCCAAGTTGCACCGCGCTGCACAGCGCGTGTGCCGTGTATGACTAATGTCATATGAAACGTGTTATCAGTTTATGCAGTGAATAAAGTTCAATTTTGAATAGTTATCTTATAAAAATGGAGCGCCGCGTATCGTCGTGATGTGAACCCCGATAAAGCGCAGTGTGAATGAGCTAATGTAGTTCCGTGTTCCCCCGCAGAGGCGCTGGTGTGTCTCGGCTACAACCGCCAGGAGATCGAGTACTCGCTGGCGGAGGCGAAGTACGACGACGTGTTCGCCACGTACCTGTTGCTCGGCCGGAAGAGCACCGACGTGAGTTGCGAGTCTTGGGGCCTGTTTCACAATCGTCTAAAAAGTTTCAGATAGCTTGTTTGCATGTTTTGTCTCTGTCGCTCAATATAAAGTGAGCAGCGACAAAACTGGCGGATAATCTATTCGACACTTGCTAGGCCATTGTGAACCAGGCCCTTATTTTTGTACATTTTGTAATCATAAGGTCCGATTCTAGTAAATCCGGCAATAAGGCTGGGACTATATCTTACGGAATCCGGAAGGCCGGAGAAAATTTAGAGCACTGAAAATACAACTCTGCGCCATACAGTAGAGTTAAAAATCGTAGTGTCGAGTGACGAGCTGTCATATATTTGGGGCCTGTTTTACAATCTATACTAATATTATAAAGAGGAAAGGTTTGTTTGTTTGCATTGAATAGGCTCCGAAACTACGGGACCTACTTTGATGAAATTTGGCACAAATATAGAGTAGACTACGGGGAAGGTCGTAAACTACTTTGTATCGCGGTAAATGCACGGTTCCTGCGGGATTTCCTTTTGCGCGCACGAAGACGCGGACAACATCTAGTCTTCTAATAAGTGTCGGATAGCTTATACGGAAGTTTTGTTTCTAATTACTTTACATCGAGCGACAGAGACAAAGCGTAATGTAGTTTGCATAAACTACATTACATTTATCAGTAGATTGTGAAACAGAATGCTGTCTGGATACTGGGCCTCGTAGCTCAACAGCCTATCGCCTTTCCGACACATTGGGAAACAATCCTAAAACTATATGCATACACTATACAGTTTCAATCTTATACTTTAAACGAGACAATCTTGTATATATAATCGTAATCGTAAAATCTAGCAAGGTATTATCCCTGGAAACAGAGCATTTTTAAGCTACATATGTTTTCTCTTCGTCGTGCAACAATATATCAATAATTTCGACTCTATTATGTCAGTCCGCTTGGCAGCTTGATATGCGTATGTATAGTTTTTGCTTTGTTCGAAAACTCGGAATGTGGCGGGTTCGAATCTCGGTCAGATAAATATTTTTGTGATTCCTTTTATTTATTTAAATTTATTAGAACTCGTAACAAAGGTAGGTTACCCAGGTACTGAATATTTAACGGTCTATTGCTCGGTTTCTTAAGATATTACATAAACTTTAGATGCACTAAGTTTAACTGGCGCAGATCCATCTGGCGGTCACTAGATGAACCTTTTCTACCTTTTTCTATCTGGACCACTAATGAAAACTTAGATTATATATTATTTGAGTAATGTATTCACAAGATATAGTAAAATAAATCACTTTTTTCTAAATAAAATGGACCAGACAAAGAGCAAACGGAACGCCTAATGGTAAGCGATTAGCGCCGTCCATGGAGACTCGCAACACCCGAGTCTCGCACTACACTACTGATAGTTATCTGAAGTACCGCGGACAGTTTTGCAATTCCGGAATTTCATGTTATTCCTTACTGGATGTTACCACAGGACTGTGTTGACGTCGTGTGAATTGCAATTTCCAGCCGGAGTCGGACGGCAGCCGGTCGGGGTCGTCGCTGTCGCTGCGCAACAACGCCGCGCCGCCGCCGCCCGCGCAGCAGCCCGCCGGTACGTGCCCGTGCATACTTGCGTGTCGGATTACGTGCAGTTCTGCGCACACGCACGACACGCGTACATGAGGTTGTTCAAAGTCATTTTTATAAAAGCTAAATCCCGACTACGTAAATGTAGCCTATGTTACCCGGGCTGTTATTACGAATCTATTGACACCTCATTCATTAAAATCGGATCATTAGTTTAGGCGTTACAGTGGAACAAACGTACAAACATACATACATAGACTGCCAAAATCATTACCCTTTCTTTTGGCTTCGCCGTAGTCTAGTAATTAATTACGAATATTATGGCCTTATGATCTACTGTTTATGAAAAACGGTTAAAGAAAAAATATAAAAATCTACTAACGCGTACGCTTTTTACGGCGCTGTTAAGGTCATTGACCTCACACATCTGAAGTCTTTGCTTTCCCTCAGCTATTTCTGTGAGGTTAATGACATCAACGCCTGAGAGAGCGCAATTTAATTGTATTCGGTATAATATATATTTTTTTCATTATTTTTGTGCCTAAACGCTTTTAAACTGCATAAGCAGTAGATTATATGCCCGAAATATCCGCAGCTGATTTTGTACAACCTTATATACGCGCTCGTGTGTAGCTACTAGCTATGTACGCGGACGCAACGACTGCGTCTGTTGCTGCGTTCTAAAGTTACAACGCACACTAGTGCGTGGCGATACATCTGAATATTTTGCGCCGGACGTTAGACTCAGAGCCCGGTTCACAATGTACTGATAAGTGTAAGATAGCTTATTGGCAAGTTTCGTCTCTGTCGCTCAGTATAAAGAGGGCAGCGACAAAACTGCCGACGAACAGATAAGCTATTCAACACTTACTAGGCCGTTGTGAAACATTCCTTTAACTAACGATTTCTTATTTAAACAAAAAGTTGTTGTTAAACTCTTCAATAATAATCAAATTGCCGATCTCAGGGTGCGTTTTAAACATTAAACAGATGTGACACTACGAATAGTTAAAATTACACTTGCCAAATCGCATACGACGGAAATCAATTTGGTAAGTGTTATTTTTAAATACATAATGTAATATTATGTGTACGAATGCAGGACTTAGTTTACAAAAAAAACTTTATAATTTCAAATTAAAAAAAAATACGTCATGTTTTCTAAACAACTGTGTGAATTTTTTTTATTCAAGTAGATTATACACCAAGCTTTCAAATTGACTTTTCAAAAGGCATATGCTTTTATTAAAATGAGAAAAAAATATAAACGCTGAAATTAATTACAAAATAATAAATTGGGTGTTACAAAATTCCATTACTAAATTAAACATTTATATTATTTACGTATAGATACAAAATAAGAGATACGATTTTGCAACATCCTATATATATATATATAGTATAAGAGCTGGATTTTTAAAACATGTCTACTGGAGCTTACGACGTGATCGTCCGTAACGGGCAACATTTTGGGACAGCTTAGCTTGTCTAACCGGGATAGTCACGGGATAGTGTAAGCGAGTATATCATTTGCGGTCCATTTGTTCTAGCGTCGAGGCATGGAATACAGCATGTGTTTTTTTTTTTTCTTTGGAAATCTTACAACATGATTTTTATGGTTGGTTTTTAATTGTATTTAATTACTTATAAATGAATATCGATATTTTTAGATATGTTTTATCTGAAAGTAAGTGTAAAAACTCACATATTTTTTGTCTCTTACTAAAAAAATTAGTTGTAAGTTTCACATTTTGTCAATTTATTTGTCAAGACATACCTTTATATTCGCACAATTTTATTATTCTTTAAATTCTCTGTACACACATACGTAGTCCATGCGCCGGCGTCGCTTGTCTAAATCTGTGTGCTTCTCGTGTCGACCCTCCCCCCCACGCGTGTTCACCCCCCGCTCGTCATTGTGTTCGTTCGCCTTCTGGACTAAGATGGTCGTAGGGTTGTCAAAATGCGTTTTAGGATGTTTACACTACGTTATGGTTTTAACTTGTAGAGAAGTAGTAAAACAATATGCGCATATGCCTACAATATACCAAGCAATAATTGCTGGAGTGAGCAGGCCGGACAGACAGAGGGAACCTACTAAGAGCAGGGCTCCATAAATTTAGTGCGTTGCGTTGCATTGTCGTAGCGTCGACACTGTGTCGTTTTTCATAGATTTTTTTAAGACATGCCCCAATAATGCGTTGAACACCTACACGAACGTGAAGGTTTCCGTCGTAGCACTACGGAACCCTAATGCTAACGCCCTCTAGAAAAAAAATAGTATTAAGTCTCGTGTTATGGGCGGGGTATGAGTACCAGCATCTCGATTCATGAGGAGTGTGAGGAGGGCGGGGTATAAGTTGTAGTAGCAACTCGTCCCAGGGTATTGGTAGGTAGATAATAGTTGTCGCTCGTGTAGTGTTACGGGTGGGGTATTACTGAGGGGGCACGAGGTCAGGGCGGGGCCCCGGGGGTGAGCACGCGTGTTCCGCGTGTAACGGTCTCGGTCTCGGCGCGCAGGTTGCGGCTCGCCGTCCCACCGCGGCGTGCAGCGCAGCATCTCGGCGAGCGCGCGCCCCGCCGCCGCGCGCCGCGCCTCCTCCGGCGCCGAGGTGCCCCGCGCGCAAGGTAGGCTGTATCTCTGTCTAACTTAGGACAGAGAGAGAGAGAGAGAGATAGCGCTATGTGGACTAAGAGCCTGGCACTGTCGTATCTAACTTCGTATGCTAAGAGTGAGATAGAGATGCTTGTGAAGCAGACTGAGCGGCTGTCAATTGTCACTTTCTAACTTAACTCGTATTAAGCAAGCTATGTAGGGTACTCTGTCTAACCTATGCGAGAGCGGGATAGCAATATCTATAGGCTAAGCATATATGCGAGAGAAATATAGACAGACATTTTTTAAATACGTTCGCGAAAGAAAGATAGAACTGTCATTGGCTTTTTCGATGTCTCTGCACATAAGCAAAATTAAGAAAATTAAGTAACCTCCGTATTATCAGTTAGCGAGCTGATGATGGATTATAATTAGCTAAGAACACTCTCGATCATGTCAGCTTTCAAATAAAAAAAAAATAGCTTCATCCGTTTCGGAGCTACGATGCCACGAACAGACACACACAAACAGACAGACACTGCTTCGTCGAGGGTTAAAAGTGACCGTTTCCGCAATCGTAAAAGATGTTGAGGCAGTGCCAGTCTCTCAGTCTACTAACAATTAGGTTTTGGTGTAAGAGTTAACACGCCGACTTATCCTAGCATCTAGTTAAAGTATGGTCACTAAATAAAGAAATTCGTACATTGACCTTTATTACAATGACGTTATAGATTACAATATATTATGATGTCAGCTGTCAATGCCACGGCGCGTGCGGAAAGGAAATTAATATTCTTTTAGATTTAAAATAATTAGTACGCGTGCGTACAAACATAAGTGTCAGTGTGCAAATTTCAATATTTAAATTGCCATATCCGCCGTCCAGCCTGCACGGTTGCAGACTTGTAGGTAAAAATGATAAACGATTGACATAATTGACACTAATGACGGCCATTAATACAAGTGCTAGATTTGCAGGCTGGACGACGAGTAAGGCCCTTTAGCGACTGAACTTCGGTAGTAACTTTAGACCCGCAAATGTTGGAGCATTCCGCATAATACTTACGTTACTATTAAAATGCTCTAGCATGTTTCCACTCGCACTAAATATGGTACTCATTCTAATAGAGTAGAACTTGTTTTAGTAGGTAGCTTGACGTACAAGTAACATTCAATCTATCTTCATTTACATCTTTGGGTTTCATTTTGCACTCTAATATGTGTTTGATTGCCTAGCTGTTTTAAATAAATTAATATTTTGTTAATTATATTAAAATAACTTATATTTTAAGTCAAGTGAGTATGTTTTGTGTGTAAATGTTTAGTAAAGTCACTCGATTTGCACTTTTTGTTTTCGTTTCGATAAAATAATGTATTTCAAAACGGGTGTTCCGCAAGGTCCACTATTCGGTCCTATGTTTTATGTTGTTTATTTTTATAACTTATTATATTCTTGTTATGAACTCAATTATTTTTAAACATTTAACTCGCTTCTTTTATATTAAAAAAATATAAGTAGTTTTATAAGTTTTGCGTGATATCACAATCTGATATCTGATATCTATCTGATACCTCTCACATAGACTGTCAAACTAATCTCCCTTCGATGTTTTTCCTGTTTTAGATTCACTTCTAGTAGTAGCATGTGTCTTCTGTACTAGTTCATTAACGAATGGACCAATTTTGATTAATCAATCTGTAATAACAAATAATGAATCACTTTTGACAGTTCATGTAGTCTTGACGAATTTGACAGATTAGAATCCAATAGGCTCACCCAGCTTAGTTTATAGTATTTAGCTAAGATAATATGTGTAATATTTATATATAAATTAGGCTTTCATCAATTAGTTAGTTAATAAAGTATCGTTCTAGGCTTTTTATCCCTACTATAATTTTTTTAAACCATAGCTATTGAAATTTTGTTTAAAATTTAAAGTAACAGTCAATACATTGTAAATTTATTATAAAGAAAAAAAAAATGAACCCTCAAACCGTGTGCTTATAATGTCCCCATTGTGTCCAGACGTTTACTAACAATATTTATTATCAGTCACATTAAATAATAGAAAAATTGATGTTCTGTATAATGCCATTCGTGTTATAATTTCAAGCTATATCAGATGTTGTATTTCATAGGTGGTGGATTTTGTAACTAAATCTATATTCATATCGATTCATAATTGATATGAACACAGAACTGACCAAATCTATGTTCATGTCAATTCTTAATCAATTTAGATATAGATACGTAAAATTATAAATCGCACATTAAAAATCACTTCGAATGATAACTAATCCAAGCCTGGCTTCGCAGCTGTCCGGGAGTTTCGCTCGGGTGTAGTAGTACGATCCAATATGGTGGCGCAGTACCGGCTCAAATCGCGCACGAACCAATCTTCTAGCGCCTCACGTGCGTCTCCGTCCGGAATCCGTAAGGCCGGGGAGAATTCTGAGCACTGAAAATAGATTTCTGCGCTAGTACAATAGAGCTGAAAATCGAACACACAAGTGTCGAGTGAAATGTCAATGTCATTTATGACAGCTTGACACTCGACACTTCGATTTTCATCTTTATATTTAATAAGGCAGCGTTCTATTTTTAGTGTGCTGAATTTTCCCGGGCTCGCCGGATTCCGCATCATATAGTCCCAGCATCGCGGTCGGCCCGTACGGGTTGCCCGGTCGCCCGGTCGCCTGGACAGCTGTGGAACCAGCCCAACTATGCCGTGTAGCTAACGGCAGAATACTGAACGATAGTTAAATTAAGTGACGCTCAAGTCACGTGCTGTCCTTGTCGTTTCGGCTAGCGGAGACAGCGGCAGCCCGGGAATAGGAGGGCTTCTAATTTTGATTAGCGTTTCTGTATTCGGCCGGTATTGCTTATTAATAAGTAATAACTAACTTGAAAGTATTCAATGTGTTAAATCGCATCTGCTAGATGTATTTTTGATGCGCGATTAAAATCATCGTAATTTTAAATTTCACAATCAGAAATCAAATGGATCATTATCGATGTTTGTGGTGTAACTTCACGAGGCTTTCGTTTGTGTGGCGCTAACGGATTGGCCGGAGCTTGGACTAGACGACTGGAGACTAGCGAACTATGTGATATATCCCCCAAATAGTTCTAAATAATGTACGCTATATAGTATTATACGACACGTGACGCGGCGTTCCATTTTTGAGATAGCTACTCAAAATTGAACTCTATTCATAATACAAGAAGATACATGTTTCATTGTACAAGTTCGAATTTCAAGTTGCACCGCGCTTCACAGCGCACGTGCAGTGTATGACTGATGTCATATTATGAAACTTGTATCTTTTTGTGTAGTGAATACAGTTCAATCTTAAAAATGAACGATGATGATGTAATACATATATCTATATATATGTATATATATATATATATATATATATATATATTACATCTTGTGATCAGTAACTTTGAATCATTCTGTATCATAATATATTCTGGGAGATAGTGTACACATAGTACTGTGCTTAACATTTTTTTGGAAATAATTTCAATTCTGAACAAATGTCGTCTGATTCACTAGGATCACAGCAATTATAAAAGATCGATCTACGTTTATTCAACAATTATACGAATTCGTTCCCTAGTCTCTACCTATAGCCCAGAGCTACTAGGAAATTTAGAGCAGGTGTTTGAGGCAAGCTGAAACCTTGTCCTGTACTTCTCCTGTCGTACCCCGACACGAGACTGCGGGACTGGCCTGAACTGGTCTGACTGGTCAGAAGCGGGACTAAGTCGATATACAATTTTTTTAAAGTAAAAATTTTCACTGGAATGGCAAGGCCTTGACTAATGGAATTTCTTTTTTTTTTTCAACTCTATAAACATTAAACTACAACATATAAAAATTTCAAATTGCCTCGAGCATATTTTTTGGGAAAAAAAGAATTACTTTAAATTTTTTTGTATAATGACTTAGCTCCGCTTCTGACCAGCCAGGCAGGCTACAATAGGAGAGGTGCAGGACAAGGTTTCAGCTTGCCACAAACACCTGCACCTGCTCTGTTGCTAGTAGCTCTCTAGCTACTTGATACATCACTACTGTCATACTAACTACATGTCTGTCTGTCTGTCTGTCTGTCAGGTACGACGACCAGCGCCGCGAACAACACCACGTCTACTTCCACAACCACCACGTCGAACTTCAAAAGACAGGTGAGATTTGATCCTACTCACTACATTATTGGGTGAATTTTGAAAAATTAGGATGATTTTCACCCGACTACGGCGACGCTAAAAGGAAAGTTAATGATTTGGGCAGTATATATATATATACATGGACGTATGTTTGTTTCATAGTAGTGCCTAAACTACTGACAAACGTAATAATGTCCCGTGTAACATAGGCTATATAATTTGCATAGTAGAGCTAGTTTTTAACTACTGATTATTCAAAATTTACCCAATAAGGAATGAAGACTAATAAATCTGTATACGAGGTTGTTCAAAATATATTACGGACACTTGAGGCATATGATCTACTGCTTAAATTACGTTTAGGCAGAAAAAGAAGAAAAAGAAGAAAAACAAGACAAAAAATTGGGGGTCTACAATCGTAAGCAGGGGTGCATGAAAATTAATTTGGTTTCGATAGTGAAGAACTAAAATGTTGGCTCGTTATTTTAAATAATATGATACCTAAATTAAACCTTCTCAATAAGACAATTTATAAATGGATAGTTCCGAACTGGGAGTCGAACCCATGTCGGTATCGCGCCGAGTGCTCTACCAGTTGAGCTATCCGGCCCTATGCCACTTTCCTTTTTCAATTTCATTTATAACTTATTGAGCTACACCGTCCATCATACGGTAATACAACAACACAAACAAGATGATGATGATGACGGGGAGATTTGCGGTTATTCCTTACAAAACTCAAGCCAAATATTGATAATTTGCTGTCAATCCATCAAGTACATCCATCTCATTAAAGTTATATATTTTCTTGTAATTACCATTGTAGAAGTTATATTACGTTATAAATAACTGTTAAATTTTGATTATATTACGACTGTTAAAACAATAATAATTATTAGTGTAATAATTTATATATTTGAATATATAATAACCTACAACACAAGGAAATATAATATATTTCTTTTTACCACTCTGAATGGGACGTTTTCTTAATAAAATTTGTGAGAATTGATTGGACCTTGTGCAGAGTCACTGTAGATTTCAAAAAAGTAAAGTTGGATGGAATCACTTTTTCGATTGGTCAACTTTGCTTTTTTGACATCCACTCACAACACAATTAATTAAAATTTAATTGAAAATTTGTTTAGTCTACCTACTTTATTATCAAATAATTAACCCTATCAAGCAATCAATTCTAACCTTTTTTTTCGAAAACTGTTAATTCGTCGTTGAAACTCAGCCACAACGCAAGTTTCCATAGATAGATAGATCTAATCTTCACTTTTTTTAGAGATTTAGAAATTGGTAGTAATGTAGAATGTAGATGCAAGGGGTCCACCGGATCCAGCAAAATTTTGAAAGTGGTCTATGAAACAAAATAGTCTGGGAACCACTGGTCTAAATCATTGGATGAATTTCTAGAACATTCTATATTGATCAGAAAATTCGCATACAATCTAGATCAATCAAGAAATTTTTACATCATTCTAAAATTTTCTAAAACAATCTAAATCATTTTAGATTTAGATTGTTTAGAAATCACACGTTTCAACCCCTGATCTTCTACACCCATATAGGTATCAACTTGCAACTACCATAGCGCACGATGGGAGACTTGTACCTATTGCGACATACAAACACTGCGGTTGCGATGTGCAGTTTAGCTGCAAACTGAAATACAGGGACCTCTATAGTCTATTATATACCTCTATTATATATTATATACCACGTAACTAGTCTAACGTACAGTTTAGATTATATGCCCAAATTTATTCGTAATTGATTTGGAACAATGTTTTAAAGCGATTTTGAATGCTCGTTTCATCTCTATATCCTATAGAAGTATCCTATATAGTGAATTTTGTAGGAGGCTTTCTGCGGATGAGGAAACCTACGACGAGATAACCAATCAGCGAAAAAGTCAGTCAGTAACAATTGCCTTTTGGTGACTCGTATGCGGCCGCTTTACTATATTTTTAAACGCATTATGTCTAACACGAATGATGTTTGTATTTCAGAACACGATAGACTCGGCGTCTATTAAGGAGAACACGGCCAGGATCGCTCAGATGCAGGTAAGCTATTATTTCTACAGTATTATAAGAAAAAAACGACATAAAAATCTGAAATGTACAATTGTTATAAAAGAAAATTGTATTTGACTCACCGTGAATTGAATATATTGTGAAATCATTTAAGTATTGTACACAGACTTTTATAATTGAAAGATTTTTCGTTTCAATATTTTTTTTTTATATTGCATGCAACACCATAAAATAAAAGTATTATTTTTTTAATTTTTATGTGGTGTAGATATTGTTTAATAAATACGAATCGGCCGCGAGCGGCGGGGGTTGTCTCAAGCGAATCTGTGTTTTATATTAATGAAGAAAAGGTTAAAAAATATATGACAGTTATGCTCTGCTGCCGTTTCGGTGTGAATTGGATTGTGTTGAAAAAAAAAGAAGTTGAAAATCGAAGTGTCGAGCTGTCATATACCACCATGACAATGACATTTGACTCGACACTCGTGTGTCCGATTTTCATTGTACAAGCGCAGAGTTCTATTTTCAGTGTTCTGAATGTTTGGGCGGCCTTCCGGATTCCGGACAATATAATCCTAGCCTAAATGTTTAAGGTTAATTCTTATTGCTGTTCTCTTCAACAGGTGCAGAACACGTCGCGGCCCACCAGCGCGCAGCCGAAGCTCGAGGGGCGGTCGCGCACGGCCGCCGCGCGCCGCGAGCACGCGCCCGCCGCCGCGCCGCCCAAACTGTCACCGCCGCACGACACGCCCAGGTATATAGGGTGCTCTAATAGATATAGTGAAATTTCAATTTCAGTTTATTCAGGCACACATAAAAATATATACAGAACAATATTAATACATAATTATATAATATACCGGGTGTTTTTTCAGTCAGTGTCCAAACTTTCAAGAGTGAATATACTCTTGAATAACTTTTACTATGGGATCAACTTTCCAACTTGAAAAAAAAAAATGAGCAGTTTCCTACAAAAGGGCTACGACATAGATAGCATTTTGTAGGAAACAGCTGATCTTTTTTCCAAGTAGGAAAGTTGATCCCATAGTCCGGCTGACTGAAAATATACAGGATATCACGTCAATCTAATCCCGTAATTAACTGACACATCAAACGATGCCACTAAAAGTCTATAGTGTATATGTAAGGCTGGGACTATATGATCCGGAATCCGTAAGGCCGGGAAAAATTCTGAGCACTGAAAATAGAACTCTGAGCTAATACAATAGAGCTGAAAATCGAACAACCATGTGTCAAGTCAAATGTCAATGTCATATATGACAGCTCGACACTCGACACCTCGATTATCAACTCTATTGTTAGCGCCATTGGTTAGCGCAGAGTTCTATTTTCAGTACTCTGAATTATCCCAGGCCCACCGGATTCCGGATCATAATGTAGTCCCAGCCTTAGATATACACTCTCGAGCTTTTATAACTAATATACTATAAATTTTCACTCGTGGGCATAAATATACACAAAAATTATACTGAAATATACACAAAAAATATAAAAATCGGTCAATCCGTTTTGGAGTTCTTTGGTTACACACACGGTGTTATATTATAATTTAGCACCATGTACACCTGGTTTGTTGAAAACGAGCCAAATTTGCGTACTATTATTGATATGGAAATCTGAACATAACACCATACGCTACAACTATATTGTTGAACTTTAATACCTAATCTGTTTCAGTACAATGTATTGATATTCCTATATTATCTATTTTTATGATATGTTATGTGTTGATATATTATTATAATCTAAATAATATCTGTATGATAACTAACAAGTAACTGGTTATTTTATAGAATGTCTATCATCTATTCGCGTTAAGATGATAGTAAACTCAGTAAATTCATCATTAGTATGTAGTAAACACAGCTTAAGCGTCAGTGTTTCAATGTTGACTTTTTTGTACATTTTAACTGTCCTCCTAACGCGACGAGACTATAGTGGGTTACTCAAAAACTTGTCTGGGTTTCCGTGACACGACACGGGCTGTGGGGTTTTTTAAACGAGGGGTGTGATATAGGCGGTTGGAGGTTCTAAACTGACATGGACACCATAACGAGGGTCGGGGGTTTGAAATATGTTGACATGGGTAGTTGAGATTCGATGTGGTCTCCCCCGGGGTCGGTAATTGGTGACGGCGACTAACCGCATGACACCGCAGCGCCGCGCCGGAGCCCAAGAGCACGAACGGCGCGAAGACCCACGTGAAGAGCGCCTCCATATCGTCCACGACGGGCGCTCCGCCCCTCGGCGCTGAGCCGCACAATGCGTCCGCGCGCGACCTCGCCGCGCCGCGTCCGAGGTGATACTGACGCTTGCGGCGCGCGCGCGCCCGCATATAGACGCGGTGCATGGAGTGACAACTCACTGTAGATAGTTACACGCATGGTTTTAGATATTGTAACCCTTTTTTTATTGTTACAGTTCTTCTTTTATTTGTAACACACATTTTTATGTATAGTTTTACACTTTAATACCTTAGATATATTTATCTTAACACGACATCTAATCCTGCGACACATTTTACACTTTTTTACATGCAATTTTTATGTAGGTTTCATAAGCAGCCGTTTTTTTAAACTTTTTTATAATATACGTGCATGAGAAATCACTTTTTTTTGCTTTTTGAAATCCTTGAAAGAGAATTGCACAATTTGTAGTGGTTTTTTTTTTAATTATAAATGCAAATGACAAGTGTTATAAGATTGATATTTGGCTTTCGGGTAAGTTTAAGTTTTGTAACTTCGCTTTAGTTTGGACAAAACTTAGATACATGTTATAGCATGGAGTTATTAGAGTGTAACTTATGCTTTTGTAAAAGTTATTTTTATATCATGGTTAGTCTTGACAGTAAAATGAATTTCAGATAATTTGGGTACATGATTTAATGTACATGTTTAGGCAGAATTCTGTTTAGGTCGGAAAAAATATAATATAGTAATAAATCTACGCCGCAGAGGCCATTGACCTCACACTGTCAGCTATGCGCGACACGTGGCGGTCACTACCACTATACTAGCGGGACAACAATCCGACAGCCTGCACTCGCTGGCGCCCGATGCCACTGCATAGTGGCAGTAGCCGGACAACACATTTACCGACTTAACTTTACCACTCATAACATACTCTATACTATGTTCACAGCCTGAACTCGTCGCTGTCGACGGGCGGCGCAGGCGCAGGCGCCGCGGCGCGGCGCGACTTCCCCAACCCGCTCGTGTTCCCGCGCAACGTGCCCTCGCGCTCCACCTTCCACTCCGGTGAGTAGAGACGTGACGGGAGATTTATGTCGCGGCGCGGTCGCGGCTCCGGTGAGTAGTAGTGTACTATGCGCACACCCAATAGATGGCGCTTTTACTTGCTTATGTACATTGTTAGACTATAGGTGGCTTTTATGGTGATATTTACATTGAGGAGAAGAGAGGAGAACAGATGGCGTTGTTGCATCATTGCATCGCACTATAGCTGATGTAAAGCGACCTGCCACTCCGGGACTTGTAGTATACCGTGGGGGACGATACATGGCATTGCCACATCATTAGATCGCGCTATATTTTTAGTTTATTGGAATAACAATTGCATTGATGGTCTTTTAAAAAGAAAAAAAATACATTTCTCTTATTTCAATAATGAGATGGGGCCATCTCATTATTGACCGCAATAGATTTATTTCGGTACAATATACCAATTACCCACGTACATTATAATCTTTATTTTGAAATTAATAGAGTTCATTTTACATTGCAGGTCAGACGCGGTCGCGCGGCGGCAGCGCGGGCGGCGCGTACGGCGACGGCGGCTCGCCGCACCAGCCGCGCACCTCCTTCTTCTCCAAGCTGTCCTCGAGGTTCTCGAAACGGGTGAGTGAGATAGATATAATATACGTAGATACAATAAGACAGACAGAGATAGATAAACACGCACACGTATACACATATAGGTACACACTGACATATTTTTTAGTTATTGAAACACAAATTTATCGAAGTTTGTGATACGTAACTAATATACCTACGCAAAAATCTTAGAACTGTTAGAAACAAAGATAATTAGATGAAATCATAAACTGCCCCAACGCATATTAGTTTTTTTTTTCTTCTTATGAATACAACTCACTTCAAGTATGTATGAAACAGTATATTATATTTTTTTAATCCAATTATCCAAACAAAAAGGAAAATGAAATGAGTCTGGCATAGATTTTTTAACAAAAAACTACATTAATGAATAAGATGTACTCGTAAACAGGATAATGTTAACACAGCTAGTTTGCCTGATAGCAAAATAAAAAAAAACTTAATCAGTTCTGTATTTATTATACCATTAAATGTTGCCTGTAAAAGGAAATCCCGAGGGGGTTCCCTAATTTATCTCGATAAATAGTAGTGTATATATATATATATATATATATATGTCCTTCTCCGTATTTCACTCTATATATTAGCCAAATTTTATCAAAATCGGTTCAGTAGTTTTGGAGCCCTATTGTATGCATTAACATATTATAATCATTTTTTTTTTTCTCTTTTCTATACTAATATTATAAAGAGGAAAAGTTTGCTTGCATTGAGCAGGCTCCGAAACTACTGTACCGATTTGGATGAAATTGGGCAGATATATAGAGTAGAATACAGGGAAGGACATAGGCTACTTTTTACCGCGAAAAATGTACGGTTTCTGCGAGGTTAACGTTTGCGCGCACGAAGTCGCGGACAACATCTAGTCTCTTTATAAATTTAAGTGTTAGAGTGTAGTTTCAGAATTTCTGAATTTGAATCGTTTCTTTTTATTATTTCGATCTCAGGCAAACTACATAGTACATAAGTTGTGTCTCACACGGAGCGCAGTGCTTACTCGCTCTCGCATAACAGCATCCATCGTAGCTCAATGTAATTTAGACTCTCGCTGCTAAGCTTTAGAAGATAAATTCGTGTGGCTTTGACGGTGGTTTGTTTATGACGTTAACGACCGAATTCCCCAACGCTTGTTAAATTAAGTGGCTCTCAAATCACATGCTGTCTTTGTCACTCTGCCCAGCGAAGACAGTAACAGCCTGTGGGTTAGGTTAGTAAAAATGAAGACAGGAACTAAGGCGAATTTCGGCTACAGCTGGGGTTACCACCCGTCTGGACTAGTTCAGACATATCCCGACTTATAGACTTTTGTCCGGATTTTGTCCGGCTTTTTAACATGGTTCTGTTTTTTTTTGTTTATATAAGTATGTAATATAACTTACATAAGTAATATCAATTATGGGGAGTTCACATATCTCATCATCTCCCCTCATCTTAAAACCAAATATAATTTAGCGTTATGCTACTTTATCATTTACTAAGAATACAGTTACTGTTACTAAGTGGGTAGCTAATGTTTCGTTTTGTGACTAAAATGACCGTTTTTTTCTAACTGTCAGGTTTTTTTGTCAAATTTCTAAACGGTAACCCTAACTAACTGATCATATTATGTAGTTGTTTGTCTCAGTCCCTATTCTTATTTGAAATGAATAGAATGTGTTTAGAATCGCATTATTATATATGAACCAGCCATTTACTTATGTACTGCCATATATTTACTGTCCATCAAAAAATTTCATTTTAGTTTTTTTACACTATAGTATATTTCTAAAAAATAAAACAATCGCCGTCAAGGTCAGCTACTTCACGCAAAACGCTTCACTCACAGCCTATGCACATATTTCATTTTTTTTACATTTTATCTGCAAAATAGATTTTTTGTGTTAGTAAAAAAAAGTTAAAACTTTAGATTTCTTTTAAAAGGGTTGTGGAAAAGACTACTTAAAGTGTTTTGAGCTCAAAACTCCAGTGCACATAACTTTATGTATTAACGATACTAAAACCTGGTGTCTTGTAAATAAATACTCGTCTCACTGCCGGTGGCCTCATCATTCATTTGTGTTTGTGTTACGGATCGCCTCCCTCGAATTCGAGCTCTAGACATTTTTTTTTATTTTTTTTTTGTTGGTCACTTTTTGGTCTCGCGTCAGAATAGGGGATGCACGATGCTACGCCTCCTATATCCTTTTGCGAACATTTTTTTTTATTGAATTTAGAATTTATATCGAAGCATGATTCCCGCTACTCCCGCTAGTGATGGCCACATGCTTATATCGATATTTAGTTGTCGATATATCGATAATTGACAGCGGAAGTGTACGGCCTCTAGTGCATCCCCGATTTTGAAGCTTTTACTAACTATACGGTAGCTAGTCTCTCCACAACCCTTTTGCGCGATATCGGAGGTAGTGTTGTGCATCTTACGCGAGGACATTCGATGTCGGTACCAAAATAGTGATGTCAAAAGTGAAAAAGAAAAAATGTGTCGAGCCGCGGACGAAGAGGGGGGCGACGGACGATCGCTCACCCGTTTGTTGTGCGCAGGTTGAATCAGAACCCATGAGGAAGCAGCCGGGGGAACAACGTCGATTAATTTATGAACTATGACGTCACTACACAACTTCGCATACCGGGTGTATGTTCACCACCGCTGCCACCAATTGCTATGAAGCATTTGACTGAACGGGAGCCTCCTTTTATGGGTCTAACTCCATAATGACGAACTACTTGTGCGGTAATTGGTGCAATACTGAAATACAATACGGCCGAATACTGAAACGTTACTCAAATTTGAAAGCCAGCTCAAATGTTTCAGTAGCGCCTATTCATAAAATTCATATGACATAATATTTAATCGTTGGGAGCTAATTAGAATTTGAGTAGAACTTAAAATTTGAGTGACATTTGAGCCGTAAATTTACTATAAATTGGGGTCGATTTTCTGCAGGCGGTAATGTCACACCCTGTATGACACAAGTTGTGTAGTGTCAAATCTATTTCGTCAGCGTATTAGATAGCAGATTGTAGAGTATATTTTATAATTGAAGATTATGATACAAATCGCTTATGATCCAAATTAAAGATTATATGAAAACTATTAAGATTATTTTGTATGTCGAAATTTAAATTACAATATTATAGTATTATTGTACGCTGATTCGATAGATTACGATATATTGTAAGAGAAATGTAAACGATTTAAGTCAAAAAGCCGGGCACGCAATGTGATCTTACTTTAATCGATAATTGTAACGAACAACACTTGTTTTGAAATAGTTCAAACTTGATACAATTTTTTTCTAATTAAAAAGAATACAGTTTTTTTTCAAATTACGAGTCCAAAATGATAACTGCTAAAAGAAATGTTACTGAGACTAATCCTTGTGTCTCTTTCTCGTACTTGATTAGAAAGAGATGGATATAAGTTTGTAAAATGACAAGTATAGTTGTTGTTATAATAAAACATTGCTAATAAAGCGAACTCGCTTTTATTCATAATGAAATATTAATAACATAATTTTATATAACAATTTGCTAATCTATGTTCGACTGTGTATCAATCGTCATTAATATTTTATTGTCAATAAAAGCTTGAAGTTTTTGCTGTTTTAAACATAGAGGAGTCTTTAAACTGTATGTATCATTAACATTTGACTGCGCGAGTGTAGTTTTAATACTGATTACACAACAATTACAAATTTGACAGCTAACTCATTGGAAAATCAATACTTGAAAATAAAAACAAGGAATGTTTTTACTGACTAGGATTTTTGTTTTTTTTTTTTTTTTTTTCAAACCATATTAGATTTTTTAGCAATACATGTCTGAAATTGACTCTTTCGTGGTAGAATGTGGTCTTGTGTATAAATTGAAGGCTCTGAATTTAAGGTGTGAAAAGACTTTGTGAAATCACTTCTTTTGTCCCCAATTTCGCCGTCTTAAGTTTTTAATTCGAGGGTTAGCAATATGGGTTATAAAGTTTAAAAAGTAATCCTAATTTTGACCTTAGGTTTTCTAAGGGCTGAAGCATTGTTAGCAAAAAGTGGCGATCACAATTTTTCGAACTAAGATTTTTTAAAACAAGGAGTTGAATGGGGTGAAAAGGAGTGAAAACTTTGTGCCCGACTGTTGTCCCAATAACATTAAGTAAGGTTCATTTGTAGCGGCGACGTTTCCGTATACATGTTGTATTATTTCTATATTTATTTAATAACTCACAAAACAATAAATTAAAAAGCCCAGAGACTGATATGTATTTTTTTATCTTTAATTTTTTTTGCTTAGCAAAACTTAAAAGAATTAAGTACTTTGAAATTTAATAATATTGTTAAAGTTGAATAAAGTTACAAAAATATTTCAAAGATTTAGTGTACCCAGACTAAAAATTAATAGCTTGTATTAAGCGTAAAAATAATCATTTAAGTGCTGATAATAATGACGTCGATATATTATCAGTTGTATCCCAAAGAATATTATTAAAAAAATGCAATAAGCTCAGACAATAAAGCCCTCGATGTAGTAACAAGACATTCACAAAATGTAGAAAAAATATTAGAATGTGTAACGGAAATGTAGCCCCGCCGCGTGTCGCATTTCGCCCATAGCTGGTGTAAGTGTGAGACGGTCAATGTGTTGTGCATCGAACGATATCGTACATTCCACGATCATTATATGTCCCGATTGATCCTCGATGAGGTTACTGGCTGGAAGAAATTAAACAAAATGAAAAAAAAAATACAAAACGTAAAACAAAAAAGTTTTAGGATATGAAAAAAAATTTGGTAACCGGCTTCAAAACATATTTTCGACGCAAGTATACTTGAAATAAATATTGAAGTTATACAAAAAAAAAATTAAACACCAAACACAACTCTCAACTAAAACTAGTGGTATCTTCAATTGAAAAAAAGTCTGTATTTTCGTTTCGTTTTGAAGTATTATTTTTTTTTAATATTTTTGTTGGTTTTCCTAAAGCTGGCTTATACCTCTATGAGAAATCACTTAGGACAGTGTTTGATTCCCCCTCGTAAAGCACAAATCTTTTCAGACTCTGAACACATGAACACGACTGACGACTGAGTGAGAGAGACGTATTTTGTATATTTGTAAAATTTCCTAACTTAGGTAGACGTTGTTGTAGGGCCATTTCATTCTAAAACATGTTTTAATCGATCCTTTAATTGTGTAAAAGAATTATATTTTCATAGAAAACTTGGAATATACCATTAAAAAAAATTCAATATACAAATAGTTAAATTTTTTTTTGGAATGGCCCACCATACACCGTGTAGTATAGTGCGAGTGAGGCAGTATATCACTAGGCGTGGCGGTTAAGGCTCGGTCCATCCTCCCATTTTGGTACAAATACTCAGGTGGACAGGCAGCTAATTAATTTCGTACGACGGTTACATGCAGTATTTTTATGTTATATCGATGCATTTTTCTATATAGGCTTCGAAAAATAATCTAGATAATAATAAAAAAAAAATGCAACCCGACTTGACAAAAGCATTTTCTTCCTTCTAAAATATGAAAGCCCATGTAGAATAATGTAAAATATATAAGTGTCGGTCTAAGTTAAACAAAAAAAAATCAGTAAAAATTATATATAAATAATTTGTATATCATATATTATTGTATTGGGTATATTAGATTTTTAATTTTTTCCTATGTATTATGTAGATGATAATTGATTTGTACATAATATACGTACGATTGACGATGTCTGAGTGTAATGTCTATACAAAATCAAAAATATAGTATAATAAAACGACATACGAGTATATTCTGTTATTCTTTTATGCGACGCCGATGTGAAGTTATATAATATAATTGATATTAAAAAAAACATACATTTGTAAAGAAATATTTTTAAAAATATAAGCACACGCATATGAGGTTAACTATGTGCCTACGTATGTGTGTGAAACATTGATGAATATTAAAAAAGAGAATAGTAACTTCATGTCGTTTGCAGCATTTAACAAGTCCTTTTAAAATAAGAGGCTTAAATAACTTAATTCTTGTACCCTAGCGAAGATGACGGAATTTGTCGTTATGAAAATGCGCATTTTGGTCTGTTTTTGCATTTGTAATCCAAAACTATAATTGGTTATATTGAAAAGTGTTTTAAAACGAATTGTACTTATTTGAGTACAGTGTTGTATTTTATCCCGAATTAGGTGCTTTATAATTTTTGTCTGACAGAGACTAGACTCGCTAAGATCATGTTTGGATTATAAATAATTTGGCTCAAGACATTTAGAGAAATAATGTTTGTGTTGTGAACTGACTACATACAATAAAACCGTGACATTTACAATCATCATCTGATACGAGGACGTGTCCACGTTTTTGTATTTTTTTTTATTTGACGTTGATTTTTTTATTCTCTATCTTACGAAGAGTATGATTATTATAGTTTTTGAATGAATAGTATTGTATGTGTACGCTTTTCAGAATAATCATTTTTTGAATAACTACTAGTGTTTTATTTATATAAAATCCTTTATAACATGAACGCCTTATATGTCCTTTTTATTTTCATTTTGTTACATCGGTATAAGTATATAGAGTTCTGTGTGAAAATATAAAATGTGGGTAGTATTTACAAGTATTTTTACTTGCCCTTTTTTCTATCGTATAGAAAACAGATTTCCCACTATATTTTTGACATAAGCTTTACCAGCTTTAATTTTGCTATTGACCAATAGCAATTTAGACATATTTTTTTCAATTTTTTAGCAAAAAAGTTTTACCAATTTTTTTTTATAGAAACTTTTTTCCGCACTTTTATTGGAGATTATATAATTTGTTAAACCTCCAGTCTGTCGGTACTGGGCGAGTCGAGCGGCCGCCAGAAGCCGCGAATATTCTCCTCGCTGGACATACAGCGGAGGTAGGCGGGACGCGGGCGGGAGTTTTGTTTTTTTGTAATTTGTTTTTGACTTTTAACTAATGCGAACACTTGTGCCATTGCTGGGCGAGACTAATTCGAATAAATAAGCAATTAGATGTTAATAAGGGTCAATTCATACTAGCGCAGTGTCGGTGCGAAGCGAATCGAAGTTGTGAAAACGTAGTAGGTATTTTTTCAACATTCACTCTTATGTCCACAACGTAATGCATTTACCGCTTCTGTGATTTTAAAATCTGCTGGTCGTGTACAGACCGGCGAATTCGCGCGTTTTCTTTATATATCAGAACGAATATGTACATTCTGTATTACGTTGTGCACTTACGGGTGAATTTACTATTAAGGGCCTGTTTCACAATGTACTGATAAGTGTCAGATAGCTTATTAGCAAGCGTTGTCTCTGTCGCTCAGTATAAAGTGAGCAGCGACAAAACTACCGGATAAGATATTCGACACTTACTAGGCGGTTGTGAAGTAGGCCCTAAGTTTTAGAATTTCGCTTACAGATGTTGCCCGACCCTTATTGATGTTTATTTGGCAACACTAAGCTTAGTTGTTCACTGGGAAAGTTTATTAAATCAGCCATAACATGTGTTAAAATCTATATTATGTTACCCCATGTGTTATTACGTAATTAAAATATTATAGAAACTGTTTTACTATGTAATCTAAATAAAAAAATAGATTTATCCAAAAGCTGTATTCGGTAATGTCACCTGTGTTCGAGCGGATGAATTTGAATCTTTTGAAGTTTTAATCTCTTTAATGATTTTTTTTAAATAATAATCCAAAAGATTTTTGACTATCTAATAGTGATAATTTTAATTTGTGATGAAATAGTGTCAACGAAAAAAAGAATAAAATAAGGTACTGAAAATCTCTTGGATTAAACGTTCCTGAATTGGTCCTAATCTTTTTTGTTTGCGTATTCCTCAAGCCTAAAAGTTCGTTTGGTAAAAATTTTTTAAATTTTGAAACGTTTCCAAATTACACTTAACACTTAATATCGAAGCACAATTAACTGCGCATCCAAATAATGAACACTACGTTACTTACATAGAATTTGAATACAAGTAAAGATAGAGCTTCAAAAATTATGGTTTTAAATATTTAGTTAAATTTATTTATGTTTTACTTTTTAACATTTTTCTGCATGCGTTTTGAATACAGTATAATTATCGCATGTGTAAGATTTTCACAATTCGTGCTTTTGGTATGTTTTTATTGTTTTTACAATGTTTATATCAAGCTTTAGTCAATGTTGTTGAGATTGGCAAATCGCAAATATTGAACACTGAACATGTATGGGTATTGATTAGTTTTTAATGTCACCTGCTCATAACTAGCGATTGTTGTCTAGTTGTGTGGGATTGGCTCGAAATTTCAGCATATTTTGATGTCAACAAGCTTGATTTAAACACTCGCACCACATCGCCTGATAGTGTTAGTTAGTTTTATGTTTCTCTGTTTTTAGGCCTATCGACGGGTCTACGCCGAAGCATGCCGTAGGCGCTAGCCCGCAATCCCTGCTTGGGTAATTATTTCGATTTTATTTTAGAGTTGTTGCATTACACGAAGGCGTCGCAATTTGAACCTTCGGGCAGCCATACACCGTGGTGCCTGTCGCCCGATCGGTATGACGCTGCCGCTGAACCAGCTGGAACTGCCCATGTATGGGCGTGGATTGACATGACAGTTGTACGTCTGGTGGTGTTTAAGGAGGAACTGCAGATTGGATCAAGCCTGCCGTGTCATGCCGATTGGACGATAGGCAGCATTGTGTAGTGACTTTCCCTCGACATATAAGTATGTTCGAAATCGATTACGGGTATTTTAGGCATATGATCTACTGCTTATGTCAATACGTTTAGGCTGAAAACAAAAACTATTTTAAAAAAATATAAAATTGCATTACGGTCCCGGCCCTGTTAAGGACATTGACCTCACACAGCTGATTGTCTTGATGTTATTTAGGCACAGTCTGTGGTGTCACTTCCTCTTTAAATCACCTGTTTCTGTGAGGTAAATGAACTCAATGCGCGCAATGTAATTTCATTTAGTATTGTAATATTTTTTTCGAAAATTTTAAATAATTTTTCATCCCAAACATCTTGACAATAATTGACATAAACAGTAGATCGTATAAATGACGAGCCTTAACCTCATTTATGTATATGACTAGCCTTCAATGCAAGAACTGTACGTGTGATATTTCCCTTTATTTTTCACGTTTTCACCGTATCTGTGCTACTTTATAACGTCACACCATCGTCATCATACAATTGTTTGGATATCACAAGGTAAAGCGTCTACGTATTACACGCCAGACTTACGGTGAGAATCCTCTGCGCGAGAGTTAGAAAGAGAGTCACGTGTCTCGGGGCTTCTCGGCGAGAGTCTGGGTCTTTAACGGCCGAATGTTCAAACGCCACTTAAAGGCGCACTCAAGACTCTTGGACGTCTTGGTCATTCTCCCGCCCAGAGAGAGTGACAGCTTAAGATTTAGGGGTGGGTAACTTGAGGTAGCGCTTGAGGTTTCGGACGTAGGTGTCGTGTTGGTCAGTGGTCGAGTGTTTGCAGGCAGGGAACTGAGGAGCAAGTCAAGCCGCGTGTGCTGCGCTTCACCTGGAGTATGAAGACCACCTCGTCCAGAGACCCCAATGAGATTATGGCTGAAATTAGAAAGGTTTGTTTCTTGTTTAATAAAATAGACCAGGAAACGAGTAATTACCTGATGGTAAGCACTTCCGCCGGCCATGAACATCAGGGGAGTTACAAGTGCGTTTCCGGTCCTTAAAATCCCCGAACCCGCCTTTAGTGCAAGATTACCACCATTATACCTGTATAAGAAATATATACCCTCATCTGTTACTTATTAGTGATAAGAAATAAATGATAGATAATATTCACATTGACTCATTGCAAACAGGTTGCTGCTGCTACTTGCTGTAAAACACAGATTCGCTCGAGACAACCGCCGCCGCTCACACCGCTCACGGCCGCCGATGGCCGCTACGGTTGCCGGCGGCCATCGGCGGCGGCGGTTGTCTCAAGCGAAACTGTGTTTTATAGTAATGAAGATAAGTTATACTGCTCGCCGCTCCGCTGACATTTCGGTTTTTCGTCCCCTTAGGTCGCAATTTAACTAGGCAACCTATTTGCAATGTGTCAATGTGAATATTATCTATCATTTATTTCTTATCACTGATAAATAACAGATGAGGGCTAATATATTTCTTATGACTTGGGCCTCAAGCGGAAGCGTTATTTCAAGTCGGTTTTATTTAAACTCGTGGTATTTATCAGGTCGGTCTGATCTATTCATGCCGAAGCATGGCTCTCCCAAGTAGTTTTTTTCCATACAACATTTTAAAAAAGCAATTTATTGTTATTTTTTTAATTTCTGCATAATCATCTGATACACAAGCAGTAACTCACGTGTCTGAAAGTTTCGTAATTGCTTTATGGAAATGTTCTAGTGTATTGTAATATTATAGAAATGAGTTTAATCGTCTTATTTTAACAAATAGGGGTAATTAATAAGGGATTCCACGCATAGTTGGCGAATTTACCACAAAATAAACTAAAATTGTTGAAAATTTCTATGTACATAAAGATGTGGCGATACATTTAGAGTAAATCCGCTTTCACTTAAAATGCTATTTTATTTTTATTGATATACATCGAGTTCAAATCTAAATTCTAATCAAGTTTAAATTATTTTTTATTAAAGTTTTAACGAAAAAGTGTTTATTACTATATCTCTCTCGATGTGACGCTTCAGGTGCTGGACGCGAACAACTGTGACTACGAGCAGCGCGAGCGGTTCCTGCTGCTGTGCGTGCACGGCGACCCCAACGCGGACTCGCTGGTGCAATGGGAGATCGAGGTGTGCAAGCTGCCGCGCCTCTCCCTCAACGGCGTGCGCTTCAAGCGCATCTCCGGAACAAGCATCGGCTTCAAGAACATCGCGTCCAAGATCGCCAACGAGCTCAAGCTGTGACTGCCCGCGTCCGCCCCCCGGCGACGGCGCCGCCGCCCCGTCTCCTCCCCCGCGCCCCCGCCTCCTCCCCGCGCCGACTCCCTGCGCCCCTCCTCAGAGGACATCGTGCACGTGGCCAACGCCGGCTTGCGTACGCCGTCCGGCGCGCTCGCGCACTACCTCACGTGCCCGCGGCCGGAGCGTCCGCGCGACTGCCTGCGCCCCGCGCGCGCGCCTCCCCGTTCCGCGCTGTCCCTGCGCGCCGAGAGTCCCGAGCAGGAGTCGCGCGCGCCGCCCGCGCTGCTCACCGCCAGCGCGCATGTGCTGCGCCGCGCCGCTACCCACTCTCCGCCATCGCCGCCCTCCCCGCTCACGGCGAGCGCGCACGTGCTACGGCGCCCGCCGCCGCGCTCGCCGCCCTCCCCGCCCTCCCCCCTGCGGGCAAGCGCGCACACGCTGCGCGCGCGCCTGTCTCCCGCACCGCCGTCGCCGCTGCGGGCGAGCGCGCACGCGCTGCGGCCCCAGAGCTCGCAGGCGCCGCCGTCGTCGCCCACGCCGCGGCCCGCGCGCCTGCCGCGCCGCCACACGTTGCTGGCACCGCCCTCGCCGCTGCAGGGCGCCGCGCCGCTGCGTCGCCAGCGCCCCGTGACGCCCTCCCCGCCGCCCTCGCCCCTCACGCCGCCCTCCCCGCAGTCGCCCTGCGACTGTCTTCCGCTCCCGCTAGACCCAATACCTCCACCCGACCTGTTCGATTTTTAAATACACGGCGAAGGCCAGTCTTCTATCTTCAAATCTCGTCTCACTCTTGACGTGTTGTTTTCTCTCGTAGCGCCTCAAATGTCTCAAGTCGAGCCTCACGTCGACGCGGGAAGTGAGTCATGCCTTTTTTAATTTTCGAATATTTTAATTATGTTCGCAGTGAAACTGTAATCGTTGTAATGTTTTATTTGGTACTATTTTTAATCAGTTTTTATGTCGACAATTATGCCTTCGTTTATATACGAGCACATGTGTCATGTACTGAGCTAGACGAACATTTTCAACTTATTTGAACAGACATAAAACTTTTATATAGGAGTAATATAATTTAATACAATTGTAAATATATTGGCTCAATATCGTTTTATTTACTTTAGTGTTGCCAGAAAAAGTCACGTTTTATTAAACTGCCCAACTATGAGTTTGCCGATTTGTGGATATATTATTGGATTATACTAGGACGTAGATGTGCCAAGTCGCGCTTGTCACCGCGATGAAGTTTTATCGGAAACGGTTCGGTCAATATTTTGCGGACCGATTTAGTTAAATATACAATAACCGCTCTCGTAACGCCTTGTTTTATTTCCTTTTTTTGTAAAAATAATTCAAATAACTTTTTATATATAATTTAATTTAGATAAGTGGCGGGGGGCGGTGTAGTGCGACCGGTTTTAAATAATTGACCGGTTTTTCGGTTTTTCGAGTTGCCGGTTCCCCGCTGTGTGCTACACCGCCCACCGCTCGCCCGCGCGTTTGTGCTATCGCTTATTTTACGTGTTAAATGTAATAATGTACAAAGTGGGCTCGCGCTCTGTAAACTTAGCTTAGTTTAAATTTTTTTCAATTATAATGACAAATATACGCGTCTCCCCGACGCGACGTTGTAATAAATACGATTGTTCTATTTGTAACTTACTGCTTTTAAATTATTAAGGAGATCGCGTCGCGTCGCGTTGCCGTAGCGTCGTCCACCTTTTTTTTACACCAACAATCCGGTTGACATTTTGAAATTTTACAAAAATGGCATTTGCGGCGACGCGACGAGGCGCAAGTGAGTTTGTGATACGATTGCCATAATGAATATAATAATACAAATCAATAACGAGTACTTATTTAGTATGGCAATACTGTCGACAAATGTGCTTCGAGTGTGCGTGAAGTGTGGCGCGGTCGCCCGACAGTGTTGTCTCTTTCTAATTGTAAGGCTGAATTAGAAAGCGTCAGTCGACACGAGGTCAGTCGTAGTAGGACACACAACTGGTCAAAGTATTATGGACTCTGTTGCGATAGCAATAAAGATCACTTTCGTTAACTTTCATTATTTTCGTGTGACGCAGTGTTTTAGTTCTATTTGTGTGTAAGTGTACGGCGGCCGCGACTGTTTTCTATTACATTAAGCGTAGTGTTATACTTTTACAAGAGATCACAAAAGTCCCGCGGCCGAAATTATTTTAACAAAATGAATTTGAAATCTGTAATAATTTATTTGAATCGAGGGTAATTTTAAAATGTTGAAACTTAACGTTGGCAACACTGATGTCAACGTCACTGTCACTGTCAGTTGTCACTGCGGCGCGGCGCGGGGCTGACGTTACTGTAGTAATATATTTATATATTATGAGCTTCAGTTACTAGTGTAGCCGACAGGCGCCCGCACAGGGTGAATGCTCGGCGTTTTTGTGAAATATTCAAGTGGAAATAAATTTTATTTTTAATTCCGATGCGCTTGGTTTTATTTTATTCCCCACAACTAGTTTTACGAATAGATTAGAACAAAAGTAACATGTAACACTGACCTTGTTCAAATTGGTAAGAAATTAAATAACTAATTATGGCATGACCAGTAAAATGAAGACCTTGCCTAAAAACAAAAAAAACAAAAAAACAATTAACAGAAAATGAAATGGGCTTCAAAACCGTACAATGTAATAGTATTTTAGTTTGTGGTCGCGATTTTTCAAAGACTGGGTAACTCCCAATGTCTTTTCATGGAAGTGAATTTTAACTATAGTCCATTCTCGTTAAGATGTCAGTGAATTATGCGTATATATTTCAAAATGGCTTACTTTAAAGGGCCATCCTGACCATCCAGCCTGCTTGTCCAGCAGCCAATGCAGGCAGATAAGTAGGCTAAAATAAAAATGATACGCGATTGACAGTAATTGTTGCATATTGACAAAAGTAAGTGTCAATGTCATTTTTGACATTGACAGATGTCATGAAGTAAAGCCTATTTAGTTTGTTTATTTCAGTTGGCCAAAAGGCTATAAATAGTGTAGACGTATATTATTGTATTAGGCATTTACCTCATATGTAATACGTAGTCAGTGTTAAGCACCAATAAAGGAGAATATAAGAATTGTTGCTGTATTATTATCATCACCACTCAGACACACATCAGGACTTACAACCAAGAGGTCGAAGCCCGCTACAGTAATGTTGGCGATAAGGCTGGGACTACATGCTCCAGAATCCGGAAGGCCGTAGAAAATTCTGAGCATTTAAAATAGAGCTCTGCGCTAATACTTCCGGAGCATATAGGCCCAGCTTATATATTGGCGCTGGATTTGCAGGCTGTATGGTAAGTATGGCCCATCAATGGTTGATGTGGACACGGCTTATGCCGTCTCATTGGTCAATTTTGACATAAGTACGCATGATTTACTTCACTTCTTCTTCTTCACGCGAATAGACTATAATCACATTCCAACTTTTGTTGGTGTTGCTGCAGTAAATATGGAGCACTTTCAGTGCAGGTATTTTTCCTGGTCAGTCTATTAAGTTAGTAACAATGATTTAGTAATCTATATTACAAGGTGTATGCATAAAAGCAAAAGAAAGTAACATTACTAAGTCTTCGTAAGTAATCGTTTATTAATATAGGCAAGATAAAAACTTAACATAAAAATAAATTAATTTCATTTAATGATTTGATACATATCTTAAAAATATAAAAATACATTTTTGTTAAACACTTTCATACTCCAACATCATTCCTTTTTTATATAACAAAAATTAAAAAAGCCACATCGTTTTTTAAATTAATCTTGAATTCTTTAATTTCTCTTTGTTGTAAGTTGTGTACAGTGTAATTATATATTCTAACTATAGGTTTAAAGCTTTTTACAAATTCCAACATTTTATACAAATAACACATACAACTAAGAATGACATATTATTTAACAATAAAAGATAACTATAAACTATTAAAACAATGTTTAAACCTAAGACCTAATGACGAAGATTTGTACCTAACAATTCTCCTAAATGGAGAAAATGGTAAATATAAAATATATTAATCCTTGTATTAAAGCAAAGATTATTACAAACTTTTTTAAATTACATAGAATTAAATAATTATTAATAGTAATAATGAAATAATTATTTAATATATTTTTATTTTAATCGCAACATTTTCGAAATTCTAACATGAAAACTAGAAATCAGGGAGGAAATAATGGCTTTAATCACGTTTTTTAATTTTTTAAGAAAATCACTCCGGCAACACAGTGATATTTTGAATGACGCTGTGTTGCGAGAGTAAAAATACTTTCAATATTCCTCCCAGTTACTTTTTACTTTTTCAATTTGGCTGTTTCTAAATATATTAAATCACGACTGCGGTACATTTTTATGTACCGGCACTCCATCTAAGTCAACTTCAGTACTCGGTATTAGCGGCGGTTTGAAACCGTATTCGATTCTTAAATTGGCAACTTTGGGTGTTCTGTCAGATTTTCTAATTCGATCGTTCGAATTTAAATTCCATTGGTCGATGTTATTCTTTATCGGTGGCGGGCCGTAGTACTGTTGGTTCGGGTTTGGAACGAATAACGGCTTCTTATTTTCTGTGGCGTTTAAATATTGGAAGGAAGAGGCGTACTGGTTACCCCATAGAGTACTTTGTATGGGCACGTTTTGGTAATTTTTCTGATCATTTAGTAGCTGTATTTGATAATGTCTCCGCGATTCTGCTTGCTCGTTATTTTGCTGTTTATATTCTTGAGGTCTCAAATAATTTTGAGTGGTGTATCCTAAACCATAGTACAGGTAGGCAGGTTCGACTTTCTCGAATTGGTACGGTTGGTCTTGTTTCTTCTGTTTCTCTGTGCTACTTTCTGTGTACCTTACTTCTACTGGGTACGGAACTTTCTTTTCAACGATCTTCTCCACTGGGTACGGAATACGTTTTTCGACGGGGAACGGCCTGTCCACGTATTTGGTGATGTAGACTGGTTTGTCGACGAATTTCTCGACTTTAACAGGATATGGTACTTGCACTGGTACCTTTCTCTCCACAATATGCTCCACATGGACCGGGTAAGGAACTTTCCTTTCAACAACTCTATCCACTGGATAAGGTCTCGGTACCTCCACGGGGACAGGTTGCGGCACTCTAATATGCACCGGTTTTTCAACAACCTTAGTCACTGGTACAGGTTTTTCAACAATCTTCTCCACTGGGTACGGAACTCGTTTTTCGACTGGATACGGAACGGGCACCTGCACTTCGTGTGGTACCGGGTATGGAACGCGTTTTTCTACGGGATAGGGCACAGGAACTTCTTTTTCAACTACCTTTTCCACTGGTACCTGTTTTTCATATGGTACAGGCACAGCTACTGGTCTTTCTATACCAATGGGATACAAAACCTTCTTCTCTACTGGAACTTCAATACCTACTGGGATTGCAACAGGTGTTGGCACTGGTACATGATGAATCATTTGCTTCTCAACGACTTTTTCCACAGGATAAGGCACATGTACCGGTCTATCGACGTATATTTTTCTTTCCACTGGGTATGGTACTCTTACTTCGACAGGAAAAGGTTGTAGAACTTCCACGGGGTAAGGTTTAGCCACATATCGAGTTACTTCCACTGGTTTCTCGACTATTCTCTCAAAATGGACAGGTATTGGTACCGGTCTGTCTACAGGGACATGTTTAATAACCTCATAAGGTGTCGGATATGGCACTTCCTTTTCAATAAATCTGTCTATGTACGTCGTAACCGGTACTTGTTTTTCAATAACGATCGGTTGAATTGTTTTATCTTTACTATCTTGATCGTAGTAATTGTTGTAGCCGTTACTTTTATCTATCGCTTGCACTTGTACTTCGCTTCTTATATTTTCACTGCTCTCAATATCTTCCCTAGAATTTTCTTCGCTTTCATTCGTATCATAATTATTTTGCGAATCTTTATAGTCGTAATTTTTGTCTGGATTCAAAGATGCGACGTATCTTTGATATAAAGACTTAACTAAACCTAAAGGAATTTCTGTATTACTTCGTCCCTCGTCCAAATACTCATGATACTCAACTTCGTTTATATGTGTTATGTCTAGTGGCACTGATTTCTGAATTTCAACTATAACTTTTTGTTTCTGAGGACTTTCAACCGTGTTTGATACAAACTCACTATCTGAACCTTCATGGTCTTCTAAAGAGTTGTAAACATCAGAATCATTAGAATTTAATAATCTTAAAGCTACAGTTATTGGTGCTAAGTAGTTTGGACCAACAGGCCTCGGAGTTATAGCAACCTCACCGTTGTAGTTAATATTATCTGTATTGTTTTCGAAAGTGCTTTTAACGCCAACAATTTCGTATCCTTTCTCTATATACGGACCTACAGTTGTCATTAAATTATTTACTATTTGATCTCTATAATTATTAAAACTGAAATCTTCTACAACTATTGGCGAGACAAATTTGAATTCATTCGTTTGAAGTGTGTCTTCTTCGTTTGATTGATTAATATTACCAAATTTAGCAGTGACTAGAAATCTATTTTTTCTATCAATAGCGTTCTTAGGTTTACGCTGTGGTCTAATATAATCGTCACTAGCAGCGCTTGTGAACTTCTCTGCGGCGTGATTTATTCTTAAAAGATCGTCATTTGAAATCAAATCTTGAGTAGAAGCGACCAGTCTCGATATCCCTTCATCTTCAGTAATCGAAACCGTTCTTGTGGTTGCGGTTGGACTATATTGTGTTGAATAATAAAGTCTATCGCTCCTTGAAGTCGTTTCTTGTTTATTTTCTTGTTCTCCAGCTCCAAAGTTGCCAGCATTTTGTTCGTTATACTCAGGTGTATCTACAATCACTTGCGTTGTTTTCTGTAAATTACTTTCATATTTGCTCTCATCTTTTAAACAATTTTTATCTTTGAATACTTGAACAACAGGCGTGTTATCATTTCTTTCATTATTTTGTTGGGTTTTTTGATTGTTTTGTAGGTTTTCCTGTTCCTTATTCTGTTTATTATCTAAAACTACATTGAAATAGAAGGGATTTCTCTGTGAATCTGGATACAAATCAGCGGTAGTGCCAAATTGGTAAGGTACTTGCTGGTGGATCTGGTTCGTCGCCTGCTGCAGTAGGTAGATGTCCACTGGATTCTGATCCTGATGTATTTCTACCGTGTTGTTCGATTGTTGGTAGAATGGTGCCTGAAATAGATGAAATACATAAGTTAATAATCAACACTGACCACTGACATCTCTTTTTTTTTGGTCTCTCCTCCATGTGAGGAGAAATAGCCTGTAGTCTACATCGGCTGGCTTTAAATATCAGTTGAGTCATAATTTGTCTCACTCCCGCTCATTACCTGAGCCAGCTCGATCGCCCGCTGCCCGAGCGCGAAGTTAGCAGTCGTACTATAGTGCGGCCCCGATGTGACAAGCGCCAGCGCGCCGTGGTAACCGCCGCCGTCGGCCACGTAGCGGACCGCTTGCTCCGCCTGCACAGTTATACGCTACTTAAATTGAGACGCCACTAAGTCACATGTCGGACTGATGGTAATAGGTGGCGTTTGTAAATTCGTGGCACCCGCCGCTGTCGGCCGTACATAGCGGTTTGTTTTGTTTTGCCAAGTTTGCCCCTCCTTCACGGCTATGGTACTATGGAGATAAAGTGTGGCTCTATAGATCAGGATTGTGGTCCTAATTGGTCCGCACTCCGCCACAATAGTGACGGAACCCTCCTGAGACATGTCCTGACATGCTTTTGGTTAGATTCTTTTCTTGACAATGGTTTATCTAGCTACAGTTCAAGAATCTCTCACCTGGGCAGCTTGACGTAGTAGTGCCCCAAGGATCTCTCACCTGGGGCAGCCTGACGTAGTAGTGCCCCAAGAATCTCTCACCTGGGGCAGCCTGACGAAGTAGTGCCCCAAGAATATCTCACCTGGGGCAGCCTGACGTAGTAGTGCCCCAAGAATCTCTCACCTGGGGCAGCCTGACGTAGTAGTGCCCCAAGAATCTCTCCCCTGGGGCAGCCTGACGTAGTCGTGCCCCAAGAATCTCTCACCTGTGGCAGCTTGACATAGTAGTGCCCCACGGTCTCCGGCCCCGAGCTGCTCATCTGCCAGCCCCACTGCGCGCCGTCGGCCATTTGCTGAAAATATCAGGTAGAGATACTTAGTTAAGAAACCTAACAGGGTATCGTGCGTAGGTAGATGTAAGCTAGCGAATGATCTATCTAAAATTTAAATTGATAAATGTTATTCGCGGTGTAGAAATTTTTAGATCTTTCCACATAGAACAGAACAATCTAGAAGTTTCGAGTCGGGGTGGGTATGTGCATGTCGAGTTATTTCCATACTGAAACTTCTAGAACATTCTTCACATTAAAGTACCGTATCATTATCATAAGATTATTCATAATATATATTACCTATTACGTGAAGCAAAAACTTTGAATACAGTTTTACAAGAATTGTGCAACCGGAGGAGTATGAAATTTGGCCGGTAAATGAAAGTCTATGTGGAGGAAGGTGGTATTTTTTAAAATTATGCTTAGAAATACATAAAATATATAAAACACACACTACTACTTCTGAGGTAATGTGTGTTGTTATTTTTATACATATATTTTCTCACACTACCAAGCGTTTGTATAATAACAGTAGGTGCTGGTTTGACACAATTGTCAATCTAATTAGGGTTCCGTAATACTCAAAGAACCCTTATAGTCTCGCCCCGTCCCTGCGTCTGTCTGTCTGTCTGTCTGTCTGCGCTTCTAGCTTCTGTAATTATGAAAATAAATGGATAAAATTTGGTACAGTTAAAGACTGTGTATAGATACATATATATACGATATACCCAACAAGATGGGGTAGAATAAAAAAATATTTTTCATTTGTTGTTTTTGGGTCCTATATGCTGGTCTTATGCTATAAATACATAATATTATATGTACAGGGTCTGTCGTAAATAATGGATAACCCGTAAACTGTTGTAACCCGTGTTGGTCCGGATGTGAAACTGTAAGAAAATCGTATTTTCTTGCCAGGGTTTGTAACCATATGAAAATGGCGTAGCATTTTATACTTTTTTATAAATTTCGCTACTTTTTTCGTTCATTCCTTTGCCATTTCATCAAATTTAGGTATTTCTTTGTGTTTTTTTTAGTATTATACTCCTGAAGACGTGTATTATTTAATTTTAATACAATTTTAGGTGTTTTAACGTAAACAATTTTCAAAATCATCTTTTTATGATTTTTTTTAAACAATTTTTTTCTTAATGTCAACTTTGATCATTTACTGTGAAAAAAAAAGTATGGCACTATAGCTGCCCAGTATCTTAATAAATTATCTAGTATGTGTAGTTTCTAAAAAGGTATTACAATGTGTACTTTACTAGCAATATTAAGTTACAGGAGCGAGATCAATATCAAGGTCAGAATTCAAAATGTTTAAGTATTGTTATAAAAGGTTATAAAACTTCGTCATAATAATCTTATTCTACCAAAAGTCTTTACACAAACGTTATTGGGCCACTAATAAGGATTTTCAGAAGAACAACAGACAACGACCTCAACGACACAATGCAGCCGAAGTACTGGAAATAGTCGCTGAAGACCCTGGTACGTCCATAAGTGCTATTTCACGGCGTACCGGGATACCTCAAAAATCCGTGCACAGAATTTTAAAAAGGCATGAATTATATCCCTTTCATTATCAAAGGGTTCAAACACTAATGCCAAGGGACGCTGCTGCGAGAGTAACATTTTGTCGCACAATGCTGCGAAAGATGAGAGAAGACCCAAGTTATTTTAATAAAAATTTATGGAGTGACGAGTCAACGTGTCGAAAAGATGGTTTTTTGAACCTCCACAATTTACACAGCTGGCAACTTGAAAACCCAAGATTGATACGTGAAGACAGATCACAGTATCAGTTTAAAATAAATTTATGGACTGGCATTATTAACGGACAAAGCATTGGTCCATTTGAGTTGCCGGCAATATTAAATGCGGATATGTATTTGGATTTTCTAATAAATACTTTACCTGGATTACTGCAAGACGTTCCACAGGAGATAAGAAACGAGATGTGGCTTCAAAATGATGGGTGTGTCCAGCACATTACGCTGTTCGTGTAAGGAAACATTTAAATAATACATATCCAGATAGATGGATATATGGATTGGGTCCAATTTTATGGCCTCCACGTTCGCCAGACCTTAACCCGTTGGACTTTTTTTACTGGGGCTGCATTAAGGAAGTAGTGTACAAGGAAGCAATAAGTTCTGTGGAAGAGTTGCGTACGCGCATTCAAGTAGCAGCAAGTAAAATCGCAGAAGCCGGCTATGCGCGTTGGATTAAAAGATCTTTTATTAAGCGATGTAGAGCTTGTATTGCTGCCGGCGGAGGGCATTTCGAGCATTTAGTTTAAGTTATTTATAAAATAAATATTTTTTTTACTAAAAAGAACCTGTTTTTCTTCTAAAAATCCTTATTAGTGGCCCAATAACGTTTGTGTAAAGAATTTTGGTAGAATAAGATCATTATGACGAAGTTTTATAACCTTTTATAACAATACTTAAACATTTTGAATTCTGACCTTGATATTGATCTCGCTCTTGTAACTTAATATTGCTAGTAAAGTACACATTGTAATACCTTTTTAGAAACTACACATACTAGACAATTTATTAAGATACTGGGCAGCTATAGCGCCATACTTTTATTTTTCACAGTAAATGATCAAAGTTGACATTAAGAAAAAAATTGTTTAAAAAAATCATAAAAAGATAATTTTGAAAATTGTTTACGTTAAAACACCTAAAATTGTATTAAAATTAAATAATACACGTCTTCAGGAGTATAATACTAAAAAAATCACACAGAAATACCTAAATTTGATGAAATGGCAACGGAATGAACGAAAAAAGTAGCGAAATTTATAAAAAAGTATAAAATGCTACGCCATTTTCATATGGTTAGAAACCCTGGCAAGAAAATACGATTTTCTTACAGTTTCACATCCGGACCAACTCCAGTTTACGGGTTATCCATTATTTACGACAGACCCTGTATAAATGATACGTCGATACGTACGATCAACCACGTTTTGCCTAAAGGAAAAGCTAACTAGAAATCTAAATAAAATATTGACGGAAAACTTCGTGCGCGTAAAATAAAATCCCACGGGAACCGTACATTTTACTGTCATAAAAAATGTAGCCCATATCCTTCCTATGTCTGTGCCAAATTTCATCAAAATCGGTCCAGTGGTTTCGGAGCCTATTCAATGCGAACAAACAATGAAATCTTTCCTCTATAAAATATTAGTATAGAAGTATCAAGTACAGCTAGATATCTCCGATAAGGCGGAAAAAAGTGTTTCGTATGTATTCATAAAACCTTTTTCCTTCCTCCAGCCTCCATGCTTAACAACTTTATCAATTAAGTCAAGAACCGCCTGTAAACACTCCCATAAGATCATCGGCCTATGTGTATCGCATTGCACGCTACATAGCACATACCGCACTGTACAGTCGAGAAATTGGTGTTCAGCAGTCTGATACATAGTCATTTATACATCAATTTCAATTAGGGTCTGGGAATACTTCGGGCATATGATTTAATGCATATGTTAAGACGATAAGATAGGTACAAAAAATGTCATACTCGAAAAAAAATTTAGGTAGGTATTTAGTATTTACTATCGCAAACTTGCCCATATATAAAAGATTTTTTCTCGAGAATGATAATTCTTTTATTTGTCAAAGCATTAAGCGGAGCCTTACACCAAGTAACAATGACGAAGTTCGAAAACAGAATGTATAGGATTTGACATAAACATCTCTTAGGCTGGGACTGTATTGTCCGGAATCCGGTAGGCCGGGGAAAATTAAGCATTGAAAATAGAAATCTGCGCTAATACGATTTGACAACTGTCACATTTGACATTCACATTTGACTCAACACTCGTGTGTCCGATTTGCAGCTCTATTGTATTAGCGCAGAGTTCTTTTTTTCCGTGCTCTGAATTTTCTCCGGCCTTCCAGATTCCGGATTCCGGACAATATAGTGTCCAGACTTACAATCAGTCACTCCTCAAATGTTTTATTTGAACTGAAGAAAACACTTATTATATGTGCATTGTGCGATCGGCCATGATGTAACGTCATAGTAATAGTAAACAAATAAACGTCACTTGTCATAGTTGTCAACTGTGCGTAGTGCACTGAGCTGTCAAGTGATTGTTTACTACTAGTACTCGTATGACGTCAGAGCTCAGAGCATATCTATCGACAAACATGGCGGGAGGCGTTTTCGGCTGCTTTTAAAAAGTGTATTTTTAAATTAAAGTTTTGTGGGTTTTTATGGTTTTAAAATAATATACTTTTATTGTTTAGGGGGAACGGAACGATGATGAATCGTTTAGGATAAAAATAAAAAGGGGTTAAAATAAAAAAGTTAGCTACCTGCCTATTGTCAACTGTCTGAAGGCTGTCTCTGATCGGTCGGTATTGACTCTTGACTAACACTAACTAATTTATCATTTAAACTGCACTTTTTCATTGTATTCAAACAGCTGCAGCTGGCTCTGTCGACAGCAAAGTGCTGCTCGTCTGCAAGTTGCCTAATACGAACAATATAACGTGTCAAATCTCGATAAAGACACGATTGTCAGACTCACACGGTAGTCTCTTGCAATTTGTAATAGTAGAAGAAGAATAAGAATAACTTTTATTTAGTTCATCACACAACACATAATGGGGGCCAAAATTGACCCCATCTCAGTATTTCGCAGCGAGCAAGCCCGCTGCACTGATATTCTAAGTGTATATTCTAGTAACATGTTACATGACCAATGCAACCGAGTGTGCCGCTAAACAGTCACTTCCCCCGGCTGTACCAACATACCGCGTGGTACAACCCGCCATAGCGGTAAGGAGTTAGGGCACTTTCGCGCCTTTTTGTCCGAACGACTTTTACTGACGCGCAAGTTCACGTAACTTCCTACATGTGTTAGATTATTCGACAATTCTCGTGGCTTGATTCACAATCTACTGATAAGTGGTCAGATAGCTCCATGTTTAGTCTCTGTCGCTCGATATAAAGTAAGCAGCGACAAAACTTCCGAATAAGCTATCCGAGACTTATTAGAAGATTTTGAAGCAGGCTTAACCTTATTCAATCACTACCTCTGTTCAGGATCCAATTACATCTTCTTGTAAATGAAAAGATATCAGTATGTACTCAGTACTTTAATATATATAATGCTTGCAATTTAATAATAACTAGATGTTGCCCACGACTTACGATCACGACCACGACACGGGAACCGTACATTTTGCCGCGATAAAAAGTAGTCTTAGATGTCCTTCCCCATGGTCTAATCTAGTTGGTTGTGTGTTGAGCGAGCCAGCGAACGATTGTGCTCCGCTTTACGACACATGAAGTAGCAATTAATATTAATTAACAATTAATATTTAGCGAGTCGCACAGCCGTTGCGCGTCATCATGGCGCTCGTAGCCAACGAGCTGCTGGCGTTCATACAACACGTCATCAACACCATGGACGAGGACAGCATCGTCCTTCTCTGCAACTCAACCTACACCAGCGAGGAGATCTGCAAGGGCAAGTTGATGCTGTACGAAGCGCTCGGTAAGACCGGCGTAGATGACGTCTCAAAGGAGAGATGGGAGCGACGGAAGCTTGCAGGACATGCCAGTATTTGTGGCTAAGGAGCTACACAGTCTGCCGGCGGTATCTACGGACAACGTCAACGTCTCCAGCCTGCTGAACAAGTTCAACATCATGAAGGCAGAGCTGGACGCGATGCGAGGAAAATTGGACGCCACGGAATCTACCATCAGTGAGTTGCGTAGTGAATTATTACAACTAAAAAGTAATAATTCATTATGTAGGTCACCCGAGCATCCGATAAAGTCGGTAAACATGCGTCGCGGAGCGCAGTATGAATCGTCGTTTTGCATGTCAGCGAAATCGTACGGGTCAGCACCCGCCGCCGTCAGCTCGTCGCTAGCGGTCGAGTCGAACCTGAGTCCACTGACTGTGCCACTGACTCAGCCAGAGAGAGGCTGCGTCAGTGGCCTACTACTCTACTCAATATGCAAGCGTCGCTGCTTGCCCCGCGCCGCCCCCGCGGTTGTAGGCGAGGGGGCCGAAGGCGTAAGGGTCATTTATAACCTACTAGATGTTTCCCGCGACTTCGTACGCGCAAATAGAAATCTCGCGGGAACCGTACATTTCGCTGCGATAAAAAGTAGCCTATGTGTTAATCCAGAGCCTATACTACTAACATGTCAAATTTCATTAAAATACATTCAGTAGCTGTTGTGAGAAAGATTAATAAACATCTATACATCCACAGATCCATAATTAGTAAATTTCGCGTTTATAAAATTAGTAAAGAATTCCTTTACCTAGTATAGGAAGTTTGTTTAAGACTTTGTATATGTATAATGTGACGTCACTTATCGATACAATAATCATTTATTATGTATCGCTACACACAAGAGACACAATAAAACTTAAGTGCCTTTTGTTTGGCGAAGGCGTAAGGCTGAAACTCTTCGACTCGGCAAGGACGAGAGCAGGAGGTACGATGAGGAGAGCTTCAGCTTCACACCGGCGCGGTGGAGGGAAGAAATAAGAGGAAGCCCGCCGTCCTTAACCACCGCAGCACGGTATACTAGTAGTTATACAGTATACTACTCGTATACAATATATACCGGATGTATCTAGTACTCGTCACACAAGTTAAGTTTAGCACGGGACTAGATAGGCGTGGTGTGCATAAATATAATTATGTATAATATTATTATTTTGTATAGTGTTATCAGTATAAAATCATGCGTGTATTGTATATAATGTATATCCGTTGTCTGATACCCGTACACATATAATGTCTTTGTATATATTTTTATGTGTGTGTGTGAATAAAGAATTTGAATTTGAATCTATGGCTGTGTCAAATTCATCTAAATCGGTCCAGTAGTTTCGGAGCCCATTTAATGCAAACAAACAAACAACACTTTCATCACACGCTTCACACTACGTCCATCTGGTCCCGTGCTAAGTATCCGAAGAACCCGTGTTACGGGTACCAGACAACGGGAAGTATATTTAATACTTTTATACTATACATAATATATTTAAGATTATTATTAAATATTATACACATATTTAATACACATCCATAACACAGGAACACAGAAAACTTTTGTTCCCACGGCGGGACTAGGACCCGCGACCTGCAACTTGAGCGCCAACCACTGAGCCACAGAGGTCGTCAATTTAAACTTTACCATATATTACGTTAGTAATATATATTCTCTGACGTCACTGTGAATTGGTGAAATGACATTATGTTAATTACTTTTAGTAATCACGTTTGAACTCTGCGTTTGGAAAGTCACAATGACCAGTAAACAAACTTGACCCAAACACCGCGCAAAGTCACGAGCCAGTAACACGAGCAGTTAGAGCATTGTGAGATCTAAATTGGTTAAGCATTACAGTGTAGTGTTGTCTTTTTGTTTACGCAATGATTAAATTGGATCTGAAGGGAGTACAGAGATGCATTAAAGCAGGTTTTTGCATTATGTTTCGAGTGAGTGAGGACCGGGAACGCACATGTGACTCGGGTGTTGCGGGTGTCCGTGGACGGTAATCGCTTACGATCATGCGATACGCATGCTCGTTTCATGCTCCATTTCATCTATACTAGGTAATCCTACTACTATTATAAATTTTTCCATACATCCATGCATCCATACATTAGGGATGCCAGACGTCCCGTATTTTCCTGGACGTCCCGTATTTTAGGTATTATTTAAGACGTCCCGCCGAGACAAGCGCTGCTTCGTAAATCGGGCGATCTGGAGTACTAAGTACTCAGTACTCACTCAAAACTAATCAAAATGTTATGCTTAAACTCGCTCGACGCTCACAAAAATATAAAAAAAAATATTGGTCACTAATATTGTTTTTTTTTGTCCCGGGTAACTAACTGAAATCCCGTAATTTTTGGCGTATATAAACAGATTTCCCTTGTAGGCCGAAAAAAATATGGTAACCCACTATGGATGGATGTATGGATGGATTGCTGGATGGATGTTTATTACTCAAATTGATGAAATTTAGTATGGTAGTAGTATAGGCTCTGGATTAAAACATAGAATACTTTTTATCCCGAAAAAGTACAGTGTTCCCGTGCTAAGCTGGTAAGTATTACATAAAGAAGAATAATTTGATTGTTTGAATGTATATTTGTTTATGTGTGTTTAATAGGCAATAATAAATATGTCCAAATCTATTGGACATATTTAGATGAATGGTACACATAGAGGCCGCGGGTAAGGACATAGGTTACTTTTTACTCGACTACGGCGAAGCCAAAATGAGGGTTACGATTTTGGCGGTGTATGCATGTAATATTTATGTTTGTTCCACCGTAGTGCCAAAACTACTGATCCGATTTTAATAAATGAGATGCCAATAGATTCGTATTGTGTTTTTATTTATCTCGACAAAATGTACGGTGCCGTGGGATTTCCTTAGCGCGCACAATGTCACGGGCAATATCTAGTAGCCATACTCGTATTATGTAATACATAATCTATATTACAGTTATTATATATTTGATTAGCAGTCAGTTAAACCTTTCACTGAGCTTACTTACGCGTTACGTAACCCTTAGGTAAGAGCTTTTGTTTAGTAGAATGTGGATTTGATTGTTGTTATGGGTTTATGGGTTTATGGGGTTTAGATGTTTCAATTAAAACTATAATAGTATTTTGGAGTTTGTAATATCCAAGGCTGAGTATGCACGAAAACTTTAAAATAAATAAAAATCTTTTTATTCAGAATAAAAAACAAGGTTTTGTTTTCTGAACATTCAAAGAAAAAAAAAAGGATTACAATTACCACCGGTTCGGATCCCGGCGAGAAGAACCGGCGTAAGAAACTCGCGCGGATACCTCCTACTCCTCCTCCTCCTTTTAGTAAAAAGGATAGCCAAAATAGTTCTTTAGGACGCTCGTTAACGAAAATCCTAAATTTTGAATACTTTTAGCGAAAATTTTGTTACGATCGTATACCAGGTAATTTAACTTGTTTTTTTAATCGTAAGTGGCACTTTCGGTCATTTACAGGGATGAGGGAACTGCATGAACAAAAATATATGGGATCTGCCGATTCCGATAGTCTACGTTGGTATATACGAGGGCTGCACTAAAAGTATCGGGAATGGAATATTTCCACTGTTCCTGTCATATTAAAATCTTTTTAATTTAAAACTCCTTGGTTTTAAAAATCGAATACCGTTTATTTATTTAAAAAAAGATTCTCGGTCTTGTCACAAGGTCTTGTCAAACTTGTTTAGTCGTTGAGAAAATGGAATTGACTCGAGAAAATTCTAGAGCGATGATTTATTATGACTTTCGAAGTGGTTTAACACAAAAACAGTGTATTGACCGGATGATTTCTGCATTTGGTGATGAAGCCCCATCCAAAACCACAATTTATCGCTGGTTTGCTGAATTTCAACGTGGACGTGTCAAGCTCGGTGATGATCCCCGTCAAGGTCGTCCAAAAACTGCAGTCACCCAAGAAAACGTTGATGCTGTGCGTAAGCTGATTGAGGAAGATCATGTGACATACCGCGAAATTCAGGCAACTTTAGACATTGGCATGAGTCAAATACAAATAATCTTGCATGAACAATTAGGTGTAAAAAAGTTGTTTTCCCGATGGATACCGCATTTGCTCTGTGAAGAGCAAAAAGCGGCTCACGTTACTTGGTGCGTCAGAACTCTCGAAAGATTCCACGCAGGATCCTCAAATGCTGTATACAACATCGTATCAGGTGACGAATCCTGGATATACGCGTACGAACCCGAAACAAAAAACCAGTCACGAGTTTGGGTGTTCGAAAATGAGTTAAAGCCAACAAAAATTGTTCGTTCACTGAGTGTTGCAAAAAAAATGGTGGCCACGTTTGTCTCCAAAACCGGCCATGTTGCGACTATTCCTCTTGAGGGACAAAGAACGGTTAATGCAGAATGGTATGCTAACATTTGTTTGCCACAGGTCGTTTCTGAACTCCGTAAAGAGAACTGCAAGCACCGCATCATCCTCCATCACGACAATGCGAGTTCTCACACCGCGCACAGAACAAAAAAGTTTTTAGAGAAAGAAATCATAGAATTATTAGACCATCCGCCGTACAGCCCCGGCCTAAGCCCTAATGATTTCTATACTTTCCCTAAAATAAAGAATAAATTGCGTGGTCAGAGATTTTCATCACCTGAAGAAGCTGTGGACGCCTACAAAACGGCCATTTTGGAGACCCCAACTTCCGAATGGAATGGTTGCTTCAATGATTGGTTCCATCGTATGGAAAAATGTGTCAAATTTCGCAGAGAATACTTCGAAAAGAAATAAATACATTTTTAAATAGTAATGTTGTGTCACTTCCTTGATTCCCGAAATTTTCAGTGCCGCCCTCGTATCAGGAATATTTTGCCGGAACTGCCACTTACGTTACTTTAAGAATATGACAATCCTTGAATCCATCATAATAAATTTATTCTGCCTCCAAACTTTATTTCGGAAATTCCCTTATTAATTCATTTATTACAACATATTTAGGTAAATTTAAAGTCTTGCTTTAAATTCAAAAATAAATGGAGCACGTATACTGCGACGAACACACTCGAAAGTGGTAGTTAGGTTGGTATTGGCCGGACAGACTACTTACGATAAAATACAAGTAAGAAAAACGCAGATGCAATAATTTAAAAACAAATTGTTAAAAAAGTGGTATCATTTATCAAAGATATCTCTATAGAGACTACAGTACAATAGTAATTAAATTTTTGTCATTTTTTAGTTCCGATATATTACGTAGGCGCCTTCGAGATTTTCATTTGAGCTTTTTCCGTCTTGAGCAAAGACAAAGACGGAAAAAGACAGACGGACTAAAGACTTTTGGAAAAACGTTAAGCCTATTCATCAAAAGTTCTGACATAAGTAACATTAACATACATCTAATCATACATTAAGTTAGCAGCAAGTAGGTAATTATAGTCTAGAGTGAGTGAGTATCTATACTCTATGGCCTATGCAATCATCTTCGGTCTAATGACATGTTACACCATTTGTGTCAAGAAAATGTCACCAACAATGCTCGCTAACGACCCGATTGCTTAGTGCGAAATGTCACTCATAGTCATAAGTCATATGCCATCACATATGCCTGCACGACTCACGAGCTATGGATCAATCACTTGTACAATATATAGTATAATGATATTTATGGACGCTACACACCGCGTCAATCTGGCCCCGGCTAAGTATCCGCCGAACTTGTGTTACGGGTACCAGACAGCGGAAAGTATATTTAAATACTTTTGTAGAATACATAATATATTTAAGATTTTAGTTATAACAGCTTAGCCCGCGGCCCTGCCCGCGTATATACAGTATCCCGCGAAACTACTACTATACCAATAGCCTAATACCAATAGCCTAAACTACTACTATACCAAATTTCATCCGCACAAACTTTCACATTTATATAATAGTAGTAGGTTTGCATAATACGGTCGTAATAAAAAGTAGAAATGTCAATGTCTTATTGAGAGAGGTCACAAACACAGCATATCTAGTTAGTTTATTTCAGTTAGCCAAAATGCTATATATAGTGGAGACGTATCTATGTTAAGCATCTCTCTCTCTCTCTCATAAGCACCGATAAAGGAGAATATCACAATGGTTGCTGTATTATTACTATCATCACTCCAGCGTAAGAAGGATCTGTAAGAACCAAGACGTCGCAGCCCACAACAGTAGGATTACAAACATATTTAATACACATCCGTGACCTGGAAAACTTTTTATTCCCTCTTAGGGCTCCCATACACGGTCCGGTTTTCCTTCAGTTCGGCCTGAACGGATGCAAAATCGTATCGTCAATTTCGAGATCGCATCAGTCGGCTGTATGGACTGAACCGACTCGTTCCAGTGTTGCCAACTCTATTTTTGCGAAACTACTAAACTCGCGTCGTTTTCTACTAAAAACTACTAAAAGAGTACCGATAACTATAAAAAGCTACTTAACTTAGGAATCCCTAAAAGTTTTTTTAGGGATTTTGTGTTTACAAACATTTTCAGTTATAATATTTAACCGTTAAAGTAAAAAAAAATATAGTAGGAAATATTACTAAAACTAGAAATTAAATCGGTAGTTTTAAGCGACTTACGGATACGTGCTACTATGTGCTATTATGATAAGGTGTCTCAATAGCATATAGAAGCAGGCCATTTTGTATATTATGATTACTGTCTAGCTATTTTCTACAAAACCACTACTAACAACTAAATTCCTACTAACGAGGGAATAAAATACAAAATTTAGTAGTAAAACTTTGTAAAACAACTAAGTTGGCAACATTAATTCTGACCAGTACGGATGGACTGAACGGCAATAAAATTCGAGTGTAGAATAAAACCGGTCAAGTGCCGGGGGTTCCGTACCAAAACGGAAAAATCACGTTTGTTGTATGTGAGCCTCAAATTTTTATTTTATTCTGTTTTCAGTATTTGTTGTTATAACGGCCATAGAAATTACCTACATCATACATTTGTGAAAATTTAAACTGTCCAGCTATCACGGTATAAGAAGGTTGAGATACAGCCTGGCGACAGACGGACGAACAGCAAAGTCTCAGTAATAGGGTCCCGTTTTTACCCTTTGGGTACGGAACCCTCAAAATGGCACGTGGTCTAAAGAAATTTATTAAAGTTCGTTGAAGTATTTAAAACTTTAGAGCCACTTTGGTTGATAAAATCTAAAGACTTTTACTATAAAACAAAGAGAAAAATGTATGACACAATAATTCGGTTTCGTCGATAGCGTGACTACAGTTGCAGCAAAATACAATTAATAAATAAAATAATAGCCTAAACTGGCCAAGAGCATGTCACGACATGTCTAAGGAGGGTTCCGTAACTATCAACGCGCGATAGGTTTTCTTTGAATTACTACAAAAGTTATTTTGATAAAGTTATTACATAAGCTAGGAGAGCGGCGGACAGACAGACAGACGGACGGGCAGAGTAAAATTATAAGGGTTCCTTTAGTATTACGGAACATGACCGAAACTCGCGGAAATTTTCCGTGTATGTGCTCGAATCAGTTCAGGCCGAACCTTAGATTAAAACGCCTAGAAACCGGGTACGCGCATGAAAAGTGAAGTAAATCATACTGAGCCATATCGGTTTGTTCGAACGACCCGTCAGTTGTCAAGGTCAAGCGCTAGTGCATACAGCTCCGACTATTAAAAACTATATGACGGTTTGTGACGTTATAGTGTGTCACAATACATCGAAAAATAATTAAAAAACTTCGGACATAACATTTAATATGAAAGTACTATAACTTGACTTGTATTAAGCCAAATATTTAAAACATTTTAAAATAAAATCACATTTTGTCGCCATCTTGCTGCCCATGGTGAATTGTGAAAGTGTTACTAATAAAAATAAATTAAATAGTTGCTACTAGACAAAGATTTATAATATTTTCTGATTTTATTAACTATCAATTTAAAGTATTTCCAGTATTAAAATAATCCTTAATATATTCGATAATACCAGTTTAATATAAATAAAGTTCACAAATTGTGTTGAGATGGTTTAAAATGAAATATAAGTTATATTTTTACATCTCACGATATTACGAAAAACAAATACAATAATTCCAATTTTAAGAGTACACACTCCACAACTTTAAAGTTTTGTTTGTGTGCGTGTCGGTATGTAATGCTTACGCCTACATCTATCTGTTGCTAGCTTCACTTTGTACGATGCATTTGTTTGAAGACTATCTAGGCGTTATTAATCTAAGGGCCGAACTGACGTCAGTTCGGTCGGATGCGCTTTTCTCCGTGTATGTGCTCGAATCCGTTCAGGCCGAACTGACGTCAGTTCTAACTGAAACGATCGGCCTCTCGTCTGTGGAGGCCTTAACCCTCCGTCTTGAGCGCCGCCGCACTAACTACTGAGCCACAGAGGTATATAGTGTATGAAATGATTTAACGAGGGCAAAAGTCAAATGGTCAAATGTTAGTACATAGAAATTATATAAAAGAGATACTTTATGTTCGTAGTTCGTGTTATAAAAGGATAATCTTCAGCTAGTCAAGTGTTACGTAATTAATGGACATACATAATGACTAAACGTTACTTATAGCTCCAGCGGTGCTCAAACTTTATCTCCCTAATCAATGAAAATATTTACACCTCGAATACGCTAATCCATGTCTGATACGTTGGAAAGCCCAGTGACAGACGACCCAAGCAGCACAAAAATGCTGTATATGATGACACAAAGGGTAACATCGGTAACTTAAGCGTTTATAAAGAGGTATACCAGTACACTGTAAATGCAATAGCCGATAATTACTCTTCGCATGTATATTAACGCTATTACGCGTCACAGATACCATACTGTAAATCTGCAAGCGCAGCGTAGAGCTATTAGCAATAAATATAACTGTAAGCTGCAATAAAGCATTTTCGTGGACTTAAACTTAACTATATTCAGAATTGAAGGCCACAAGTATACCCCCAGACCGTTTGCATTTTAAGAAGAAACATGTGAGCTACTATAATGCAATCGGTTCTCCTGTGATGTCGATTGATGCGTCCTGCTGCATAACGTAGAACTTAGCAGTGTTAATCAGCTCGTTACACGCAATCGTATAACAGCGCTGAAACATGACCACTATGGGTGTGCTCTCATGGTGCTCAATTTGGCTCACATGTTACTCATTCATCCCATTACAGCTGAAAACATGTATTTACCTTTTATTGCAGTTATATGGGATTTTTAATACTTATTTATTCGGCGCCGTGTAGGTATTAAATTGTGGGATAGTGGAAGCCTCAAAGGGAGATATCCGACCGAGCGAGATGGTATGCTCGGTCAGGCCGAAGCCCACTTGTATGCATTTCGGATGTTGTATGTATACCGCCGATCTTAGAAAACTTCGATAACGCGATTCAGGATTGTGGCGCTAATTGGTCCGCCATAAAATATCCCGTTAATTCGTCCGCCATATATTAGCATAATATGTAGTCCGGATATTGTGATATATATTTGGAATCGTATTGTTCATAATGTGGAAAGATAAACGAAGAACTGGGAGAAAAATTAATGTAGAATCTACATTAGTGCGGTTAACTGATTAGTTACAATATTTGCGTACATGTTACCCGCTATAAAGCTGTACAAGAATCTGTGGCTGACTCGTTTTACACAATAAGTACTTGTAGTGGATACTTATACACCCAAAGCGGTAATTGTGATCACATTGCTTGTCCGCCATTTTCAGGTTATACGAGTAGTTCTATGTAACTGATTGAATGAAAAAAATATCTGTGTTTTTTATCGAAAGTTTGAATTGATTTAAATAGAAAATCTACTGATTTTATACGCAAACAGCATAAGTACAAATTATAAATGCAAAATAATAAAAAACCTTTTGTTATCCATTTATGATCAACATATTTTACACTATAATTTACAAGTAAACAGTGATATTTTGAGAGCGCGTGAAAATTTTGCTATATATTCCTATAGTATTTCACAATGAATTCTCTTTCCTATAAGAATTTGCAGTAAATTTTTTGATTGACAGGATTTTGCCCGAAAACAATATTTGCCATGAATATATTATTCACCATTACTTTTAGGTCATAGGTCGCACAAAATGGTGAACACAAAACAAATCAAAATAAACTATGGGACCAAGGGTAAAAATTGTTCACAATTTTGGCACTTGTGAACGTTAAGCTCCATAGAAGCTTTAAAACCATCCGAATGTGTACTTTGTGCTGCAAAATAGGTAACGAGAACTCCGATAATCTGCATTGTGCTGTATAAAAGGTAGCGCATACTCTAATAATAAGCCAATATTCAGCTCTTGGGACAACTGTTACCTTTAATATTGCTGATTTAATGCTGATATACAGCAAATGTCGCAGTTATTCAGCTAACAGCTGTTTAATTTGTGGCCAAAACAGAGTTATATGAGCTGTTTACAGCGCCTCTACTGCTCTTGTTCAGCTAGCTAGTACCCCTTTGGATTCCATTGTGGACAGTAATACAGCTGGTGTACAGCACTTTCGTGCTACTTGGGAAAGACAGCAACATGGGTGTCCGTGGTGTAAATATTTTTGCTAATAAATACGCGATTAGGTTAATCTATAGACAAATTCTTGTTATTATTACTTCTTTTTATATTTTGAACGTTATGCAAAATCAATTAACTATGAAACTCGAAAAGTTATACAAAATAATCATACATTGCACTCTCTTCGACACTTAAAAGGCCATCGACCTCACACAGCTGATTTCAACGTTTCGTTTTATAACGTTATATTAGAACAGATTTTCACTGAATGAAAAAACTACATCAAAATCGGTTCATCCGATTGGGAGACAGACACACACAGACAGACACGTCAAACTTATAACACCCCCCTATTTTCGTAGGGTATTAAAAATATAAATACTAGTTACAACTATTTTTACAAACGAATTCCGCTATTCCATACAACAGTTTAGCGACCACTGGCCACTTTCACCGCGACAATACACAGCTACACTATATCTTACAACATACAACATATCACTTCCTACAGACAATACATGACATCATAGAAACCTAGATTATGTTACGCTTTGTGCACATAGTCGAAAACTATATCACAGAGTACTATTGTCTATTCGCGATAAGTTGTCAGTGTGAATGTCAAAATTGATCAATCAACTCAAGTCAAAAAAAAACCATCTATGTATGGTATATAAAAGGCAAAGCCGATTGACTGAGCAACGCACAGGCCATACCCTTAAGGCTAGATAGGACCATGCAAAAAATCGTCCCCACCCACCTACAGATTTCAAACCAATCTCAGTTAATAGCTCTTGCCACGCTGATTATTATTTAGTATGGTGATATTCACCTCAGGACTGGGGGTTTGACAGCAATTGGAATTAATTTTTTTATTGTTTTATATTAGCGACCAACTCTAGCTTCGCACGGGTGCGATGTATTATACGTATAATGCTTCCTCCTGTTCGATAAGATCTTTTAAACTAAGCGGGGGATTTTAATGCAGATTTCAGGAATGGATAGATCGATTCCAGAGGAAGCTTTATATTAGGTCATTACATAATATGAAATTGGTGTTCTGTAAAGGAGGAACTTTTTATTTCTTGGACATATTTGCATGATATTTCGTATGAATTGAGTACGAAAAAAATAATGAGTTACATATTTCAGCGTTTTCTAAAATTCAGCCCCTAGGAGAGTAAAATAGGGGATGAAAGATTTTTAATAAGGGGATGAAAGATGTTGCCTGCGACTTCGTGTTCGCTTAACAAACATCCATACTGTGGCGTGCACAGGATTATGACACTGGGTATGCGGCGAAGTACTCGGTCACAAAAACTTTTTCGTTTATAGATTTTTAGCATAGCTACAGCCAAGCGACGGATCTCTAAGTCGAAACCATGCCATCAGAGCAAGTCTTAGATATACTACTATTCATGTACATCTTCTACGGCAACGCAGACAAAACAGCAATCGATCGTCGCGGCGGAAGAAATTCTAATAAGTAAAATAATAAGCGTATTTTAAAATATTATAACTACTCACCAGTCAGTCAGCTTCAATATTCACATATTCAAGGTTCCGGTTACTTGAGATTACTATATCCCGATGTAAATTACTAAATAATATGCAAGGAATACAATATAATTTAATCGTGTGTACACAACCACACAGCCAGTTATACGTTTCATAACTTTTAACATGAAATTTTCGAGTTACATTATTTTTTTGCTGGTTTAATTGTTGTAACTCGGGTACACACCTACCTTTAGACAGAATTTGAATCTTTTCACTGAATGACAATTGTGAGAACTTGTTATTTTTAATTTTTAATAAACACACATTTTCAACACAAACCTCACAATCAAATAAAATTTAAAAAAAATCGACTAACTCACTAGTAAAAGCAAATCACTACAATAATTATAGAAACTCAGTAATAAACTGTTAAATGTACACACTTTCAAATGTTAAAATGAAAAATCTTTTAAGAAAACTATAAATAAACTGGAGCGATTAAATTGTAAAAAATGCTTATCACATGAAATATGCAATATGGCCCCCGCGAAACACAAAACGTTTCTTCTATTTAAACAAATAAAACCTTACTAAACAAAAATGCATAATGTGCCTACGTGATTTATTAGATTTCCGACTATTCTTTTTACTCGGATTATAGGCAACGAATAATTTCCGACAAGCCAGTTCGGCGGTTTTCGGAAGCGATCGGATAGCCGAACCGAAGCCGAGAGCCATCGCCTGCCGCTGGAGTTACCGCTATATAATCATGTCGATATTCATGGGTGTGTGCGTTTGCAAAGTATGAAAATTACACATACATGCGATGATTTGTCGTGCACAAAGCTACTGCATGAGTTGCTATTTATAAAATATTAGGCGTTTTTAAGTTATTATATTTTTTAAATTAATTTATTTACTATTAATTAATTATTAAAGTCATCTAAAACGTACGAACGTTTTATTAAAATATCTGTGAATGACAAGTAAAGCACTGCATTTCTGCCTCTATGGAGCGCACGCCCCTGCATCCATCCATCCATCCTCACAAACTTTCACATTTATAATAGTAGGGAGATACTACATGAAGTGCTCACCACCATGTGCTGCGCCCACGCCGCGCTCCAGCCGCTGCACCACAGCAGGACCCGCAGCCACTGGAAATGTGAACAGTGGACATTGTATCACTATGTTGCATGGCAAAAGTCTAAACCTCAGTAGCTAGTGGTTGCCAGCGAGAGCTTTTAGGATCTTTCTTTACTAGGAGGGACTAAACTCGCTCCTCTCACATCCCGCTGCTATCAAATTGCAGCCATCTCCTAACCTGTCTAATACATATTATTATCTAAGCTGTTATAAGTATACTGTTATCAGATTTTATTTTGTATTTTTTATATTATTTTTTTATAATTTTTTGAGCTATTAGAGTCAGCTCACACCAAAACGAGACGCGACTCGTCGCGGCGTTGCATGTTTTAGATAAAAATATCTATGGACGCTTCACACCACGTCAATCCGGCCCCGTGCTAAGTATCCGAAGAACTTTAGATGCAGTCATCCAATTTCTTTCATCAAATTTATATTGACCAAAGATCTTTGATAGATGTAAGACCTACGGGACATCACAGACGGCGAGGATACTATATGTTAAGATGAAATATCGCTTGCTATACCTACAGTCAGTACTACCGCACTATACCGCACTATACCGCACTATACCGCACTACCACACTACCGCACTACCGCACTACCGCACTACCGCACTACCGCACTACCGCACTACCGCACTACCGCACTACCGCACTACCGCACTACCGCACTACCGCACTACCGCACTACCGCACTACCGCACTACCGCACTACCGCACTACCGCACTACCGCACTACCGCACTACCGCACTACCGCACTACCGCACTACCGCACTACCGCACTACCGCACTACCGCACTACCGCACTATACCGCACTACCGCACTACCGCGCTACCGCAGACGGCTAAGATACTGTACTATTTTCATATTACGTACTGTAATATTAAAAACTAGCTTTTTCCCGAGTCTCCGCCCGCGTATATATATTATCGGGTATCCCACGGGAATACTGTGCTTTTTCGAAATAAAAGTAGGTAGCCTATGTTTTAATACTGAATGTTTGTTCAGTATTAAAACCTATGTTTTAATACTACTATACCTATGTTTTAATACTACTATACCTAATTTCATCGAAATCTGTTCAGTAGTTTTTGCGTGAAAGAGTAGCAAACATACATCCATCCATCCTCACAAACTTTCACATTTTTATTAGTAGTAGGATATCTAGGTGTCTTAACAGTTATGATAAAATATAATAGATTCTTCGCCGTCTGTGTACTCCTTACTGGTTTGGTTTAGGCTCTGGATTTAAACATAGGCTAAATTTTATTCCCGTGGGACACTGTATTAACGAGTGCGAATCCGCTGTCAAAAGCTAGTACAAAAATATATTGTCCATAATATTTACCATATTCCCTCGCGCACTCTTCTTTCTGTCTCCTGTTTCTTATCTTCAAATCTGAAACGAAAAGAAAAAGATACTATCAATAATAACTCAAGATTTCTGTAGTTATGGCCACAAACACTTTCAAAAACAACAAACCATGAATTAATTTGACAAAACAAACAAATGGTAAACGGGGGTTTGTTTGTTAGTTTGAAAGAAGTTAAAAGCAATGACCTAATACAAACTACATAGTATAGAATATCATTTTATTCAAACATTTTTTTAAATAATCAACATATTTTTAAAAGCCGGCCAAGTGCGAGTTGGACTCGCGCACGAAGAGTTCCGTACCTACACAACCACAAAAAAAAACACGTTTGTTGTTTGGGAGCTCCACTGTTAGCACATCTGTGAAAATTTCTACTGCCTAGCTATCGCGGTCCATGAGGAGCCTGGTGAGTTGTGACAGACGGACGGACAGCAGAGTCTTAGTAATGGAGTCCCGAGTTACCCTTTGGCTACGGAACCCTAAAAATTATGTTTCTATATTGACCCAGAAAAATATATTTAAAATCCTCTAGCACCAACTATCTTCGCATTAAGTATCAGCTATCCATTTTCTAATGGTAACCCTATAAATCTAGCTAGTGTTACTGAAACCAGATCTAGGACTAGGGCTTAGTACTTTCACCGATACCTTCAAATAGGACTTAGGTATCGGTGAAAGTACTAAGCCCTAGTCCTAGATCTGGTTTCAGTAACCCATGTAAATATGTATCGTGCTAGTTACAGTCTCGAGATAACTAACGAACAGCAAGTGAAAAGAGACAGTTTATAGACTGAATTTACATAGATTTGTAAAGCTATGTAAGTCCTAGCTGCATAAAATTACTTTTAAATACAGCTTTCGTTGCATAAAAGCTTTTTTCAACCGGCAAAATGGATGGTTTCCGTGAGCTGCGGAGTTTTTCTTTTTTTAAAGAGACAACTTTGAAACAACGGTTACTGATCAACTTATCAGCACAATCCAAACCACCGAACGGTAAGCGCGGAAACCATACTGAAAGAGTACAAACTGCAAATCTGTTAAAAACGAGACGTGACAACATTAAGATGTACCTCGTGCACATCCAATTTAACCTAAAAGTAAACAAGAAGATCAATAGAACACTACAATGCTACCAATTGAAATGCCACTAATTTACCGTGCAACACTTACATAGAAATAATGACACATTAATGCGGATTTAATCTTTTTGTGTTGCATTTGAATTTTAGACGGAGTAGGTATAAGCAGGTGGCACAGAGAACGAAATAGTTACTACGTAATAGAGTATAGAGCAGAATTTATACGCGCCGCTCCCCCCGGGGTTATAAATAATACTTTCATTTAACTTACCGAAACTTGTTTAATAGCGACTGACAAGGCGTTGATTAATATTTTTGATTAAAAAATATCTATGTTGAATTTGTGGTTTGCCCCCTTGATATATCTCTACCCCGAGGGAGGCACGCCCCACTGGTTGGTAACTGAAATAGAACCCCGTCTCTATGAAAAGCGCATATTGGGTTGATAACACCAGATTCATGTGGCGCTTATCACATTTACGCTCAATGGAGTATAAGGGAAAGTGACCGCAGTCGGATTACAGAATTAGTGCAGCGGTTGGAGAGATTTGACAGCGGTCACTCGCGATAAGAGGCTGCCGAAACCTCAGAGTAGTAACTATAGCATACAGACCCGGCGATTAGGCTGGGGCTATATGATCCGGAATCCGCCAGGTCCGGGAAAATTCAGAGCACTTATGACATTGACATTTGACTCTAACTCGTGTGTGCGGTATTCAGCTCTATTGTATCAGCGTAGAGTACCATTTTCAGTGATCTCGATTTTCCCCGGCCGTCCGGATTCCGTCGAAAATAATCCCAGCCTTAATAAGAGAAGAAACATATATCGTTCCTTATCCCACACGCCAACACCTGTTATGAGTGCAGAGTGCCATAAACTCGTAATTCCAACGTCGTCAAAATAGAAACCAGAAGTTCTTGTACATCGTCCATCCGTGCTGACAAAAACGTATCCCGGCGAATTGTTAACCTCCTCCTTTTGGAAGTCGGTTACAGTTTAGATACCAGCTGGGAAGCCTCCAAGTCTTCACTAAGGGGCCCCATACACGGTCCGGTTTTCCTTCAGTTCGGCCTGAACGGTTGCAAAATCGTATCGTCTGTGTGCAATTTCGAGATCGCATCAGTCGGCCATATGGACTGAAGCGATTCGTTCCAGTGTTGCCAACTCTGTTTTTGCGAAACTACTATACTCGCGTCGTTTTCTACTAAAAACTACTAAAATAATACCGATAACTATAAACTTAGGAGTCCCTCAAAGTTTTTTTAGGGATTTTATGTTTACAAACATTTTCAGTTTTAATATTAAATTGAAAATATGATAATTTTACCGTTAAATTAAAAAAATATAGTAGGAAATATTCCGTATATAGAAATTTAAGCGAGTTACGGACGCGTGCTACTATGTGCTATTATGATAAGGTGTCATAATAGCACATAGAAGCAGGCCATTTTGTATATTATGATTACTGTCTAGCTATTTTCTACAAAACCACTTCTAACAACTAAATTCCTACTAAAGAGGTAATAAAATACTAAATTTAGTAGTAAAATTTTGTAAAACATCTATGTTGGCAACACTAACTCTGACCTGTACGGATGGACTGAACGGTAATAAAATTCGAGTGTAAAATAACACGTATGTTGTATGTAAACCTCAAACTTTTATTTTATTCTGTTTTTAGCATTTGTTGTTATAACGGCAATAGAAATAGTAAATACCTACATCATTTGTGAAAATTTCAACTGTCAAGCTATATAGGAAGGTTACGGCGACAGACGGACGATCAGCAAAGTCTCAGTAATAGGGTCCCGTTTTTACCCTTTGGGTACGGAACCCTAAAAATGGGACGTGATCTAAAGAATATTAAGAGTTCATTGAAATATTTAAAACTTTAGGTTGATAAAATCTAAAGACTATTACTATAAAAATGAGAGATATGACATAATATATATTCTATAACATATTATTGGAAAAGTGTATGACACATTAATTCGGTTTCGTCGATACTCGTGACTACAGTTGCAGCAAAATACAATTAATAAATAAAATAATAGCCTAAACTGGCCAAGAGCATGTCACGACATGTCTAAGGAGGGTTCCGTAACTATCAACGCGCAATAGGTTTTCTTTGAATTACTTTAAAAGTTTAAAGTTGTGGAGTGTGTACAGTTTTAAGGGATGAAGTAGAGCGAAATTATAAGGGTTCCTTAAGTATTACGGAACCCTAAAAACACGACCGAAGCTCGCGGCAATTTTCCGTGTATGTGTTCGAATCCGTTTAGGCCGAACTGACGTCAGTTCCAACTGAAACGATCGGCCTCTCGTCTGTGTAGGCCTTTATATTAGGGCACTTGTAAACCACTTTGCAGGACAATTACTCAAAATGGTCGACTTTGTAAAAAAGTAATGTATGAAAACTTGCCTTTATTTTATATGACCTACACAACGATACCCACACGATGGGGTAGAATGACCTACACAACGATACCCACACGATGGGGTAGAATGACCTACACAACGATACCCACACGATGGGGTAGAATGACCTACACAACGATACCCACACGATGGGGTAGAATGACCTACACAACGATACCCACACGATGGGGTAGAATGACCTACACAACGATACCCACACGATGGGGTAGAATGAAAACATATTTTTCATAACCACATGTATGGAGAGCTACCCCTAAAATATAAAATTATTATTATTTGATGATGCCAAAACTGAGATCTATGCACGATCTACAACTGTACTAAATTTCATCTATTTATATTCATAATTACAGAAACTAGAAGCGCGGACGGACAGACAGACAGACAGATAGACGGACGGACAGACAGAGTGAAACTATAAGGGTTCCTTGAGTATAACGGTACCGTTAAAACACAAATTACTCTCATAAATCTAAAAACAAGTGGCAGCTTCTCCTCCCAACCTTCCAACCTCAGATTATGACAGCGACTGTTGCCGCTATCCCTGGTCTGCCGCTATCCCTGGTCTGCCGTGATCTTAACAGTTTACAATTTAGATCCGACACAATTGATCTGTCAGCATGAGGTAACGGACGGTGGACACACCTCGTCCGCATTGCTGCAGAGACAGTAATGGCTCTTATGTAAGTCCGGTCATAAGTGTAGTTTTTACTTCTATTCATAATACTTACCGTGCCTCACCTAGTATCAGATCAAATTAAACCGGCCAAGTGCGTCTCGTACTTTCAATAAAGGATTGATTGACTCGCGCACGAAAGGGTCCATGCAAAAAAGTACGTTTGTTGTATGGGAGCCCCACTAAAATATTTATTTTAATCTGTTTTTAGTGTTTGTAATTATAGCGGCAACAGAAATGCATCATCTGTGAAAACTTCAACTGTAAATCACGGTTCATGAGACACAGCCTGGCGACAGACAGCGGAGTCACAGTGATAACTAATAAGGTCCCGATAATCCCGGTACGGAACCCTAAGCGTCGTAAGTGAAGACAAAGCTTTGTCAAACAAAAACTGAGGTCGGTTTTTAGGGGTCCGTAGTTCTGGTCTCGGAACCCTCATGGTTTCATCATGTCCGCCCGTTCGTCTTCGGCTACCGATGACATTTATATATTGTGTATTTCCCACGTCGACAAAGTGCTCAAATAAAATCTTTAGCACTTTGTCGACAGTAGTCATAAATTAAAAAAAAAATACACTAATAAAGAACTACTTTGACACATTCATTAAGTCGAATTTAACCTATTTATTTACGTTTAGATTACATTTGTTCTGAACAGAGTATAATATGATGATGATGATAAATATAGTCGATTAGTGAAAACAAAACCGCGAAACTAATGCACCGCCATAACACCACTTTTCTTTCGTTTGTATAGGAAGACATTATCGAACCGTTAACCCGAATTTCTATTGTTTATATTTATAACAATAAATATTTGATGCGGCTATAAAAATTTAAGAACAAGCAGTTAAAGACACGCGATTGACCGGAAGTCGCATGCGGCGTGCGTTTAGCAACTGTAGGGGAAGTGAAGTTTGATTCATTATCTGTGCAATTATCCGTGTTTTGAAATTAGAATACAATTGGTGAATTATCCTTTCACTATGTTGTAATGAAAATATGATTTTTCGCGGTAAGAATATTGCCCTAAGGTAAGGTACCTACTCCCCGTCGGTAAGGATAGAAATTAGAAGATCTCTAAAAGCTTTGACATTATAATTATAGTCTGACTTAAAAAGCGAAGCGACAGCGAAGTCTCAGTAATAGGATTACGTTGTTATGGAACCCTATTACTGACACTTCGCTGTCTGTCTGTCCCTCTGCCCGTCCGTCTGTCTGTCACCAGGCACATGGAGATACATTCCTTAACCGCGATAGAAAGGCAGTTGAAATTTTCACAGATGATGTATGTCTGTTGCCGCCATAACAACAAATACAAAAACGTAATAAAATTAATATTTAAGTGGGACTCTCATACTACGAACGTGACTTTTTTGCAGTTTTGTATGGAATCCTTCGTGCGCGAGTCCAAATAGCACTTTGCTAGTTTTTATAGAGCACTTGGGAGTTTTGACTGTTGTGATAGTCCTAGATTCTGGAATATATTTCTGCAGGTGTTTTCAAAACATTTACGATTATCGGCAAATGATTGATTTTTATTGACAGAAAACTTAAACATTTTCACAAGACATTTTCCCTATTTAATATTTATTATTTTCAATATCCTCAAATTAATCACAAAGTGGTATACAGTAACTGGTCTTTACCTAATTTAATTAAAAAAATAAATTTCTACTCCCGTGCTACACCCAACATCGTTTTTATTACAGCTATAAAATTTATTGTATACAATATAATGTACCTAATAAATTAAACTAATTTAAATCGCAATTATACAATTAGATAATTGACTTATTACTTACAGTTAGTTTATAACTAGAGCTGAGTCAGTCGACTGTGCACTTTTTTTAAGTTAAATGTTTTAAGTCTTGAAAGATTTTTTCCAATGTCCTTTTTTAATTAAAAAAAAAAACTAACTTCGAATGTGGAACACAAGTACGCAGGGCAGCGTTTGCGCGCGAACTGTGGATAGTGTTCGCCTTTCAATGAATGTGTACTTTCCAAATACATAATATTATTATTACATAGTTCCTAAATCCCATATTTTAGAAGCATTGGTGTGAGCTAGTTTTTTTGCGACTCAGTAATTTGAGTAATTTGCCACTTTTAAAGCATTGCCGATAAAAAATGGAACTGCCGAAAAAATCTATAATTTTGAGCCGTTATAATTTTGACAAGTAGTAATGTTGTAACTGACGTAGGAGGTAATTAATCAGGTCATTTGTTGATAATTTTTGCGAGAGAACTGACAGTTTTAATCATCTTCAAATAACTAAAATTATTTAAAAAAACTATAACCCGACTATGTAAATTATATATTATTATAGACTACTGACCCGCACGATTCAGCGGTGCTGTTATTTGCTAAGCGATTTTTCATCTTGTGCCTAGTCGAGAGGCAACTTGTTCGATAGTACCTGCATGTTTGCAAATGCTTTCGAGCCAGCCCGTTCATGCCGACAGTGTCCCACTACCTAGATTATTTACCTAAATTAGAATTAAGAACCTGTAATTAACGCACTGTAAGGTGTCAGTTTTTGTCAGCCCTGCCCCAGTTAGCGAGAACTGAGAAGGTGTATCGTGAAATTATCGCCCCGGTAAATGACGCGGATTATGATCTAGGGTTGTCGCTCACGAGTTTATTTTTATGCGCCCCGCATCACGCATGCTTGTTTTCACTTCTGTCGGCCACAGTTCTGATATTGCCCGTTTAAGGGTGAGCCTATACGCTTCGGAATCCGGAACGCCGGTGAAAATTCAGTGCACTGAAAATAGAACTCTGCGCTAATACTGAGTTGAAAATCGAGCACATGAGTGTCGAGTCAAATGTCAATGTCATATAAGACAGCTCGACACCTGACACTTCGATTTTCAACTCTATTGTATTAGCGCAGAGTTCTATTTTCAGTGCTCAAAATTTTCACCAGCCTTCCGGATTCCGGAGCATATAGTCCCAGCCTTATTAAAGATATTCACACAACGGATAACATAAACAACGTTGCTGTCTTTGTCTGATATATAGTATTATGTATTCTGTGCTGATACGTTGGAAAAGTCGCTTGCTACACATAAAAAGCAAGGTAGTACACGGATAACTCCGTGTGTAACAGCTAGTAATTTTTCCTAGATGTTGCCCTCGGCGTAAACACAGTATCCCACGGGAACACTGTACTTTTTGGGATAAAAGTATCGTATGTTTTAATCCAGAGCTTAAACTACTTCTATACCAAATTTCATTGAAATTCGTTCAGTAGTTTTTGTGAGAAAGATTAACAAACATCCATCCATACATCCATCCTCACAAAATTTCACTTTCATAATAGTAGTAGGATTAGTAAAGCAATGCGCGCAACGCTAACGAAATTGTCTCCTTCCCCTACGATTTGTATTCCGATTGTGAACTTTAGACCACGAAAGAAAGAGTTGACTTCTCCTTGTTTTCCTTTACCATTGTGCGCACTGCTTTACTAATAAAATGGCAGTGCGCGCATGCACTGATGGGGTTAAAAAAGTGACGTTTAACGGCCCGTTTCAATAACCTATTTACTCGTATCTGTAACTATTTGTTAAAAACGTCGTCATTCAATAATTTGACGGTTTTTTACTGGTAGATAGGTTATTGAAACGGGCCGTTAGACGTTTAAAACTTTAACGCCGCAGCCCTACTCGCACTTTCACGCGTCGATCGAGATTCATTTCCATCTCGTCGCGTAATTATCTCCCCTCGGGCCCCGCGTCGCGTCGCGTCGCGCCGACAATACGCCAATTAGCGTACCTATTAGAGGCGATGGTACGGAAAGTGGAAACTGGTTGAAAAAATGCACTTATAACAGGCAAATAGCCCACTACAGACTCCCACCACTGCAACTCCTGTGTAGCCAGGATCGCGGTAACCAACTACACAAACCCTTTGATATGATTTTAGGGCTGCCCGAGGGATATATCTATAAAATAATTAAAAATTGAAGTATCTGTTTGTAAATTTAAATTAAAAGCTATGCGTCAAATGCATAAGAAAGTAAGTATATATATACAGTATTTACAATAAAAATCATTTCTTGTCGTATCTGTTTGTTCCGGCTAATCTCTGAACGGCTGGATCTATTCTACCGGGATACGTGCAATAAAGAAATAAAATGCCGCATTAAGTAGACATGAAACGGATAGCAGTTAAGCGTTCTAAACATAAGCAATCGAGGAAAACTATTGAATCTAGGGTACTGGCTAGATGACCTAACAGGTGACATAGATATTATGCATACGATGAAGTGCATGACTTAGAATATAAAAAACCGGCCAAGGCGAGTCAGACTCGTACACGAAGGGTTCCGTGCCGTTGTACCAATATTTTACATGTATACTTATTATTTCGTTACTTTTCTATGAAATTTTCCAAGTAAGCGCATTTATAAGTTATGTCTCTCTCCTTGTGTGTGTATTTTACGTCACTTAACTCAGACGTTCAAACTAGAATTATCCTAAAAAGAAGGCTAATTAGAATTTAGTCAGTCATAAACCACACTTCTTCCGATTTGTTAGGATCCTAACTTCCTTAATGCTATTTCACTTGACTGAAAATGAACTTACTACTATTTAGTAAATGCTATTTCACTGAAATTCAGTCTAAACGCTTTCAGGGGGTGGGGGCGGGGGCAATATGTTACATTTAAATTGGTAGCAAATAGCAATATAGACTCTATTATGTTTTAACGTAATGACGTCTTATAAAGTGATGAACGCTGGCTGCACATACGAAAATTATCACGATCCGCCTGAGCCGAGCGTGCAAGCGAGAGCGCGGAACAAGCGATAGAGAGGCACGAACGGCCCAAGCGTTCGATTTGTGATGACGTTATCACGTAAAATTATCGTCCGTAAACCGACTTAACAGACAATCATTTTTTTGTTTACGTTAAGATTTAAATATGGGTATCTAAGTAGAGCATAAAGCGTATGTTGGTCTCGGTAACAGGTTACATCACAGTTCTAGTGTGTTATATCATCATTCATCGGCATCGGGTGATGTAGAATGTAATTGCTGTGGTCGATAAATACTTATTTCCTTTTACTTGGTATTCGGGCCATAGATTAAAGGGGACCAGATTAAACAGCTACTTACATAGTGAGCTTTCGATTTTATTGCACTACTACAAGCGTACGGTGTGTCCACGATTGTGTGGAAAAATTGTGGGCAGTTCAAGGGGACGTCAAAATTTTCGTTTTGGGTCGTTCTATGAAAGCTGTTTCTCTGTACGTAATGTATATTTATATATTTTCTACTCTGCGATTCGGGGCGCGTATGTTTTTCTAGGTGGCCGGTGTATCATCAGAACCCCAACTCTCGTAATTGACTTACACTTTCATTTAACTTTTATTGAATTGTAAATGAACGATTCATTTATAATTCAATAAAAGTAAAATATCTATAAGTATTATCATTTTGAACTCGTGATAAGTTCCAAATCAAATGTCCGATTTGATTGAAACTAACGGCCCGTTTCAATAACCTATCTACCAGTGGCTATTTGTTAGAAACGTCAAACTTACGGTACGGTATGCCTTACATAAAAATATTAAGGCGAGACGTTGGCTTTGCGAAAGTTTACGACGGGCCGCTCCTATTGTAGCCCTATCTGCCCAAGCCGGTGCGCCATAGCATATGCTGCCGAGGTACGTCGCATTATAAATTATTATTTTTAATGTTTTAAATGAAAGTGAAAGTTAAATGAAAAATGGCAATGTATACATAAGTAAGTACTCTGTCTTCGAAACAATATTTCATACATAGCCCTTGTATGAAAATTACAATGCCTAAATATCATACATTGTCGGTATTAACCTACGGACTACGGTACTTACATCAAAAAAAAAATATATCTGTTTGTTTGTTCCGGATGATCTATGAAATGGCTGGACCGATTTTGACACACTTTCACTAATAGATAGCTGATATTATATTATAATAATAATAATATCTACACACACACGTGTGTAGATATTATTGCTTCACACCACGTCAGTCTGGCCCCGTGGTAAGTATCCGATGAACTTGTGATTCTGGTACCAGACAACGGAAATATATATAATACTTTTTAATACTATACTTATATTTTAGACTTTTACTATATTATACACATATTTAATACACATCCATGACCCAGGAACACACAAAACTTTTTTTGTTCCCTAGCGGCATTCGAACCCGCGACCTCCGGCTTGAGCGCTAATGCGCTAACCACTGAGCCACAGAGGTCGTTATAAGGGCAAACATACGCTAGTTCCACGCGGACGAATCAGCGGGCACCAGCTACTAGCTAGTCCTTCTATAAAAGGATACATTACAACTTTGATTCCAACCTTATTTTGGCTACATTGTCAAATGGGCCGATATGGTGCTATATGATGAAGGCCAGTATGTTCTAAAAGTACAAAACTATGCAAGAAGTACAATAACCTCAATCCTATAATATAAATGTGAAAGTTTGTGAGGATGTTTGTTAGGCTACCACGAGCGTTTTTTTTTCTTGTGGTCACGACAGAATAAACCTCACTTTTTATAGTACTCTGCGCTAAAGTGCATTTCATCGTTCCTTTGCCGTAAGGTTGGCACCACTGTCTGTCAAAAATATAAACACGCTTCTGCTGATTTTAGTGATACTACTTTGTTTTCTGTCCGTTATTCATGCCCAAGACATTGAAAAGTGGTGAAAGTGGAATGGTGTTGAAGGTGAAGGACTTTTGTGAACGTCAAAATCGTAATCGCCGTAAATTCCGTTTAGATGTGTTCAAGAACGTTAGTTCTTCTAAGTAGTCTGTGTGTTCAAGCTTGTGTTGCCGCTTTGACAGGTCAGTTAAATAGGGTTACCAGCTGTAATAATTTACCAGTTCAGTGAGTCAGAATCTAAGTCTATTATAATTATATTAATTGTTTGAGCAATACAGGTGTACAGCGTCTTTTCTTTATTTTGTGTATTAAAGTAAATCATTTTTAGGTATATCCGACAATGCAGTCTCCAAAATCACCAAAGAAGGTGAGGTATCGTCCAGTACGTCAACAAAGGTGACAACACGTAAAAGTGGTTCTCGACCTAAACGAGTCGAACTGGATGACTTTGAACGGTGTGCTACAAGGCATCAAATTCACGTATTTTATGAATATATACTTTTTAGGGATAAAAACATTGGCTACTTTTTATCCCGAAAAAGTACAGTATTCCCATGGGATACCGGATACTATAGTTACGCGGGCAGAGCCGCGGCAAAAAGCGTGCCTAAGAAATAATAGGTCTTTACCTATGAAATTGCCGTTCTGCAGTACTGGCCATTTCAAATCAAAATAATTTTTGTTTGGCTAAGAATTCTAATTTCAAATTAATTTTATTTAAAAAACATGGAATTCTTTTTCCAAAAGTAGTCATTTGTTTATTGATTAGTGTTACATTTTCATCGCATTTCAATCTTTTTCCTCATCATGGATACGGTAAAAATTCGAGTAATTATGGAATATGAGTACCGTCGTGGCAGCAACGCGGCACAAGCGGCACGCAACATCAACGACGTTTACGGAGCTAACACTACAAGCTAACACAACCACCACCTGTTATTGGTTTGCTCGCTTCCGTTCTGGAAATTTTGACCTGAAAAATGAACCTCGCGGTCGTCCGAAGACTTTGGTCGACAATGATGAATTAAAGGCGATTGTAGAAGCTGATGATACACAATCTAGGGCTGAATTAGCAGCAGCTAATTCAGCCTGTAGCCTGTAATAATTATTTTGACGTTAGCCTCAAAATAATATTGGTCCATTTGCGTCAAATTGGCAAGGTAAAAAAGCTTGAAGAATGGGTGCCCCACGAACTCAATGATCGCCAGCGCGAAGTACGCGTCGAGACGTGCCTTGCACTGCTCAACAGACACACAAATGAAGGAATTTTGAACCGCATTGTTACCTGTGATGAAAAATGGATTCTGTTTGATAACCGCAAGAGCTCAGCAAGTTGGTTGGATCCTGGTTCAGCACCTAAACAATGCCCTAAGCGAAAACTTACCCCTAGAAAAGTGATGGTCACTGTTTGGTGGTCTAGCGCCGGTGTGATTCATCACAGCTTCTTACCAAACGGGGTGAGCATTACTGCAGATGTGTACTGTGAATAACTGAACACAATGATGGAGAAGCTGGCACATCTCTAACCAGCATTGGTCAATCGCTCGTCTCCGCTGCTCCTGCACGACAACGCGCGACTTCATACACACATCACAGCAGACGGTCTCCAAGTTGCAAGAACTGGGGTGGGAAGCTCTCCGTCATCCGCCCTACTCACCAGACTTTGCACCTACAGACTACTACTTTTTCCAGAATTTGGATAAGTTCTTGGCGGGAAAAAAATTCAATACCCGAGAGGCAGTACAAAATGCCTTTGAAGAATTTGTTGCCTCCCGTCCGGCTGATTTCGTTAAGAAGGGCATCAATAAATTGCCACTGCGTTGGCAAAGATGCATTGATTACATGGGTGATTACCATTGAACTCTAGTAATAGAGTTCAATGGTGATTACTTCGATTATTAATCGATAAAAAATAATAATTTATACATGAAAAAAATTCGTTTCAATTTTTTCATACAAAACGGAAATTTCATAGGTAAAGACCTAATATACATACGTATATAAAATACACTCTAAAAACATAATCCTCCTTCTGGCGCAGTCATGTAATTAAGAAAATAATATGAATTTTTCATATTATTCATTATAAAACTTCCTCTTCATTAACTTCGTCTATTGGTGAAAAGCGCATTGAACTTTGGAACAATCCGTAGCGTAGTTCAAAAGATGAAGCGAGCAACGTTACTGTTTAAAACAATTTATTGTCCAAAAAGTACTCTGTGTCATGATAAATTATATTAAAATGGGAAGTCGCTCAATTTTTTTTTTCGCGCCCGCGCCTGAGAGAAGTTTTGACTAAATATTCTCTTCTTCTTTTCTTATTATTGGCAAACCATCGCTTTCGCCAACCAAACCAACCACCACCAAACCATGGTTAAGGCTGGGACTATATGCCCCGGAATCTGGAACGCCGAAGAAAATTAAAAGCACTGAAAATACAACTCTGGACTTAAATATTAGAGTTGAAAAACGAACACATGATTTTCGAATCAAACGTCAATGTCATATATGACAGCTTGACATCTGACACTTCAATTTTCAACTCTATTAAATTAGCGTAAAGTTCTATTTTCAATGCTCAAGATTTTCTACGGCCAGATTCCGGTGCATATAGTCCCAGCCTAAATAATACAAGAAAATGAGTTATCTGAGTTTTGCCGGGGAGTTCAATGGGTGACGTTGTGGAAGAATTTGTAATAATAAAATGCCAAAACTCCCTAGGAACTTTCAGTAAAGCTTCTACCACTTTTCTGAATCGACTGACATGACTCATGGATTGTACTGACTATATAATTGGACTTTGACTAGACTTTAGACGTGACGATATAGGCATACGGTGTTGAAAATTGAAACTAAAGTTCTATTTCCTGCCTTTTTAACTTGACACTGGCAAATGATTATAAGCCATATTTATTTTAATAAAGTAATTGACAGCTGTTATCTATCAAATGTCACCTAATAACTGTCAAAATAAGTCAAAAGTCAAAAAAGAAGTAGAAGGAGGATAAACATCTGATTTCGTATAAAAATTGTAAATTTAGTTCTAGGTACTACGTGTGCGCGTATTAATATTTAATTATATGAAAGATATTGAATACAAAATGGATCCTTCAGTCGAAAAACCAAAGATTCAAGCGCCAGATGTAGCGGTGAAAGCCGTTTTGGTGCCTAGTCAGGAACTACCAGCTGAAACTCCTATAGTGAGTGGCTACGATTGGGAGAATGGTACAGACTACAATAAACTGCTCGATTCATACACAACCTCGGGTTTCCAAGCTACTAGCTTCGGTAAAGCGGTCACAGAAATCAATAAGATGCTGAAATGTCGCTCTATACCTCTCACCGAAGAAAAGTGCGATGCGTATGAAGAAGATAGCTTTATAAAGAAGAGAACTAATTGCACTATATTCTTAGGATACACGTCCAATATGATATCATCAGGGCTACGCGATACTATACGGTTTTTGGTGAAAAATAAACTCGTAGATTGCATCGTAACAACAGCGGGTGGAGTAGAAGAAGATCTTATTAAATGTCTCGCTCCTACTTATGTAGGAGACTTCAATTTAAGCGGAAAAGTGCTAAGAACTCGTGGGATAAACAGAATCGGTAACTTATTAGTACCAAATGATAATTACTGCCAATTTGAAGACTGGGTTAATCCATTACTTAACGAAATGTTGGACGAACAGTTAGAAGAAGGGGCTGTATGGTCGCCGTCTAAAATAATAGCTCGGCTCGGTGAACGAATCAATGATGAGAGTTCAGTGTGCTATTGGGCTGCTCGCAATAACATTCCCATCTTCAGTCCGGCTTTAACAGATGGATCTTTAGGTGACATGATGTATTTCCACTCCTACAAACGACCCGGATTGATAATTGATATTTTAAGTGATCTTCGACGTTTAAATACTATGGCAGTTAAGGCTGATAACACAGGGATGATAATTCTAGGCGGAGGAGTAATAAAACATCATATTTGTAATGCAAACCTTATGCGTAACGGTGCTGACTTTTCTGTATATGTAAACACTGCTAGCGAATTCGATGGAAGCGATGCAGGAGCGAGACCGGATGAAGCAGTATCATGGGGAAAGATCCGACCAAATGCAACACCAGTCAAATTATATGCAGATGCTACTCTTGTATTCCCATTGCTGGTTGCTCAGACATTCGCTAAACATCATTTTAGTAGTAAAAAGAATGACTAATTAGTGTTTTTTTTTATTGTAAGATATTATATTAAACTTTTTAAGCCTACACAATTTTTTTTTTATTATAACCAAACTACACTAACCTAACCAGAACCAGTTCTTCTACCACACTACACAATATAGATACTAGATACATCTTCTAGAATTTTACTATCCTTTTTTATCTATTCTTATTTTTATCTAAAGTATTAAGATTCAAGAATGCTGTAATAATTTTGAATATATACAAGAAAGCTTGGTTTTTAATGACATGCTTTATTAGTATTGATGATACGTAATATTTTCGGATTTAAATTTCAAAATATACCAAATATTATATATGTCCCGTTTTTGTGTTTGTAACATCAACACAAGCGCCATCTATGAGTCAACTTAAGAACAATCTTCATTCTCTTAAAAACTTTTCAAAGTTGAATAAATATTCTATCTTTGGATTTTATTACCAATTAAATATTAATAAAAAGGTAATAATATCTACAAAAATTATTTGCATTTTAATGATACAATACAAAAAGTTGAACTTCGATTATGATTAGGTCTCGATTGAAGAGAATGAACTTTCGATTACATTGTGAAGTTAGCTACTGTCTGGTATTAATACGTTGTGAAGCTAGCAGCAAGTGAGTGGCGCTAGTGGAGACCTAGTGGATTCCATACGATATTTCGACCAATCAGTACACAGACGTAGAGTAGAGCTTAAAGCTATGAGCGTTGTCATTGGTCGAAATTGACGTTTAAATGCCAATTTGTATCGGCGTCTCTAGTTTTGAAAATTTACCGCAAAGTAGACGTTTTGCTCGTCGAAAACTACGAATGTGGTCGTGAATTTTACCACCGTGTGCTGTTTGTGTAGTCCTTGAAATTAAAATCAAAATCGTCGAATCGGCTTCAAGTTCGCTGAAGCTTTCGGCGCGTTGCGACGTACACATTGTAGTGTAAAAAATATTATTATTATCAATTTTTTAAATGTAAAAATGATGTTTAGAGCGTTTTAAATGCATAATTTATGTTAAACGAGACGTATTAGTGGTTTTAAGTGTAAAAATGTGGAAGTGTTTGGTGTTCTTTTTGCTTTTTTGTGGTAAGTTGCAGTGCATCCTCTTTCTATTTATAACTACGGTCATTCCGAGCTTGTTAATGTTATTTCGTTAGGAAATGAGATGCGGTGCGCTTAGCCTTTGATGTTGACAAGATTTATAAATATCGTTATAGTTCATATCGCTCTTTGAAGTCAAATATTATTCGAGTTCCAATTGAATACAAGCCGTGTTCATTTAGGATCTTTGATCGTATGTACGTAAAGGATAATATCCTACTATTTACAATAAGAATCTCTTACTTAATAACAAAATATATTCTCCGATTCAAGTCCCAACAAGAAAAATAAAGACCGATTGGTAAGATTATTCTTCAAATATGATTTAGAACTAAATAATATACCTTTTGGTATTAAATAATATACCTACTATTTTTAAGATGTTTTATCTTATTGTCGTATTTCTTTGACGCCTTCGTGGTCCAAGGGTTAAGAGCTCGGCTCTCGAAAAAGGAGGTCGTGGGGTCGGTCCTCGCGTAAGAACAACGAAAAATGTTGCTTTCAAGTCTGGTTAGGATAATGCAGGCTGATCACCTGATTGCATGCAAGTAACGTTGGTTAACCATCCCACTGAGTTACCAGCCTAATGGAAGAGAGTGCTCTTATGTATTGCACACACTTGGACAATATAAAATGACTCCTGTTTAGCTGGACTGGTTTCAACAAAATCGGCCATGGTAATAGGTGTGGAATCTACTATTATTATTGTTGTTGTGAGTAACAAAAGCTTGTACACTTCTTCTTTACTTATTACTTTCTCTGTTTATTTCCTTAACAGCCAAATTCTGAAGCCCTAAGTGGATGTTAAGTAGATATTATTAGGAGCCCCCTCAGTCACAAGCAGTCACTACCATATAACTTAAGAGCCTCTTAACAAATGTAGCTTTTGAGTATTCAGCTGTTACCTTACTTTAATTATATTGTGTACTAGTGATTTTCCGGGGCTCCGCCCACGTAAGTACGGTATCCCACGGGAATACTGTACTATATCGGGATAAAAAGTAGCCTATAATTTATTCCAGAGCTTAAACTACCATCATACTAAATTTCATTAGAATCCGTTCAGTAGTTTCGGTGTGAAAGATTAACAAACATCCATCCATACTCACAAACATTCACATTTATAATAGTAGTAGGATTTCGTTTTTGTTCAATGTACTCTCAATGTTAACACAGGCGGCTATAATGCTTCCAATATAAATGGTACTTATTCACAATACAATTAAACTATGACACTAATTTGGTCGAATTTAATTTTTTTGTTAAACATGTTGATTACATTGAATCAGAACAGAGAACAATAAAATTCATTGAAGTAGAGAAAACCGTACGTACTGTTGTGAATAATCTAACGTCACGCAATAATCTCCACAAGCTATTTAGGCTAAAAAATAAACAAAATTAAAAACTTTAAGGACCTGTTTCACAATCTACTGATAGCTTTTATGCATGTTTTGTCTCTGTCACTTGATATAAAGTAAGCAGAAACAAAACTTCCGTACAAGCTATACCATTCGCACACTTATTAGAATATTGTGAAACGGACCCTTAGTAACTCCCAACATTGTCAAGCAGGAAGAAACTGATGATGATGACATATAGATAGTAACCATCTTGTTTATATGAGCTTTCAAATAATTTAAAAAAGTATCATTTACTAGCTCCTAAACAAATAGGACCTACAATGCCACACACATGTTATCTAACACTTTTTTGAATTGGAGATAAAAATTAACATAAACATCAATGTTATTAGTTATTACATACCTTAAGAATTATATTGATAGTTTGAAGATCGAATCCATAGCTGGTCTTCTTGCCTTAAAACTTTGTAGTTTAATCATAAAGTATGGCTCCCAGGTTGGCTTTTGGGGCTTTTGGCATTGGCAATCTGCGACCAACCATCCTAGAAAGTTTCAAAAAAGTTTTTATATTATCTATTTATGCCTAAAATAAAAACAATATTTAATAAAATGTTTATCTACCCACATTAAGCTGCGACTGAGGCTGTGCAGTAAAATACAGCAAACTGATAAGCTAGACCAAAAATTCGATATACATAACTATGTACTTTTAAAGTAAACACAACTATTAAAACAACTTTGCACTTATTGTTTATATATACAAGAAAGTAAAACTTGCAAAAAACATGGCCGAATGAATAGGTAGGTACCATATTTAAATAATCATAAGCAGATGCATTCCATATTCAAATGAGTTTTTTTTTTCACATGGTCTATGAAATGCAATGGCTTCTTGCTGCAATGCCATTAATGCAAAATGTTAAATGCAATTATGCAAATGTTTCTTAATTTGTTATTCTCAAGCTTGAATTATCATAATTATTTAATTCAAATACATTTTAACTTTTTATGCTTACTACGAATTATATTTTTGGAATCTAGTTTTATAGATTGCAGTTTGCAATATTTTTATATGCAAAGTTTTTAAATACAAACAAAATAAGTTAACTATACTCTGCACTGTTCAGACTTCAGGTGCAATATATTATCAACGTAAATAAAGAGACAATAGAATAATTTATTTAAAAATATCAGATATTTACTGTGCATTATAAAAATACAATATTATACATTAATTTGGTCGAATTTTTTATTTTTGTTTACGTTTATAGTGCGCAGGAACCCTACATTATGCCGCGATAAAAACTATGATCTGAAATTTATTATAGTCTGTACCGAATTAATAATCAAAATCCGTTCACTGGTTTGGCCGTGATTGCATAAAAGACAAAAAGAGTTACATTGACATTAGTAACATTTCTAAATTAGGAGGCTTATGGATTATGAGAGGATACAAAGAAGTACATTTGATTGTTTTCTAGGATTAATAAAGCTTTAAAAATCGGGGTAATAACTTTCCACACGGTATTATTAATTAATAGGTTTTGTGCGCGGCTTGTTCGCGTGAATGAAGTGTCCCACGGGAACACTGTACTTTTTCGGGATAAAAAGTAATATAATAGTATTACTTTTTATCCCGAAATAAAAAGTAATAAGCCTATGCTTTAATACAGAGCCTAAACTACTACCATACCAAATTTCATCGAAATCCGTTGAGTTGTTTTTGCGTGAAATAGTAACAAACATCCATCCATCTATACTCACAAACTTTCACATTTGTAATATAAAACTAGCTTTATCCCGCGGTCCCGCTCGCGTACCTAAATACAGTGTCCCACGGGAACACTGTATTTTTTCGGAATAAAAAGTACCCTACGTTTTAATCCGGACCTAAACTACTATCGTAGGTACCAAATTTAATCGAAATCTGTTCAGTAGTTTTTGCCTGAAAGAGTAACAAACATCCATCCATAGTCAAAAACATTCTAATTTATAATAGTATAGTTGGATTTTCTAAGAAGATGCTCATAATATTAGGTCATTACATTTGAAATTGGCGTTTTGTAAAGGAGGAACATAAAGACGGTTTTTTTGAAACATAATATATTTATTTAATCAAAGTATATATATATATATATATATATATATATATATATATATACCATTGCTATATATACACTTTTGCCATCTCATAGGTAGTTCATTGATTCCTTTACTAAAAAAACATTCGGACAGGAATCAATAAAATCTTTGAAGGCGCTTTGGCACTTTCGCCTCGGAGTTCAATTTTTGCCCTTGCAAGAAGTTATCCAAATTTCAAAAAAAATGGTAATCTGTTGGAGCGAGGTTCGGAGAGTACGGTGGATGTCTTAGACATTCCAATTGAAGCTCCTCTAATTTGGTAGCCGTCTGTTGTGCAGTGTGTGGTCTAGCGTTGTCCTGAAGCAGCAGTGGCCTAGAGCGAATGACCAACCTCGGTTGTTTAGCAGCTAGCTTTTCCATCATGATTTGCAGTTGCTGGCAATAGACATCTGCCGTAATCGTCTGCCCAGATTAAGAAAGCTGTAGTGAACGACACCGGCACTAGTCCACCAAATGCTCACAAGTAACTTTTTTGTTGCAATGGCTGAACGCTGGTTCGCCAGCGTTCAGCCATTGCAATGAGCGTTTCCGATTATCCTACAGGATCCACTTTTCATCACAAGTAATGATTCGATTTAAAATCCCTTCATTATTGTGCCGGTTGAGTAATGTGACGCAGCAGTCGACGCGTTTGTCGGTTTGCTGCACTCAATTCATGAGGTACCCACCTTTCAATCTTTTTCACCTTCCCAATTTGCTTCAAGTAGATTAAAACAGTTTTATCACTAACACCGCAGCCTGCAGCTAACTCGGACGTGGTTTGAGATGGATCCGCTTACACAATAGCCTTCAATTCTTCATTATCAGCTTTGGTCTCCGGCCTCCGGTCGAAATTTCCTGAACGAAAACGTTGGAACCAAAAACGCACTGTGTTTTCTTTTGCGACACCACCGCCATACACATAATTAAGCCTTCGAGCCGTTTCTGCAGCACTGGTGCCACGGTGGAACTCGTACTCGAAAATAATACGATGTTTCAAGTTTTTCATTTTGTATTTAACAGAGTGACGCAAAGAAAATACGAAAAGAGGAAAAAACAAATGAATTACGGTTTTCGAAACACAAATGTATGAGTAAATAGCGGTATAAATTTGAAATTGGAATTCCTAATCAAAGAAGATATATTTGAGATCAAAGTGGCCAGTACGACAAAACGCCAATTTCATATGTATTTTGTGGGTTTTTTTTGCGAAAGGACTAAGATTGCAATTTGTAAGAGCTCTAATGGCACAATATTACGTTGGCAAAGTATTTCGTGTATGACTATGAGTGCAAGGGAAGAGAGAGCACTCGTTTATTTCGCGTTCTTGAGCACCAAAGGAAAGCTGAAGTTAAGATATTGTGGTTTCAAGGAATTTGTTACGTATATATAAAGTAAAAAGTTAAAGACGGATTGAGACAAATGACGTCTACTTACGATACTTACGTCAACTAATATTAATATGTAGGTTTAATTTGTCTCAGACCCTGCGTAATTATGTAATTGGAAGAATCCCAATAAAAAAGGTTGTTAAAATCAATTATTTTAGGCAAGGTATGATCTACTTCTTAATGTCAAAAATTTCGAAAAAAATAAACTAAATAAAATTACGCTCTTTACGGCGCTATTAAGGTCATTGATCTCACATAGCTGATTGCGTTTATGTTATTCAGGCAAAGTTTTTGCTTCCTCTTTAAATCACCTGTTTCTGTGAGGTTGATGACCTCAGCGCATTAAAGAGCGCAATGTAATTTTATTTATTAATATAATTATTATTTATTTTCGAAATTCTTAAGTATTTTTCTGTCTAAACGTCTTTACAATAACCAATTAATCATATGCCCAAAATATCCGTAATTGGTTTTGGACAATGTGATGATCCTATGAGACTGAAGACTTGAGGTCATTTACATAGATATAATTATTATTATCAAGCTGTAAATGTCTACAGCATATATCATATCATACATAATATCTATGAACGCTTCCACACTATGTTCTGGTCCTGTGGTAAGTTCTCGAAAAACTTGTGTTACGGGTATCAGACAACGGACATATATATTTAATACTTCTATTCTATACACATTACACATATTTAAGATATTTATTATAATATTATACACATATTTAATACACATCCATGACCCAGGAACACATAGAAAACTTTTTTTTACATTGGCGGGATTCGAACCCGCCACCTCCGGCTTGAGTACTGACACGGTCTACCACTAAGCCACAGTGGTCGTCGTCGTCGATCGGGCTCGACCAGGCAGATGTCTGCTAGCTTCCACGACCTCACAGAAAACCGACGTGGTAATAGCGCGTGTCTTGCCTAATTAGCGAATTAAAATAGGCCATAATAATAAATTATGAATACTTGCAATACCGTGGGAGTTCAAGTGCGCTACCGGTCCATAGCATGCACGTGTCCACGGAACTCGCTTACCATCAGGCGATCCCATTGCTCGTTTGCCGGTACTGATGATGTCGAACTATTTCCTCGAATTTTCTCTCGCCATTAAAACTTTTCTATATCGTTAAGTGAGAAGCACTTACCAAGAGCGCTCGTTATGTGGAGTATCGGACGAAATAAGGATTCAGCAGTTATGCTTTCGGAAATGTTGACAATATGCCAACAAAAAAGATAATAATGAGCCGTCGCAGTATGTCTAGATGATGTAAAACAAATCGCTTCTGATCAGAATGTGCAAACGCATGTGGACCTAGCAGGAACATTTGACGGCGACGTAAACGTAACGTTATATCGAACGGGATTTGTATGAAAATCAGTCAAAATCATGACAGCGCCCATACAAATGTCATTCGATAACGTTACGTTTACGCCGCCGTCAAAAGTTCCTGCTAGGCCCCCTGATTGATGCGAAACATTGCAATTGATAATAATTGATTTGTAAAAATCGGTATATAATCTGTTCTAGATTGAGGTGGTGACGCGTTATTCGCCACGCTAACAGACTCTTATTTATTAATCTAATCCCACGCATTGACAAATGTTTGCAATAGAATTTGGTATTTGGCCTAAACGTCTTTACATAAACAGTAAATCATAATATTGTGTTCTATCGCAAAAAAGTCACGAACTACAAGCATCAGCATAATATTATAGTAAATCTTTAACTTTAAACGAGACAATCTTGTATATTACTTAGCTATTATTTATTTAATTTGAGCTTCTATATTATATAAGGTTTAGTAAAATCAATAACGGATATTTTGGGCATATGATCTACTGCATAGCATACATTACCATACATTTAGGCAGACAAATAATTGTAAAAAATCGGAATAGAAAATACTAACTAAAATAACGTTACGTATGTTACGGCGCTGCGGGAGGTCTTTGACCTCACACAGCTGATTGAATTGATATTATTTAGGCAAAGACTTTGCTTTCTGTTTCAAGTCGGCTGTTTCTGTGAGGTTCATGACCTCAGCGCCTTAGAGAGCGCAATGAAGATTTATATATACTATTTTCTGCCTAAATATATTTACATAAGCAGTAGATCATATGCCCAAAATATCCGTAATTGATTTTACCAAACCTTATATAATCGGTTTCTCGAAAACGGATACAAGTATTGCCATGATATTTAGTACGCAGGGACTTTTGGGGGGAGAAAAATCGATCTAGCTAGGTCTTATCCCTGGAAACTGCGCATTTTTAAGCTATGATAACTTTTTCTTTTTTCTATTATGTCGGTCCGTATGGCATTCGGTATGCGTATGTATAATTTTTGCTTTGTTCAAACATTCGGAATGTGGTGGATTCGAATCCCGGTCAGAAAAATATTTTTGAGATTCTTATTTTTATTTATTTATCAGAACTCCGATCAAAGCTCGGATACCCAGGTACTATTAAACTTATAATAAAAAAAAAAAAAACTTCGAAGAGGTTCTATTCAAGTCTATAGGTCCGGAAATACCTCTAGAAACGTTTTAAATACAAAACCCAACCTACTTATACCTGTTTATTTTTTTTTGTTTTTATTTTTCTGACCGACTATTATTAACATTTCGATGTTATTTATTACTTTGAAATAATTAATGATTGATTACTAGCTAAGCTTTCGTTGTCTGAACTGATATTATTAATCCTATTTATTTATTTATTTATTTAATCCTACTACATACTATTATTTTGAAAGTTTCTGAAGATGTAGAAGATGCATGGATGTTTGTTACTCTTTCACGCAAAAACTAGTGAACGGATTTTGATGGAATTTGGTATGGTAGTTTTTTAGGCACACAGACTACTTCATATCCCGAAAAAGTACAGAGTTCCTGTGGGATACTGTACCTACGCGGGCGGGACCGCGGGGTAGTTATACTTAATTACATATTGGGTACTTTGAAATAATGAATTGTTTGTTTTTCAATGCCGCGAGTAAAAGCACACTTAACCGATTCGTTGCTGATGGCACGACAGGCGTGTCATCAATGGTTTTAACTAGTGGCTTGTGACACGATAGGCGTGCCATTTTTTCATCGATTGTAACACCCTCAGATTAAGTTTTAGAAGGGTCTGTCCAGAACAAAACTATCAAGATTTTCCACGTAGAATAAGCCTGTTGTCTTAGCCTCTCGATATTGCGTGAATGCAACAGTTCCAGGGATTGACAACCTTTATAAATTGCATTGAATTTACATTTGCACTAGGTACACGAAAGGCGTGTCTATTTGAATTGATTGTAACAAAGGGTATAAAATATAAAATAGGTCGATATAAAGGATATACTTAGAACAAAATCATCGTGATTTTTTTATTCATTTTTATAACAAATACGTGTTTTTTTCATTAATGATTTTGAAATACAAGTAACATTTTAGTTTTATCAAAAAATGCATAGGTATTCTGTTATCTTGTAAGCAACTTTCTGTAGCGTCTCAACATTCCTTTGCATTACTATATATCTTTGGTCAGCATCAAATCTTAACAGTTCGTTTGATATAAACTCGCCGAATCTTTTGCATCCATGCAAATCTATTACGGAGGGTACTGAATTATTATTTTTATCGTCAATTTCTGTGCATGTACCAGTGTTCTTAAATTTCTTTTGAGGCTTGTAAGTTTCAACATCTGAGTATGATTGTGAATGTTGTTCAAAAACATAATTCAAAGTTTCTTCTTCATTTTCACATTGAGTTTCATCATTATTATAGTTTTCTGTTTCAGCAATGCATTTGTTTTTTCGATTTAAATCTAGAAAAAGTGGGTCAATTTAACAAAATAATCTGAATATTTCGTCGTTGTGCTGCGAAAAGTCACTATGTGACATTTTTAGTAAAAATGAGTTAGTGATTTCAAAGTGTTCATAAAGTAGGTCTACCTTATGAAAATATGACAGTTAATATTTGTAGTATTTTACATAATACAAGAAATCCAAAAATACCTGTCTGAATACATATATTTATATACATATATATCTAAATAAATCTAGGTACGTAAATTAACTAATTATATTATTAATATAATTAATTAAAATTAATTAAAATGATTAATAAATGATTAAACGCTAATTTAATTAAAATGAAATTAATCTATCTATTTTTATTTTTTATTTTTCGTCATTAAATTCGTTTAAAAATTACTTAAGTGACAAAAAAAAGTATTTAACTGACCTAAAAAAACTGTTAGAAATAACTAACTTACTTTTTATGCGTTACTCTATAACGGTAAAATAATAAAAAAACAATGAAAATCATTATTATGCAGGATAAATATATTAATATTTTTACAAAAAAATAATTTTTGAATTCGTAAGGATTGACGAGTTACGTGCATTATAAAAACACAGAAACCTTAAATCGCAATTATCTCGAATCTTACTTTTGGCAGTAATCACTTTTTGCAGTACATACGACGATTCAATTTAAATTTTAAAAATTTCCCTGCGTCGCGGTAATCACTTGAAGTTCAATATTAACGCGTTACAAAGTCCAATGTGTTTTATCTGACCTGCTGTTGTTCGTTTATAAATAAATTATAATTCAATGCTTTTACAAATAAAATAATACCTCTCCCCTAGCTTTTAAATGTTATGTGTTTATATATTTATTACCTTTAAAATGTTATATATTTATTACCTTATACAAATATAGTATATATTACACACATTAGACGCTTTCCTTGACCAATTACGTGAATACACCGAAAACAATGTTAAAAAAGGTTTGAAACATCTGAAAAAATAAAGTAGCTTACCTTCAATTTCAGGAAAAACACGTAGTTTACCTCTTCAAAACCAATGTAATTAACGTATCGTGCCGTACACTCCCGTAGTTTGATTCCAACTAAACTTGAATCAAGTCTAAACCAGTAAAAAAGCAAAAAAAGCATGTAGTTTTATACACATGGCTGATGGCACACTAGGCGTGCCATGGACTTCTATGGCGCTTGACACGCCAGTCGTGTCCTAGAAAATTTGTTCCCAGCCATGGCGAAAAGTTTTCCAAAATGGGTGCCGCAACGAATCGGTTAATGCGCTTCTAGAGATGTAAATACTAACCCCCTTCCTAATAAAAATATTTACACAGTGGATAAGCTGTACAATGTACAAAACTTTGTCTGTCAAGCTACTTTTTTAACGTATCAGACAAGGAAAAAACATAATATATAACATATATAGCTTATCCATTGTGTCAATATTTTTAGTAGTAAGTATTATTTAGTACTGTATTATTTAACCATTTTACATACTAGTATATTAGTTTTAAGTACTTTATAATATTTATTATAAATTAAAATGGTGTAGTAATATAAAACATAGGCCACTTTTTATACCGAAAAAGTACAGTGTTCCTTTGGGATACTGTATATACGTGGGCGGAGCAGCGGTCAAAAGCTAGTTTTTACATAAAGACAGGGTCTGAGACAAATGAAGTGAACGTTGACGTACGTAGACTTCATTTTTCCTCTTAATGTAAACATCCAATTTAGTAATTGACAAAAGTTAGTAAGTTTCTCCTTCATAGGGAGGCCATAACCTGTATAAGAGGTAGAGATTTGTTTAAAAGTCTTCGAAAGTTAAGTGGCAAGTGAAGCCGGAGGTGTAGGCAGGAGTGGAGTTACAGGAGCCCCACGCCACTGGTAGGTTGTGTAAACTGTAAAATGAATTCTGCCGCGGAGTATGCAGCTGCAGGGGGGATGTGACACTTAGTCCTAATTGAAAATTACCTGGCGCCCGGCTGGATAGTCGAGTATTTGTGTTGTTTTGATATTAAACATACTTACATAACAAATATTCCATTAGTAAATACCTCCTCCTTTTGGAAGCCGGTTAGTGGGTAGTTTTTAGAGTTCCGTACCCTATAAGACTCTGTCTGTCACCAGCTGCATCTCATGAACCGTGATAGCTACGCGCTTAGGCCTGTGATCCGGAATACAGAAGACCGTAGAAAAATCAGAGCATTGAAAATGGAACTCTTTGCTAAAAACACTTGTCAATTCAAATGTCAATGTCATTTAAGGCAGCTCGAAACTTCCATTTTCAACTCTATTGTATTAGCGCAGAGTTCTATTTTCAATGCTTAGAATTTTCTACGACCTTCCGGATTCCGGATCATAATATAGTCCCAATTCCCAGCCTTAGGCGGCTTAGCATAACCACTATAGAAATGGTTTCTTTCTACGGAAGAATAGACAAAATCACAGATCACGGTCTCGCAGAATACCGGTGCAAGCGTAATTTTACGCTCGAAAGTGTGTTGTGTTTCGCCGAGTCAGTGAGGTTACCGCAGGCCCGGGAGGGGGGGGGGGGGGGGATGGATATTAAGGACCGGGAATGCAAGTGCGCAAGTCACAACACCCAAAGGACTTACAAGTGTAACTCTCTGGTGTTGCGAGTGTCCATGGGCGGCGGTAATCGCTTACGATCCGTCTCCTCGTTTACTATTTCATTTAAAAAAAATTTAGCGTCTGAACGGAGTATAGCTGATGATGATGACGTACAGTCGTCGTCGGGTGTTATAATTACAAGTTTACAAGCTGTCGAGATACACCCTGACGTGGGGCGAGACAAGCGTGGTGTGCGCGATGGGAGCCAGCGGACGTGGCGAAGTGATGCGTCGTCACCATTAGCTCTATGGTCGCTTCGAAACCAAAAAGGTCTATAGTCTATACTCAATACTAAATTCCTACCACGGGCCGAGAAGAACCGGTGCGGCGTCAGAAACTCGGCGGGGCTAAAATAATCCCAGAAATTGAATATTAAATGAGCAGGTTGATATATCATATACCTACGATACTTCTGAAATTGGTCATGTAGCTATTTCCCTAAGCCCAGTAATTTTAGGCATTTTAAACCCCAATCTGCGGAAAAATCCCTATTTTTGTATACACCACCTCTATTACGGGATTGTAATAAAGATGTGAAAAATCGACATTGATTTCGTGCCCCCGATATCCCCGGAAATACAGTATTCTCGCGGGATACTCGATAGTATATTTACGCGGGCGGAGCCGCGGTAAACAGCTAGTATAAGTATATTTTTCTCAGAACGCCCAAGTATCAGATATAGAAGTTTTTAAGACATGAATAAAAAAGCAATAGAGTTTACGCCTTGGTGTTATATATACTGTATATATAACACCACGGTATTATATTATGTATATAATATACATAATATAATATCGTATGTGAGTGCATATTAGTCTCTTTCTCAGCGCTCTACTCCGACGGTTAATTTTACAGAAAAATGCAAGAGGCATTTTTTGTAGATAATTTCACGACAAACAATTTTTAAACTGACCTCCGCAATAGAACGCGAGATATTTGCGATTGATTTTTGTGACCTTTTGACCTTTATAACTTTTTTAGCCGGCACGATATCAATGTCCATTTTTCACATCTTCATTACAACGCCGTAATAAAGGTGTAAGTATACAAAAATTCAGCTCACTAGGAATTTTTCAGTAGATAAGACCTAAAATCTCTGGAGTATAGCTCCATGCTATTTACTGACGAGTGACGGTAATGGGGGATTTACGATTTGTCAAGCGACTCGCCGCTCGCCGCACGCGGCACGGCAAAAATATTATAAATGTGAAAGTTTGGGCTACTTTTTATCCCTAAATAGCACATTGTTCCCGTGGGATAATTTAATTACGCGGCCGAAGCTGCGGGCAAAAGCCAGTAATTAATATTTGATAATACGAAGACACTATGATCAAAATGCTAAACAATATCTTTTTTTGGATACATCCTAGTAACGTACTTTTTGCACGCATATAAGGGGCAATTTACACCGCGACGCTGCGCTGCATTTAGCAATAGGTAGCTATATTAAGCTATTCATAGCAAGAGTTCGAATGTTAAGTCAATCAAAGTCAATGGTTAAAGGCGCCGCTCTTGCAATGAAACGTTTGTCTTCTTGTGTACTGAATAAAGTTAAAATTTGAATACTTAGCTACTTTAAAAAAAAATGCAGCGCCGCGTCGCGTATCGTTTCGGTGTAAACTGACCCTGAGTAGTTGCCGACGTACTTATGTTTGAAAATATCAATGTCTTATTTAAAACGAAAGCTTTTACTGGCGTTTTTTTTCGTATTTTGTCACTAAAAACTTATTGCCTTAATGAAAATGCCATTCTATTATTTTTACCATGCCGAGCTTGCGTGCTAAATTCAAACTAATTTTTCATTTTCTATTGTTACAACTTGGCCTATTAAAATCGCTTCATCTTATGACATAGACCACAATGATTCCATTGAAAAACTAATTACAATTTAAAATATAATCTACGCCGTTAAAATAAAGCTCATTTTCGCTTGCGAGTAGTGCTTATATTATGAAAAACTAATTAATCTAAAATGTAACCTGCATTCATACAATAAAGCTTATTTTAGCTTGCAAGTACCGTAGCCGTGTTTTATTAAGCACCTTATGTCAATTTAAAATGTGATCTACGCCCTTACAATAAAGCTTATTCCAGCATGCAGTGGTGGTTTCATAAGGGTATTTTTCATTTGCTAGATGGATATCATTGTAAGTCACCTAGATATGGTACTGGTAACCACTAGGCTGACAGACTATTGCTAGGGTTGTATGATTGCCTAGTACTTTTTTTATGATTTTGTATTTTTTTGTGGTAATTTTTTTCAAGTAACGATTGATTTACAAAATTAGTTGGGATTTTTTAAATCACAACACTTAATAATAAATATTTGCTGTGAAACATTTTGTGTGAGAACCTTTAAATATTGTTTGGGGTTAAATTAGATATTTAGAAACTAGCTTTTCCCCGCGGCTCCGCCCGCGTAAATATAGTATCGGGTAACCCACGACGAGAAGACTGTATTTTCGGGATAATAATAAAAATGCACAAAAAAGTATGAAAAAACTTATTTTCTAAATAATTCCCCTTTTAAATTTGGCTGAAATTTTAACTATTTCTCTACTCAATCTTCATAATTTTGCAGTCGGTACCAGCCCGAACAAAATCCTGATAAAACAATATTTAAAATAGAACACACGTTCAAGTTGGCTGGTACCGACTTCAAAATTATGAAGATTGAGTAGAGAAATAGTTAAAATTTCAGCCAAATTTAAAAGGGGAATTATTTAGAAAATAAGTTTTATTTCATACTTTTTTGTGCATTTTTACTTTGGAAGTCGGTTTAATTTTTTGTTTGAAACTAATAATGTTTTTACCTTTTTAGTGATATCTGTTAAATTATTATTAACACATTTTAAGAACGTTTAAAATAAACGATCGAATGTATAATTGAATACGCGCCAAGCTTCCATTAGGTATTGTATATAAGATAATGATTATGATTACTGTAAGTTATATAATGGCATATGCTTGCAGTTCTTTAAACAATTTCGAAATTACCAAACGCGTATCTTTAAAGACTGATGAGTTCTGTTCAGTGCTTTTAGATCCAGGGTATACCTAGGTGCAGAATCTTACTTTTTGGTAGCATATGCTTGGGTTACTTCTGAAAAAGTCAAAATCACTATATAGAGGGTGACCTGAAATTCGATACATTCCTTTGAAAGACAGAAAGTAGACCTCATTTACAGTAATATTTTTCATGGCATCCCCTATCCGAAAGTTGATATTTACAAAGTTATTGAAATTTCAAATTTTTTTTCTTTATTTTCGACTTTGACATGACGTATTTTTAAAAATGTTTGTCTTTTTAGTGATTTTTTTATGTATTTTAACCGTCAATGAGTCAAATATTATTTTTAAGGAATAAATAGGGACAAACTAAGCGAGAATTTTTCATTATGAGACATGAAACAGAATTTTCTTTTAAGAAAAATGCACATTTTTCTTAAAAACAGGTGATTTTCTTAAAAAAATGTATGATACAATGCGTACAAATATTCTAAATAACTTCCTTATCTCATTAGCTTTCCAAAAAGGTGCAAATGTCTACATAAAAATATGACGTTGTAGTAAACATATTAGAAGTAAAATGAAATAATGTCTAAATCGATTTATTTGCGATAAGGTTAAAATAAAAGGAAAAACTTGAATTTAATTACGTTTATTGTGTTTAAAAAACATCAATGTTTAATTAAATTTAATAATAAATGTTCTACTTTAGGTCTTGTTCAAAATGTGAACCTCTGTTTCTGATACAGGCCCGTAGTCTTCTCCGTACCTCTGTTTTGATTATTCTGGTAGTAAGACTAGTTTTGATTTCTTCTGCTGCATTTCTTATGCGGCTTATGTTATGGCGGCAGTAGTTATGGGTGTAGTATACACCAAAGCCTTCATATGACACCAAAGATAAAAATCACACGGGGTCAAATCGGGACACCGTGCTGGCCAAGGAATTGGCCCGCCTCGACCTATCCAGCGATGTGGGTAAGTTTGGTCTAGCCACTGGCGTACGCCGAGGCGGAAGTGGGCCGGGCAACCATCATGCTGGAAAATCATATTACGACGAGTTGCTATTGGCACATCTTCCATTAAACCAGTAATCTCCTCTCTTAGGAAATGTTCGTACATTTCACCATTTAAATTTTGAGGCAAAAAATGAGCTCCAACTAAATTATTATTAATTATACCCATCCAGACATTTAGACTGAATCTGGTTTGATGGGCCCTTTCTTTTTTCATCCTGGGGTTTTCTCCTTTTGGTGCCCAGTAATGTGTGTTGTGGAAATTGTTTATCCCGTCACGGTCAAATTTCGATTCATCCGTCCACAATATTCTTGAGAAGAAATTGCGATCCTCCATGTCTGCATTTATCATAAAACGGCAGAATTCCATTCTTCTAACCGGGTCTCCCTCTTCCAACGCTTGGACAGGTGTGTAGTGAAATGGATGTAGACGCGCTGTGTGTACTGTAAACCACACCTTCCATTGACTCAATCCAAGTCTTCTAGCTGCCGCTCTTGTAGAAATAGAAGGATCATTTTGAAAAAGTGTTAAAATTTCTTCTTCTTCTTCTGGAGCATACAAACGAGGTCTGCCTGAATCGCCACGTCTTCTATCAACACGGCCGCTTTCCCGAATTCGTCGAAATGTTGTTGAAAACACTCTAACGTTTGGCACTCGTCGATTCGGAAAACGTTCAACGTATGTTCTTCGTGCAGCAGCAGCATTACCATTACAAAGTCCGTAACAAAACAAGATGTCAGCGTATTCATCGTACTCAAAAGCAGCCATTGCGATACAAAAAAAACACAAGTAGAAGTAAGGGTGTAGTTTAAAGCAACAATACGTCCGTACACGGCAATAGTTGACTTAAAACTAATATTAGCTACTAAATTTGCTCTCTAAGCCAGTCGGTAACTCATTGACAAAGGGCCGCGACGACAGTAGCCGAAACATCCCGAAGTTTGAACAAAGGAAACAATTGAAAAAAAAGGTCGCCTCAGGTAGAGTAATTCTTGAGATAACGTTACCTGATGATTGTTTTGTCTTTGTTTATTAAATGTTCATATTTTTATGTACATATTTGTACCTTTTTTGGAAGCTTATGAGGTAAGAAAGTTATTTAAGGTATTTGTACGCATTGTATCATACATTTTTTTAGGAAAATCACCTGTTTTTAAGAAAAATGTGCATTTTTCTTAAAAGAAAATTCTGTTTCATGTCTCATTATGAAAAATTCTCGCTTAGTTTGTCCCTATTTATTCCTTAAAAATAATATTTGACTCATTGACAGTTAAAATACACAAAAAATCAATAAAAAGACAAACATTTTTAAAAATACGTCATGTATAAGTCAAAAAGTCGAAAATAAAGAAAAAAATTTTGAAATTTCAATAACTTTGTAAATATCAACTTTGGGATAGGGGATGCCATGAAAAATATTACTGTAAATGAGGTCTACTTTCTGTCTTTCAAAGAATGTATCGAATTTCAGGTCACCCTGTATAATATATGTCTATATAAATTTCGAGGAGTTCCCTCGATTCCTCATGGATGCCATCATCAGATCACCGCTTTGGTGACAACGAGACCAATTTTGGATTATACCCAATACATCAAAAAAAAGAATTTTGAAAATCGGGACATAAACGGCAGAGTAATTCAAATATATCCGTGTTGGTGTAAAATACTATGAGAAGTATTTATTATGTCATCATTATGTCATGATTTATGGTGTGATGATGATGATTACTTTAATTGACATAGTGGCTTATGCTTGCAGTTCTTTAAGCAATACCGAACTCACCAAACATGTATCTGTACAGTACTTTTGGATCCAGGGTATACCTTGGTGCAAAATGTTACTTTTTGATAGCATAATATGCCAAGCATATCTTTATTTAAGTTACTTCAGAAGAAGTCGAAATAACTATATGTGTCCACCACTTTGGTGAAAAAGCGACGAACTTCGAAGTATACCCTGTACGTCAAAAAAATATTTTTTTTTGAAAATTGGTAACAGACGCCGGAGTTGTCGTTGAACATACAAAAAAAACAGCCGAACGTATAACCGCCTCCTTTTTTTGGAAGTCGCTTGAAAAGTAGCCTATGTTTTAATCCAGAGCCAAAACTACTACCATACCAAATATCATTGAAATCCAGAAGTTTTTGCGTAAAAGAGAAACAAATATACATTCATGCATCCATCCATCATCACAAACTTTCACATTTATAATAGTAGTAGGATATGTCTAGATCTCATTTTGTCTCAACTCGCAAGCTATATTATTATTATCCTATGGATTTATAAAATATTCTTCGATTTTCCGCTTCGTAAATTACAAAAAAAAAGTTTTCTTTTCCAAATACATATAAGTACTATATTTATTGCACTGCAGAGTTTCCGTATTTTTTATTTAAAACATACTTTGACAATATTGTATTCAGTACAACATAGCATGTAGAATTTTAAGGCTCTCCGTTAAGCTTTGGTAAAGCTATATAATGCCTACCCCACGGGAACTTACGGCAAAAAAGGTTTTTCCAAATAGAAAATTGAAATGCTATGTTCCATTCAAATTCGTTCAGCCGTCACTGAGTAACAAACATTCGTAATATCCTGTTGCATATAATTTTAGTTTAAAATAAGAAATTAATAAGTATTATATTTTTTTTTTGTTTCAGATATCCAACTATGTTTAGGGCACAATGGTGAGTAAGTCCTTCGAACCTAGACGAAATAGCTTAGAAAGAACTAGCTTTTGCCCGCAGCTTAGCCCGCGTGAAATTGGCTTTTATACGATATCTTTATAATTTATATCTTATTCGGGCTGAGTACCTGCATCGAGTGAGTCTTGAACTTGTTTTTCGCGCGTACTTTTAATTTTACAATATCTCCTAAGACAGGGGTCGGCAACCTGCGGTTCGCGAGCCACCTGCGGTTCGCGAGCCACATGCGGCTCTTTGAATGTGGAGCTGCGGCTATTTAGTACTATACGCAAATATTGTTTATTTTATTTTAAAAAAAGTTTGAAAATTGTTCTGAATCGATGAACGAAGATCAAGCACCATTTCTACTCACAGCTACTTCGGCTGGCTGGTTGCGGAGAAAATCGCTTTTCCCCGAAGCCAGAGGCTGTGTGTTCTGTTTTAGGCTGTTGAGTTTATTGTAATTTCCTAGGTGTACATACAGTCTTTCGGGGTTTAAAGTTTAACCTGTAAAATAGACAAAAAAAATCCTCGCTCGCTCGTATTATAATTCAAAATATCATGTTTCTGTGTAGGCTTTAAAGCGCTCCCAACCCAAGACAGTTTAGTGTCTTCACCAGTTCTTATGTACAAATAGATTAGTTTATTATAAAAAAACTTTTGCTAGAAAGAAGAAACATGCTAGAATTCATTTAAATGTATTGTTGGCAAGAAAAAATTTGTGGCCCTTCGAAAACTTAGAAATGTTGTAAATTGTAATTTTTGACTCTTCCGACTCAAAAGGTTGCCGACCCCTGTGCTAAGATGTAATGTAAAGGTTACGTAGTAACTATTTAGTAGAGTTTTGCCGGGGAATTTAATGGGTGACGTTGTGGATTTTGCATGTCTTTCATAAGATTGTGTTATTTCGGTTCTTAATGTGTAATATTGGTAGAAATTTAACCATTAAATATTCGTTAACGTGCACAAGTATGGGCAAGTGGTACAACTTATAAAAACGTGCTATTTTTTGTTTACCGCCAAAACTCCCAAGGAACTTTCAGTAAAGCTTCTACTACTTTACTGAATCGACTGACATGACTCATGGACTGCACTGACTATAGACTTTAGACTTGACGATTTAGGAATACGGTGTTGAAAATTGAAACGAAATTTCTATTTCCCGCCTTTTTTACTTGACACTGGCAAATGGTTTTAAGATAAGCCGACGCCATATATTTAAAAAAAAATGTGTATTAAATTCTTAAAATGACAAACGTATTTCATATTATATACATATTTAATAAAAATTACGTAGCCGAATCCAATAAAGGCATCGGATAATTTTGGATAAGGGTGGAGTAAAAATATACATGTTTATTTAATTTTTCGGCCGAACCGACTCACCAACTTTTTAGGCCAAATGATTACCTAAACTTGTACATTGGAAAAAAGTATTTAACTATTTACATTTCATTTACATTTGTCATTAACCATTCGTCATATCCGCAACCGAAATTATCCGAAAGTAACGGATAATCCGAAATAATTTAATTTCCGTAACCATTATCGAAACCAATATACTTTTTTTCCTATATCCGTATCCAGATCCTAAATGTCATATCCTTAATATTTCTGCAACCTTCTCATTTCATTATTATTGACTTTATGTACCGAATAAATGAATATTGAAGATACATAAAATTTAGTTGTTTGTAATGACTTTACCCGAGGATTTTCTAGTAATGAGACCAGACACCCTGATGTTAGGATGTATGCTGTGAACTGTTAAATTTTAAAAACAAATGAAGTGCGTTCGAATTTCGTATGCATTCAAATTTCAATATGTCTGTCGCTTTGGTTTTCCACAAAAGCGCGGGAAAGCGTTACTTTTGAATAAAAACACGCCAACCCTCGCGAGACTTCGACACTTGAATGTTGACATTTTGAAGCGATTTCAAAACGCGCTTCTGAACTGAAACTAGTATATCAACGAGCGTATTCAGGAGAAACTGACGACCATGTTTTTTAATGCGCCATATTGAATGAAAGAGACAGCGCGGTTCCGGTTCGCCTTTCCTCTCTGTTTGTTTATTTGAATGAACATTTTCACGGCATTCGTATACCTACATAATATGTTCAAAAGTTCATAACAGAAACATTAATTTCTGATGATGCTTTGTAAATAATAATAAACCTTTCAGTCCCCAGTCCCCACCAGTACCCACGCCGAGAAGCTCTGCGAGTCGTAAACTTTTTCGACACTTCTCGCTCTGATTGGGTCTGAAGCTCAACACGATACTGGAGATCGCCCCTTGGTCGAAATTCGACCATAATGAGGGTTTTTAAATTCGTGACATCTGACAGCTTTTTGACACGACAAGGACCGTCGGGCTCCCCAGCGCCGCCTGGTGACAGAAAAAAAATCGAAAATTCTTATTGACCGTTTTTGATACCACTCACGCTACCAGATGACGCTTTGTGTGCGTTGGCTCTGCCTTAGCGGCAAAAAAAAAATCAAACACCCTCATTGATACTAGTATAATAAAGGTTAGGACTCTCTCTCTCTCTCTCTCTCTCTCTCTCTCTCTCTCTCTCTCTCTGTCTCTGTGTGTGTGTGTGTACATTTACGCTAGGTTTAATTCCGACCATAAAATGTAGCCTAGTTGCTAACAAAGTCACGCGACTAGAAAAATTTAATTTCCAAAATAAAATCTCGACTCGACACAAATTATGATTTCAAACGAAATCGGAGCGAATCTTATAATTATTTTAATGAGGTGGTTTCGAGTTTGCGTTTTTTTAACGTGAGTAGGGTTACCATTTGGCAATTTAAAAGTCGGACTGTTAAAAAAAAATCCGTTGAAAAAAAATGTTTTACTTAGTCATTAAATATTAAAATTTACACACACCCATTGGAATCTGGCGTTATGCCGGGACTATATTGTCCGGAATCCGAAACGCCGGTGAAAATTCTGAGCATTTAAACTATAACTGCGCATATACAATAGAGTTGAAAATGGAAGTTGCGGGCGTCGAGTTGTCATATAATATGATATTGACATTCGACTCGACACTTGTGTCTTCGATTTTCAACTCTATTGTATTAGCGCAGAGTTTTATTTTCAATGCTCTAAATTTTCTCGGCGTTCCGGATTCCGGATCATATAGTCCCAGGCTTACTTAATAACCTTTCCGAACTACAGAACTCTAAGCCCGGCGTCGTCCACAGTTTTTGTTCCCACTTCAACGAAACCATCCCATTGTCTATCGTCGGTATTCGCTATTGTCGTAGTTTTTTATTTCAAAATACCCGCATTTGTGAGTGCGTGCTAATTAGCCAAATGGTGCCGGGATCCGTCATCCGTGTATAAGTTGGAGTTTCTAAATAGCTATGCATCTCCAGCTGAGATGTAGGGATCAGAGGATGAGAGATTTTTAAACAGTCAGCTTAAAGGCATGAATCGATCAGCTCAAAGTGTATATAATGCGTTGAAATCCATAAGAACTACACTACAATGCTGCCGATTTAAATGGCACTTATTTACCGCTCAATATATTTTTAATATAATATTCTTTTTGTTTACGTTGAGATTAGACGACAAGTTATTATATACTTTTAACAATGTAAAACATTATAATTATTATACTTTATAAGGTATTAAGTATAAAAATGAAAATTTAAATATTAATCACAAAAGAACTAAGAAGTATAAAATTACGCAACTTAAATTATACTACTATTCGACGGTAACCAATGGCCGTCCAGAGTCCAAACTTAATATTTAAGTAGCATTCAACATAATTCGCGTTCGCAACTGAAATTCGTAAAGAATGTATACTTCGCTTATTTTCGCAAAGAATAGTGAGTAGAAGACTTTCGTATAAAATAGTGAGTAGGAAAAGACTTATTTTCGTAAAGAATAGTGAAGTGCCCATTGGCGTTTTTCATTCAGATGTAGAAAGTGTAATTTTAATATTGTGAACGTTTTCTTAATTAGAGAGTGTTGTGAATGGCCCGGGCTTGAGCCGCTTGACGCGAGTGCCGGGCTTTAGTTTTGACGGTAGGGATGGGACATGTCGATAGTTAGAAAATACCGTACCTTCTGTTTAGATCCGATTAAATACGATTAAAATAATGTATTAGAATATTTGTTTATTTCACGGTAAATAAGCAATATTTAAATCAGTAGCATTATAGTTTAAAGCTCCAAATTGTCCTCTTTGTGAACGTTACTAACCTCGAAGCTCCGGTGCTCTTGTCGGGTCTTAGTCAAAGCACAAATAATTGAAGTTTTTCACCCTTTGACTCGAGTCCGCTATCCGCTTCTATTAGGTAGATCGATTAGGCAAATCCCGAAACAGATATATTTTACTTTCGACGTTTGGCCGAATAGGTAGGAACTTCTAGGTTTGAGTAAAAAGACTTTGGTCAAAGGCCGAAATTGGAATTTATTTCGGGGTTTGGCCGAAGGTTTTGGTTTTTAGTCATTCTGGGAAGCGCGCCCTTAATTGTTCTGAAATTGCTGCAGGCAAAAGTTGGTTATTTACAATGATAGTTAATATTATATTTACTTTGAATTTTATTATTGGGCGCCATATAGAATAGAAAGTGTTCTCGAAATGGTGTATGATGTATCTAATTTAAAATAAACTTCCGTTGCGACTTGGGCCGTAATTATTGTCGATGTCGATATAATTTTCTACACACATCGATATCGACATCCGATTACGTCACATCACTACGTCATCGACTAGTGCGGTGCGGTTCGTCGCCTCGCGAATACCCTATGACCCTCTCTCTATCACTCCTATAATGTTAGAGCGAGACAGGGCACCGATTGCATATTAATGCAAGGATGATTGGTGGCAGATTAAAAACTGGCGTGAATAGACAAACATCTAAACAAACGTACACTATCTTGCCCCTGGTTGTTGGTAAAACGAGCACTGTCTTTCGAGTGTCTTTTCGTATTAATGTGCTATCAGCGATGAATACTAGGGTATCAGTAAATAGTAGGATGTTGATTGTAAATAGTATGACTAGGTATACGATGTTCGCGACGCGACGTATAAGTGGACGGTTCATAAAGAGCACAATGTAATGTTATTAATCCGAGGGATAAGCACAAAAAAAAGACAAGTTCGTATTCGTAACGTTATTGAATGTCAATTTTCATACAATTGGCTTTCGATAACGTTACGAATACTTACTAGCCAATTTTTCGTGCACTGTAATGTATACATTTTTTTCGAGTTTTAAGTTACTAGATTTTACCCGCGGCTTCGCCCGCGTAAATACTGTACCGGTATATTTTCCCGCTATAAGAAGTAGCCCATGTCCTTCCCCTGTCTGTCCTCTTTATAATATTAGTATAGATTTATTTTTTATCGCTGATTTTAAATCTCAGTTAGTAAGGCCGTAATACTTAACCTTTGCTAGCTGATATAATTGTCAAAGAAGGAAAAAAAGCGATGTGCACTTTTAGTTTACAAAAGTATGAAATTGGATCTGAACCAGAGTATGCAAGTTGCAACACCAATATATTATGTCCACTAGGTATTGTAGAAAAACGTTTAGTTTATATACACCCTATTCCAACAATTCAAATTCCGAACCCAACATGGCGGGCGCCATGGTTTCAAAAGCCCGCCGAATAATTGATGACTTATTTTTTTTTTATTCGTTATAGAGGATTAGAAATTTTTCCGGAGAGCTTTTCAACTAAATGGCAGTTTATCTAACTTTTTTCAGAATGTTTTGTATGAAACGGGCGGCGATTTTTCGCTTTTGGGAGTTGAATGGAAGTTTAGCCGAATTTAGAGTTTAGCTAAATTCTAATAGTTTTGTATGATTATTGATATTCTGAAACATTATTTATGGGAAATTCTACTAATATTATGAATGTGAAGGTTTGTGAGGATGGATGGATGTTTGTTACTCTTTCACACAAGAACTACTGAACGAATTTTGATGAAATTTGGTATGGTAGTAGTTTAATCTCTGGTAGGCTCTGAATTAAAACACAGGCTAATTTTTATTCCGGAAAAGTACAGTATTCCCGCTACCCGATAGTATATTTACGCGGGCGGATCCGCGGAAAACAGCTAGTAATTAATAATTTAATGATACCCGCATCGTTTCTTAGCAACAGCTAAGGCTGGGACTATATTTAATACGAAATCCGGGAGCACGGGGAAAATTCAGAGCACTGAAAATAGAACTCTGCGCTAATACAATAGGTCTGAAAATCGAACACACACGTGTCGAGTCAATGTCATATATTATGACAGCTCGACACTTCGATTTTGAACTCCATTGTTTTAGCGCAGAGTTCTATTTTCAGTGCTCTGTATTTTCGCCGGCCTTCCGGATTCCCGATCATATAGTCCCAGCCTAAAGCCCGTCCAAAGTTATTTTACCTCTGGCAGGACCTTTAAACCGTCGACATAAGGATCACTCTCGTAGAAACTCCCGATATTTCAGAAGTCTGAACGGACTAATAAAGTACTAATAAAAAAGTTTGAAGTATGTAGTTAGATTCTAGAAGTTTGTTACGTGTTGTCACTGGTTTCCGCGAGGCCGTGGTGTATTAAACACTAGGTTTTGCCGGCAGCCAAAGCCAATCTGTCTGTCCACGGATAATATAGACGCTGAGGAGGTGCAATTATATCCTGTGGGAGTCTGCGCGCCGTATCCGGGTCGCGCGTGACCGGAATATACCAGGCTACCATAAGATGGTGGCTGAGGCAGCCGGCGGGGCTAAGGACAATAAGTAAGGGATAAGAAGAATTATTTACTAGGATATTTAATATACTATACCTAGAATTTTTTTTTTTTATTTCCAAATGAAACTTCACAAGCTTTTCTCGGAACCGGCGAAACTAATTCGGACAATATACTATTTTAAATCGGGCAATTGGCCCACCACACTTACCCACCACTGCAACTCCTGTGTAGCCAGGATCGACAGTGGTAACCAACCGCAAAAACCCTTTTATATGATCTCAGGGGTGCCCGGGGGACATGCTAAATCTGTCTTGGAATCCGCATCGAAATTAATCAGAAGATTGTAGGAGGAGTAGGAAGTATTCCAGTTTCCCTCCCCAAGAAAAGCGGGAGACAGCAAAAATTGTGATGACAAAAAGTCAGAATTAAAGGGGAAGCACCACGGGAATAACATGTTTTTTCTATTATTATTTTTTTTATGACTACAAGACAGAATGTAATTAAATGTTTTAATTTATAATATGACAGTTGATTACAATGCATTTATAATGACAAAAAAGTGTTGCATTGTTTCCAATAGTACTTATGACAAAAACGTTTGAAAGCTCGGAAGTTCTTCGCACAGCCCACGAGATCTTCATAGTACACAACCCTAGAAACACAATGGACGCTGTTCAACATTTCGATTCTTTCGTCATACCAGAGATCACACTCCCAGAGTATGTGATGAGCAGTTTGTTTATAAGGGCTACCTTCGGTCGAACACTCGCATAGCGGAGACGAGACTAATGTAAATCCAAATAGTTTCGCTTTAAAGTTTCCGTGTCCTGTCAAAAATTGAGCGACGTAGTGGTCTATTTCTATCCATTGCTTCGAGAGTCTATCGCGTACCGAAGGGAAGAAATTATATAGGTGACGCCCTTTGATAGTGTTGTCCCACCGTTCCTGCCACTCAGAAATTAGGTTCTGTATAGAAATATCTAATGGCTCGAATAATCTAGTTATCTTATTACTCTCTTTCGCGCTTAAAAACTCAGGGTTAGTCATTTTTTTATTTTTATAATATAGTGCTGCACGACGCTGTATCTCTAAATCTACTGGTAGGACTCCGGCTAAGACTGGGAGTGCTTCAGTACTTACGGTACGGTATGCCTTACATAAAAATATTAAGACAATATACTATTGTGTACGGAGTACGGAGTACGTTGTAACTATTTATTAATCTGTGGTACGGATTTCATTGCTAATGCCAAACTCCTAAAAATCTTACCAGTTGATGATAATATTATGCAGTACGTTCAACGTATGGCTGTATAGTGTACTGCCAAAGTTGGGGTATTATGGCGGCAAAATGTACGGTTCCGCGGAATGCGGATATAAAAAATCTTTTCATGTTAACAAAGTCCCGTTTAATATTAGATGGGCGTGAATAACGCAGTCCACGGGTCCAGATTGACGTGGGGTGGAGTCTACTGTGTAATACTTATTTCTATTTCGCTTGTGCGAAGACGGCACTAATAGACACGTTTGGCGCGTAAATTGAATTTCGAACGGCGCGGCGGCCATTTTGTTTTATTTTCAGTAGAGTAGTTTGTTGCTTGCTAAAATGATGAGTCTCCAGATAAATGAGGAGGAGTTGAATATACCAGGGTAGCAGGAACTAATGTTTTCTGTCGTATTATAAATGGAAATAAAAAAGTAATTTCAGTGTACAAAAGTGAAATTCGTTGACGGTACAATATATTCAGAGCGGTAAGAATGCTTAAATATATTCGTGATATTAGAGAAAGAGAATTTGTATGAAAATTACCCACACAATTGACATTCGATTGTTCCTGCCTGGGCTACAGATCCAATTATAATATTATCACGTAAACAAAATTCTACCAATATTATATGTCATAGTATTTCCTTACAGCACGGTAAATAACTGACATTTGAATTGGTAGCATTAAAAGGCGCTACAGTTTCTTTGTTCTTTATCATGCTGGAAGACACCGCGTATGATATGCGGCATATCCTGTGCAGTGAGCGTTATGACCTATCCTGCTGGCTGCTAGGGTCCTGAAGAGACGCCTCGTGTGTAGTGCGCCTTATTGCCGCAATTCCCCTCACGTACACAACGCTCTCGCTCGCGGCACGCGACTTGGTAGTTGGTTCATAACATAGTCGTATATGAACGTAGGGACAGGGCATGCAAGGCTAAAATCGTCTTCACTTTGAGTACCCCATTGGGGCATTTATATTAACCTATAGGTCAAAATCAAAAAAGTTTTATTTCCATATAGGTTACAAAGCACCGCTTATGGAATTGTCCCCACGTGATGCCCACCACCGGTTCGGGAACTAACCCGGCGTGAAGAACCGGCGTAAGAAACTCGCACGGGGCTATCTTTTAGCAAAAAGATGGAAAATTGTTCATTTAAAAAAATATATATATTTATTTTTACAATATGTAAACTTAGTCTATATAATATTAACAAAAGTCAGATACATACATATAGTACATAGAAGCATCATCATCATCTTATTCCCAAGGTGTGCAATCGTTAATGTAATGACTGACCTTATAATAAGCTTCAGCGCACAAACGTTCTTTAACTACTTTTTTTAAATTTATTAATGGAAAGATTTCGAACGTTTTCTGGGATTCTATTGTAAAGGCGTATACATTGACCTTTAAAATATTTACTTACTTTGCTAAGTGTGATCACCGGTATTTCTAATTTGTTCTTATTTCTAGTATCTCTACAATGGTTGTCGCTTTTCTTTTTGAAAATATTTAGATTCTTTCTGAGATAAAACACATTGTTCAAAATGTATTCAGAAGCGACGGTCAGAATACCCTATATCTTTAAACTTTTCTCTCAGAGATTCTAAACATGACATCTTATAAATAAAAAGTATAGCTCGCTTCTGTAGCACAAATATTGTGTTAATGTCCGCAGCGTTTCCCCATAGAAGGATGCCATTTGACATTATACTATGAAAATAACTAAAATAAACTAGTCGCGCTGTATCGTCATCGGAAATTTCTCGATTTTTTTTGACTGCATATGCTGCATAACTGAGCCTATCTGCCAGATTTGCAATATGGGGACCCCACTGTATATTTACAATCTAGTGTCATTCCTAGAAATACAGTGTTGTCTACTAAGTTCATTTTCTCATCATTTAAAAGTACATTGGTTTGTACCTGCCCAACATTTGGCAGGCTAAACTATAAACATTTTGTTTTATTGGAATTTAAAAGTAAATTATTAACATTAAACCAATGTACCATTTTTGAGAGAACACTATTTAACTCGTCATAATTTTACTGGCGTCGCTTCACATTAAAAATTTGTGAAGTGTCATGAGCAAAAAGTACTATCTCATGCTCATCTTTAACTAGATAAGGTAGGTCATTTATATAGATTAGAAAAAGAAATGGGCCTAAAATTGTGGTACACCTAGTTCGATGCCCCAAAATGCTGCGCAGAAGACTGATGCATGCGTCTGTTGTGGACCGACCTTCAGTAAACCCAAATTGATTCCTATATAATAAATTATTTAAGTTAAAGTGAACCATCAATTGATTTAAGATTATTTTACTATTATAGATTATAGTATAGACATAAAACAAAGTTACGAAGGCTACTTCTAGACTGTTGATATAATTTTATTTTCGTTCAATGTTTATGTAGAATATACTGCTGTGTATTCGATATGAACATTGAATGTAGATAAAAAATAAAAATAAAAACAAAGAAATTGAATTTGCTGTGTGTAATAAATGAATATATAATATTGTATTCAAGTGTAGTGGTTAAGTCAACATGTAACTGTATTGTGGTATCTGTTGAGGGAATGGGCGCATCTCGCCCTCAAGCGTCACAGTTTGGCGAGGTTATTTAATATGTAACACCATAGTAAAATGTATTTTTTATTATTAAAAAAAGTAATAATTAAAAAAACTTTTCGAAGATAGTCGCAACCTCTAGGTCAGAATTTACCTTTTTATCATTAACACTTAAGTTAAAATTTAGAGTAACGACTGCCTCTGCCTCTTCCAGTCTCATCTGCAAAAATCCAATTCAAGCTGTTTTCACTTTATTTTTAGCGTTCATTATTTTTCCTTTGTGTGAAGTGCCTTCCCTGCTTGACAGACTTTTTTGAATTTTTTTGTATATTTATTGACATATAGTTTAAAAGATTTACTCCTATTAAATGTATTTTCATTGTACAAATCATATAATCTTTGCCTACTTACTATAATTCCTGCAGTTGCCCAGTTTTTAAATTACTTTTTCTATTATTTAAATTGACCATTTTAGAAGTAAATACAGAGTTAAACTGGGTTCTTATTATTTTAAATAGTTTATTAAACGCTTCATCTGTGTTATTTAACCCATCTAACTGAATATTTGAATATTTGAAAATAATTTACCTCTAAATAATACAAGCTTTTCCTCGGGGTTATTTTCACAATCAATATTAAATGAAGCATAGTCCATAGTGATCAGAGCTAAGCACAATTAATTATTTCTTTTTTATGAGGAGTAGTATTGGGGAAAATGTTATCAATACAAGTAGCTGTTGTGTCACATATTCTTGTCGTTTCATAAAGTAAATTAACGAGGTCATACGATTTTAACAATGATGTGAATCTAACAGTGGTGCAGTTCTGTGGGAAGAGTGGATGCCCCAAAGGGAGATCTCTGACCGAGCGAGGTACTATGCTCGGTCAGGCCGAAGCCCACTTGTAGTAATTTCAGGTGTGGTATATATATACCGCCGATCTTAGAAAACTTCGATAGCGCGATTCAGGATTGTGGCACTAATTGGTCCGCCACATCACTCCCCCCCGAAGACCGGAGGTCGAATCTTGAGTCTTCTGAGAGTCCCAGTGAGTCGGAACTGTGCTGCTGCTGCACGGGCTCCAGTGAGTCGGAGTGCTGCCGTGCGGGCCGATGCTACGTGCTGACCAGGAGAGATGTGCTCTGCTTGCTGACCGGTCGTTGTAGTGAGTGTGCCCGTTGAAGCCGATAAGGGTTCGACCAGGCCGCGGTGCGTTGAGGCTGGTGGTCGAGGTACCCGATGAGGCTGAAGATGGCTGGCGTGGTGCGGAGGGAGGGTGGGGAGTGATGATGTCCAGAAGGTGGCGTGTGTTCTGTCGAGGGTCACCAATGTGGGAATATAGTGGCAAGCCCCAAAGGGAGATCTCCGACCGAGCGAGGTGCTATGCTCGGTCAGGCCGAAGCCCACTTGTATGAATTTTCAGATGTCGTATATATAGTGCCGATCTTTGAAAACTTCGATAGCGCGATTCAGGATTGTAGCACTAATTGGTCCGCCACAGTTCTTTCACAGCGCTCTACTCCGAAAACGGATAATTTTACAGAAAAATGCAAGAGGCATTCTTGTAGATGAACGACAAACAAATTTTATTATGACCTCCGAGCAACAGGTCGCGAGATATTTGCAAAAAAAAACGGATTATCGTGACTATTTGATCATTATAATTTTTTTAGCCGGCACGATATCAAAATCGATTTTTCGCATCTTCATTACAATCCCGTAATAAAGGTATTTTTTCGCAGATTAGGGTTTAAAATGTCTAAAATTACTGGGCTATTATTATATAATACTAGCTGTTGCTCGTGGCTCCGCCCGCGTAAATATAGTATCCCTCGGGGTTCCCGAGGGATACTATATTTACGCTTTCCGGGATAAAAAGTAGCCTATGTTTTAATCCAGAGCCTAAACTACTACCATACCAAATTTCATCGAAATCTGTTCAGTAGTTTATGCTTGAAAGAGTAACAAACATCCATCCATCCTTACAAACTTTCACCTTTATAATATTAGTAGGATTAATACTAGCTGTCCCGACACCCGTCGTTCTGTCTTAAATATGAACTGGAAGAAATAAATAACTGCACCTGCATCTACAATCTTCACCTACATCTGCACCTACTGAGGCCGGCACGACCGAATAGATAACACAGCCTCGCAGAAAACCGGTGGCAAATAACGCTCGCGTTGTGTTTCGCTGAGTGAGTGAGGATCCCGTATCCTCACTCTGCTGAGGATACGGGATCGTGCTTAAAATCTCACGCATCTGGTATTGCGCACTTTGCATAAGGAATGCAAGTGCGCAATACCAGATGAGTTACAACTGTGTAACTCCTCTGGTGTTGCGAGTGTCCATACTCCATGGGCGACGGTAATCGCTTACCAGCTGAAACGAGCAGACGGATCGCCGTCTGCTCGTTTCCTGGTCCATTGTATCTGAAAGGATAAGCACGATATAATGTGCCCGAAATTTGTATATTTGATTTTACAAAACGTTATAGTTACGTGTTCTTTGCCAGTACTTGAACAACATAATTGGCTCGCGTCAAGTGTCATCATATGTGTCTGTTTACGTCACACACTCCGCCAGGGGGTTAACCCTAAACCCCCAACCCCCCGCCCCCCTTATGGCGTGACTCATTAAAACAGTCATAAAAAGTCGCGCCTGTGACGTTTTAATTTAGTTTTACGCGAGGGGGCGAAGGGGGGGTTTATGGGTTAAAATTACACAAGTTAGGAGTAATTATTATGTTTTGAATTAAATGGGGTGAGAGTTTTGGTGTTTAATAATTAAATTGTAAAGTTTTGGTTTAGTATCTTCCTAATAAGGCCCCAAAGGCATATAGTAACTAAAATATATCAAAGCTCTAGGTCCACTCACTAATAAAAATATTTACTTACACAACGAATAAGCTACCGATTCAATGTTGCTGTCTTTGTCTGTCAAGTGACTTTCCAACGTGGCGTGATACGTTAGACAACTGCTGTGTTACCTCCGCCATCCGACCCGCGAATCCTGCGGGAACCATACATTTTGGCGCGATAAAACAGCCTTTGGTCTAGTCTATATCTTTGCCAAAATTTCATGCAAATCGGTCTAGTAGCTTCGGTATTCGGAGCCTATTCAATGCTAGCAAACAAACTAACAAATCTTTCCTCTTTATAATATTAGTACAGATTGTCGTCGGCTTATTAGCAATAGTTTTTGGCAATTTTAAATAATAATAACGTTTAGATTAAATTGGATATGAACACTGATGTCATATTTCGCAATGATAACAGATAACCTGATCTGAATTGATTTTAAGATGAGTTTAGCAAAGTTTAGTTTGAGACAAGTTACACACGTAGTATTTTATTTATTTCTTGACATTAAGTAGCTACATGTCAATATTTAAATGCTAGAATCGAACCCGCTACCGAGCCGTTCAAGGGGCCTCCCGACCGTCCAGCCTGCAAATCCAGCAGCCTGTTAGTGTAAAATTCAAGCGGACTAGTGTTCAAACTTCAACAAAACTAACACTAATGACGGCCATAAGTAATGGCGCTGGATGGTCATTGTTCAGGATGCCCTTTTAAGTCTGCGCACCGATGATTAAGTGCTTCCACAGTTCGTTCGCTATGTGGGAATAGTGGACTCCCCAAAGGCAGACCTCCGACCAAGCGGGGTGCTATGCTCGGTCAGGTCGAAGCCCATTTGAAAGGATTTTTTTTTCGAAAGGGTCTACGCTAATGGCTTTTAGCCGTCTTAACTGAGTCGGTCTGGTAACTGCCTTTTGGCTAGTCGTTTTGGTGGAGGCATTTGTAAGGATTTCAGATGTTCTATATATAGCGCCGAACTGTGAAAACTTCGATAGCGCGATTCAGGATCGTGGCGCTGACTATTCCGCCACAGCTACAACAGCGAAATCTTCAACGATTAAGCGCCCCCTGACGGCTACTACATTAATGGCGGGGTTGCCATGGCGACGCGGTCGTAAAATTTTACGACCTTCAACCCCCTACTGTATAAGCTCTAAATTCGGCCTGAGAATATCTTGCTAGAGCAACTTCAACCGTATATATGTATGCGATAGAGTTGATTTTAAATTGACACACCGTAATACAAGGATTTGTGAAATATATGCCATGCTAATTTACCCTCTGCATCACTTGTGTCAAAGTCGATATTTCCAATACATACAATGTTAACAGGTGATGCTACTACAAGTAACGGGTAGGTAATTTGAACTTTAGCAAAGTGGATATAAGGTTGAGCATATCTCGATAAGGGTTTTTCATGATTTAAGTACCAATGCAATGATGGTAGGTACCATGAAGTGAAGCATGCTACAGATTCTATACAAGTGGTATTTAATTTTGTTTGGCGACGTGTAAGGCTTTTTTACATGAATTTGGGCTTTATGACTTGTAAATATCTTGTTTCTGGGTTTCAGAGCTCTTAGATGCGTTTATTGGTTTAAAATGGGTATTAATATATACAAATAAATAAAATTTAAGCGTCTGTTTGTAATTTTAAATTAAATATACGTATAGTATTAAAGTATTAAATATACTTCCCGTTTTCTGGTACCTGTAACACAAGTTCTTCGGATACTTAGCACGGGGCTAGATTGACGTGGTGTGAAGCGTCTATAGACTTTATTATTATTCAATAAAAAATAAATTTTCAAAATTTTTGTCTGTCCGTCTGTCTATTTGTTCTGGCTAATCTCTGAAACAGCTGGACCTATTTTTACGTAACTTTCACTGGCAGAATATGGCTGATGTTATAACTAGTAACCAAGGGTACTTTTTATATCCTTTTTATATCCATTATATCCTGGGTCCTGTACTTGGCCGGTTTTACTGATTAAACGTCCAAATGAAAGACAAATCTTGTTCGTATATTCTCTTCCTACTTCCTATCCAATTCAATCCAAACGTATTAACAACAAGATTTTAATTTAGTTAATAAGAGTCGGGCGTTACTTTGCGGGAATCCATAGCATACAATTTAATTAATTTATATTATATCTAGCAATATCCCGCGAAAAAATACCCACAACCTGCAAGCAAATGTCAGCAAGATCGTGCAAGGCCCCACACCACCATACAGGTTGCAAAACTCGATGCGCGTTTCGCCCCAAACCCGGAGCATCCTCAGGAAGTTGACCTGCGGTGTGGGAGGAGGGACTGAGGGAGGTGCGTGCACTCACACATTTGCTTGAAGGTTGCGAGTATGTTTCCGCGAGATGAATAAGTGATATATATATATATATATATATATATATATATATATATATATATATATATATATATATATATATATATATATATATTGGTAGCATTATGCGTTCTATTGTTCTCTTTGTTTACGTTTTCGACACGTGTACACATACGTAGAATATCGACAAAGTCCTGCTCGACCAGTTTCTAAACATTTTCCTTTGCACTAGGACGCCTCAAAATATTTTAACACAAAGGATGTGTTCAAAGGAAGGAACGACTGCAGACGTGGTTGAACTTCGTACTAACACGAGTATATTGTATGCTGTTAAGCGCTGTTCATCTTATGCTTGGTCGAGTGGCCACTTGTTCGATAGCACTTATTTGGTATTTGCCCCCCAGAATCGAACTCCACCCTCAGAGTATTCGATCTAGGTAACCACTAGACTACAGGCCCAAAAAAGTTGGAACTCGGAAGGCGATTGTTGCTATAAATAGTTTTCTTTGAAATCGGCCACAGGATGTGTTTATGGGATCGAGTGTTGTTGTGTGGTAAACACATAAACAGGTGTTCTGTCCTATACTTCTGTTCAGATACAATTTAATGCAAACGTAAACAAAGTAACAATAGCTCACTATAATGCTATCAAAATGTAGATTAAATTATAATTATTATCTAAGTAAGTGTATATTGTGGTACTTATAAAAAAAAAATTTTAAAAGGACATTGGCGAATCCTGCCCGATTTTCAATCAAGAGCGGCCAAGTTTCGAACATATGTGGTTTTATAGTACTTAAAAAGTTATTACATAAAAAATTACATTACGTTTTGGACTTGGGAGTAAAAAGTATGTCTCTGAATATCAGGGAATTCATGTGCAAAATACGTACTTATCTGTGGTAATCGTTGTTATCATATCTGTATAGTCTATAGTTACCATGATGTAAATTGTCAATTTGAGGCGTGTGAGATTTATTTTTTATTGGAGTATTAAGTTTCATTTTCAGTTTCAGTTTCAAGTTTCGTTTTCATTAATTTCATTACGTAATTGACATCACCACTAATAGATGTCGCTTTTCAGTAAACCGCCACTAGGGCAATTTATTGAACAATAGGTTAGGTTATATGTAATCAATTATCTTTTATCCCCCGAGTTTGATGTATAATATTATTGCTTTTTTGTTCCTATTTTCATAAAGTACAACTTATGAACAAATTAATATTTTTTTGTGGCCACGTATTTTAATTACCAGGCAGTAAATGTATGGCGACTTGCCGGTCTGCTTTCTGTCTGTCCGTCTTGTTTTGTTGTTTGTTCTCGCTAATTTCTGAAATGGCCGGGCCTATTTTCGCGGGACTTTCACTGGCAGATAGCTGAATAAGCTGATGTTATAATGAGTCAATTTATAGGCTATTTTTATCTTTAAAAAGTAGAGTTCCGTTTCCGTTAAAAAAATAGTGTTCAGTTGCCGTTAGTTCTACGCAAACGATGTTGCTAGTTTTAAAACCGACATTATGAACCTTCCTCTTGAAATCTGCATTCAAATCCGTCGAGTAGTTTAAAAGATCTAAGCGAACAGAAAGAAGTTGAAAATGCTGCGACGACATCATTGGCTACCACGCGCACGGGCTCACATAAAACCGGCGTGAAATAACGCTTGAGTTGTTTGGAGGAGTGAGTACACCGAATTACCGGAGGCCCAAGGGGGTTTTATTGAAACGCACTTCCAACTTTGGTGTAGCAGCTGTTCATGCGCGGCAATCGCATACCATCAGGCTGTCCGTCTGCTCGTTTTTTAACCAATATTGATGGATCCGTGTACCATACTCCAAACATTTACGTTCGGGCGCCATATTGTTTGTAGTCCCAAATCCCGACGAGTGACGGACTATCCGCGGCGGTTCTGAATGATGGACACCAGATGTGTAGGGTGCGTGCGATGTGCGGTGTTGGCGGGATATGTACTGATCCTGATATATGAGCTATTCCTAGTAGTAACTTTGTTCGTGTGGTACAATTTAAAGTAAAATCGGACAGAATAAGCACATATTAGAAAATATATTATTATACTTACGTTGAGAGAAGCAGCTTTTATAGAACGATCCAAATCGATACAAATTTGAAAATTTTGACGTCCCCTTCAACGGCCTACAATTTTTCCACAATCGTGGACACACCGTAGTGCAAGTAGTAGTAGTAGTAGTAGTGCAAGCAAATCGAAAGTTACCTATGTAGCTTTCTTTAATCTGTGGTATAAGTTCTTAAAGTCGTTCGAGAAACTTCGTTTTCCATCCATAGTCTGTTATAGCCGAGGGAAATGAAGGTAGACTGGCTTTCTGTGTGTCAGTCCGTCTAGCTCTTGCAGTTTAGGCAGGGACTTAATGATCCAGAATCAGGCGGGCTCGGGTAAATTCAAAGCACTGAACATATAATAACTCTGCGCTAATACAATATAGTTAAAATCGAAGTGTCGAGACTCGAGTGTTGAGCTGTCATAATTATATGACAGTTTGACACTTGTGTCATGTGTATTCGATTTTCAGCTCTATCGTATTAGATTAGCGCAAAGTTCTATTTTCAATGCTCTGAATTTTGCCCGGCCTACCGGATTCCGGACAATATGCTCCTAATACAGGTCTTTACAATCTTTTGCGCTTATATTATGTGACTAGGATAATGAGGTCACCTGTTTTATTGGCTGTTAAATGTAAATAAATGAAACTAAAAACCTCCTCCTCCTTTTTTTGATAGTCGGTTTAAAATAGGATAACCGGAAGTACTGGTATAATTTAAGTATCGGGACTGTCCCGCCTATTACCGCATGTATGGTCACTACTATAGGGCTACCGCACGGCTTTGATGTGTGTTTGTTTACGTCCGCGTGGTACAGAACAGCTGGCTGTCGGATGCGAAGGGTTTTTGTGGAATAGGACCAAACGAGCGGCGGATCACCTCATTGTAAGCTCATGCAAACACAAGAGGAGTTACAAGTGTCTTCTCGGCATTTTAAACCCTTACCCTTCGTTCTAGCTCCATGCCCCTACCCTTGGGCAGTAGGTACTTAGAAATTTAGGGAAAATCCTACTAATATTATAAATGTGAAAGTTTGTGAGGATGGATGGATGGATGTTTCTTACTCTTTCACGCAAAAACTACTGAACGGATTTTGATGAAATTTCGTGTGGTGGTAGTAGTTTAGGCTCTGGATTAACGCATAGCTACTTTTTACGCCGAAAAAGTACAGTGTTCCGTGGGATACTGTATTTACGTGGGCGGAGCCGCGGGCAAAAGCTAGTCATATTGTATAAAGGGTTTTTTTTTTCGTTATTTCAGAAGCGGCACATCACGGGCATGGACACGCTCCCAAGTTGAGGAGACACCGAGCTGCCAATGGTAAATTATAACGTTTAGCAAAATCAATTAAGTACACAAACTTTGGGCAAATAACTAAAAGTTTTATGAAAAATAAAACTATAATCCGAGTGTGAGTGTTCTTAGTTATAACTCGTCATCATCAGCTCGCTTACTGCTTGATAAAATCGAGAGTTACTTATTTAATTTTGTTTATTATCTTAACAGACACCACTCTACGCTTCGAACCCGCGCCCTACGGCAAGAAGTTGGAACTGGGCAGCGCGGGCAAGATACACTGTAAAGTCGCCGGGGGTGTTGCCCCACAAGTGAATTGGTACCGGGTAAGTGCTGGGGGGCTGGCTCGCAGATGCGGTATACAGTTGGAACTGGGCAGCGCGGGCAAGATACACTGTAAAGTCGCCGGGGGTGTTGCCCCACAAGTGAATTGGTACCGGGTAAGTGCTGGGGGGCTCGCAGGTGCGGTATACAATTGGAACTGGGCAGCGCGGGCAAAATGCTCTTATAATCTAACACTATAATTATCGTTTACCTCAATTCCAGTCCTAAAATTACTCGTTTATATAATGAGAGGGACTGTGGCACATTGAGTGCCACTTGCACAGATCTGTGTTGAAGTTAACCCTGGGTTAAAATATCATGCCTTCTCTTTCATCAATACGTAGAACGAGAGAGGTAACATGATATTCAACACAGGGTTAACTTTAACCCAGATCTGCGCAAGTGGGCCTCAGTCTAACGTATGTAGATGTACAATTCTTTTGTCTCAGTCCCTCTCTTTATTAAAGCTATTTATTTACAAGTTTGCTTTATATTATAGAGTTAGTGTACCAGGGTAACATAAACTACATGGTGTTCCGTGTTTCAGAACGACTCGGCCCCGCTGCCCGCGGGCGTGACGTCAGCTAACGGTACGCTGTTGGTGGCGGAGGCGACACGCGACCACGCCGGCGCGTACACTTGTCGCGCGACCGACGGCGAGCGCAGTATTGAGAGTCGCGTGAACGTCGATATTGTGGGTAAGTGTAAAATGTCGTAGTAGTATGTTATGGAGAGCCTAAGGCTGGGACTACATGTCCTTGAATCTGGAACGCCGGTGATGATTCAGAGCAGTAAAATAAGATCTCTGGATTATTACAATAGAGTTGAAAATTTAGTAATTGAGTGTCGAGTCAAATGTCAATGTCAAATCTGACAACTCGACACTCGTGTGTTCAATTTTCAGCTCTATCGTATTAGCGCAGAGTTCTATTTTAAGCGCTCTGAACTTTCTCCGGCCCGTCACGTTTAAATTGGACATTTTTCTTTCAGTGTTGCCGCGTGTGATCGAGCCGGCGCGCGGCCAGCAGCTACATGTCGTGATAGGCGGTCGCGCGACACTAACTTGCCGCGCCGCCGGCGACCCGCCGCCAGTAACGCACTGGGACAGAGGCGCAGCGCCGCTGGGAAGTGGTGGGCTTTATTTTACAATGATAACTTCTAAGCGATAGCAAAAATAATCATAAAAAAGTTGGTCTCTGACTAGAAATATAAAATTTTGCAATAAGCGATTACGAATACTTCGGGCACATGATTTGTTGCTTATGTAAGGACGTTCAAAAAAATAATAATAAGAAGTTCATTGACCTTACACTGTGACACGGCTGGTTTCAAGACGCAAGTTTTTAATGAGAAAAACTTTTAGAAATCAGCTATGTCAATGGACTTCTCATTGTGTCCTGTCAGCAGTCAGCCAGTATAAACTATTTTCAATCCACAGATAGCGCTGATGCCGACAATGCTACCAACGTGACGTCATCGAGGTAGGCCGTTTTCATCTCTATTTCTTCTCGCAAAATTGTCTAGATAAATAGAAATCAGTAATAAGAAGAAATAAATACACTTGACGACCTCTGTGGCTCAGTGGTTAGCGCGTCGGCGCCTAATCCGGAGGTCGCGGGGGTCGAATCCCGCCGAAGGAAAGTTTTTTAACTTTTTGTTTCTTCGGCGGGATTCGAGTGTTCCTGGGTTATGGACGTGTGTTAAATATGTGTATAATATAATAAAAAACATAAATATATCTATGGTATAAAAGTATTACTTAAATATACTTCCCGTTGTCTGGTCCACGTAACACGAGTTTTTTTTTTCTTTATTGGGGACATCCAGCAGTGATCACACAAATACAATTTTAAAAACTATTATTCAGTTACATATTAATAAATGTTCTTGCGCATAAGGATTTGAAGAGCAATCTCCAAAATATACATTACATCACACAGCATGAGTGAGTGTGTGTGCGTGTGAGTGTGTGTGTGTTCGTGTGAGTGTGTGTTCATGCACCCTAGCGCTACGACCGAAGTTTTGGGATCAGTAAGAAAGAGATACAAAATAATTACATGGTTGTAACATAACAGCGTTTACACATTTAACAAAACAGAGTCAATGTATGAAGTGGTAAGTTCTTCGAGACTTACCACGGGGCCATATTGATGATGGATAGTTTTAAAAGTTTGTGCAGAAAGTTACATTGAAAATTGAGATTTCAATAGTGGCATTTGTAGTTAGATGAGGCGTTTTAAGATTCCATAAATAAATGAAAAAAATATTGTAACAAATAAAAACGTTTGTGCACAGTCCGTTCAAAGCTATTTTACCTCTGACAGGAGCTTTATGCCGACGACATAAGGACCGCTCTGATAGAAACCCCAAAGTAATATAACTCTGAACGGACCATAACAATTATTTTTCAACTTCGAATGAATTCTTTTCCTTTTTTACTATCTGTACATTACTCTGTGAAGCCTCATATTTTCTGTGGTCGACATTCCAGGATCGAAGTCCTGAACAACGGCTCCATCGTCATAACCAACGTGTCGGGGGCGGATGCGGGGCAGTACGGCTGTACAGCGGGCAACGCGGCCGGGCTCGACAGGGAGGAGCTCACCGTAGTGGTGCATGCTGGTGAGTGATGTGTGGTGTACACAACCACACATGTGAGTGACGTAGTCATGTCGCTCATGTGACGTTGTGGCGGGTTCGCTGAGTGACGTATTAGCAACGCCGATGTTACCGAGTGGCGTATTCACAGTGGAGTTGTGTAGTCATACATAGACCTATATATTATAGACGAGGCATGTCGTGGCAAAAACTGTCCCCACTTAAATGGCCCTCACTTTTGGGAATTTTGGGGCCATTTTAATATTTCAGGTATGGTGAAATCAAGATGGCGTAACTTTTTCTTGTATGAAGATTTGTTCTGTCAAATGTACGTCATAGCCCATTCTTAGTTTTGAAATATTTGATTGAAAGTGAATTGAAAGTGCATGTTAAATATGAGAATTGGGTTCTGATCCAGTGGCGTATTTACAGCGGGCGAGATACAGACGGACGGCGGCGGCGTGGCGGGGCGCGCGGTGCTGGTGTCGGTGGCGGTGGCGGGCGCGTACATGGTGCTGGTGCTGGCGCTGATGCTGTACTGCCGCAGGCGCCGGCTGCGGCGGCGGGCTCGCGGTGAGTGTGACGGAGTGCACGCGTTACGTAGTGGACGAGTGACGTAATGTACACGTATCGTAGTGGACACGTAACGTAAGGGACGCGTGACGCATGGATGCGTGATGGTGGACGAGTGACGTAATGGACACGTTACGTAGTGGATGCGTGTGGTAACTGGTCATGGACGCGTGTGGTAATGGATGCGTGACGTAGTGGACACGTGACGCAGTGGACGTAAAAACCTATGTCTGTTCTATATTACGTTTATAAATGTTTTCTAATATATAGTATATTGTTTTTATCAATAAATTATCAAAGTTAAAAAAAAGTATTGTTTACCTCAGGGGAGAAAGAGGAGCTGGAGATGTGCGATGGACGGGAGAAGCTCGTGGAGGAGGGGGTGGAGGGCGAGGGGAAGGAGAAGGTGAAGCCCACGCAGAACGGCCGCCTGCTGACGCACGACAAGGACAGTGGTGAGTACGCCACTGATTATTGTATACTTACAATAGTGACGGCATCTTATACTTAAAACGAGACAATATTGTAAATATATAAATGAAATTTAGTATGCAGGGAGTAATGGGGGAGGAAAATCGATTTAGCTAGGTCTTATCCCTAGGAAACTGCGCATTTTTAAGTTATATATGTTTTTTCTTTCTTCATGCAACAATATATATATGAATAATTTCGACTCTATTATGTCAGTCTGATTGGCAGTTTGGTATGCGTATGTATAATTTTTGATTTGTTCTAAAATTCGGAATGTGGTGGGTTCGAATTCAGGTCAAATAATTTTTTTTTTTTTTAATTTATCGTTGTGTAAATAATATATGATTTTGTGTTGTTTGTATTAAAAAAAACTGCCTTAATTTATGACTATTTTACTGATTTAACTTTAGCTACAGACCGTATATATCGTTACTTACCTTTGTCTACCTGTTATTTACCATGTATTTTATTGATACATGTTCAATGTATCGGCATTGTCTTTTTTTTCAAATCTTAAAAACTATTGCTTAATCACATTAATAAATGTGACACACACATCGTTCTCCACATATTATTCCATATTGTGGTGTACTCGAAAGAAAAAAAAAGAGAAGTTACATTAATTATCAGATACAAATTATTTAAGTAATTGTTTTTAACAATGATCACAATAGCTCTGGAAATAATCCTACTAATATTATAAATGTGTGTGTTCGCGTCACGTTACGAAAGGGACATATTATATTTTTGTTATCGTCTGACTGACTGATGTGTCACAGCTCGTTACCTAAATGTCATTCGTTAGCAAGTGTCATGAGGTGTGGTGTGACATAAGGCTACGTTCACACGAGCTTTTGTTTGTGGTCGCGACAGGAAAAACTGCACTGTATTTATTGTGTAGAGTTGACAAATCTGACATTTGACACTTCGATTTTCAGCTCTATTGTATTATCGCAGAGTTCTATTTACAGTGCAGTTTATTCTGTCGTAACCACAAAAAAACTCTCGACAAAATGTCATGACGTGTAATATGTGACATGACGCGTGACACAGTGGCGTGGTGTGTGACGCAGGCGCGGACAACTCGGAGGTGTCGGGCGTGTCGCGCGCGTCGCGGCGCTCCGGCCAGTACGAGCAGCTGAGCATCCCGCGCGCGCTGCTCACCGAACAGATCATGCTGGGTGAGTGCCAGTGAGAGAGAGGGAAACCTTGGTGTATCCGCTATATGACTGATTATAGACTACTGTTGGTTCTTGGCGGAAATTCATGTTTATAAAAATAACACTCAACTTTTTATACAATTTCTTCATTCTATTTAGGTTTATACAATATTTTTTTTTATAAATAACACAACATAAAATTATTGTACACGCCTAAATAATGTGGAAAAGTGAATAAAAAGTTGTGTGGTATTATTATGTAACCACTATAGTCGATTCGCGATCAGCGCAAATGTCTTGACCGATGATTCGTACGAGTACGTATTGAATGACTTACTTCTATTGGTGAATATGAATACGGTGTAAGCGTCATTGCTCATTGCGCTGGTGACTCACTTCAAACTTAACGTGAATAGAGTATAGTTGCAACAGGCAACGGATGTATTCTTTTTTTTTTGTTCGGACGATATATTGTCACGTACTGTGGTACTGGTTTTGAAATAATAATTATTATAGTAACTGCAACACGTTGTTCATGTTGATGTTTTTAGTTTTGCTAATTTCGAATGTTATGTTCATTCAGGTCGCGGCGAGTTCGGCGACGTGTTGCTCGCCAAAGTAGACATCAACCAGCTGCGGCGGCTGCGCGCGGGCGCCGGGGCTGCGGCGGCGGCGGCGGAGGGCGAGCCGCAGATGAGGCCCGTGCTCATGAAGCTGCTGAGCACCACTGATGAGGTGAGTGACGAAGTGGAAGTTGTGACGAAGTGGACGTTGTGACAAAGTGGACGGTGTGACGAAGTCGACGGAGTGGCGAAGTGCACACATCACGTGTCAGTGTTGACGTTGACATGAGTCGTGAGTCGTGCCGCAGTTGTGAGTTGTACTAAAAAGACGTGAAGCATTTTTGTGACAGTTTACTCTAGTAAGTTTTAGAAACGTAATTATTGTGAGCAAGACGTGTTTTTCCAGAGTAGACGACTAGTTATTTGTTTAATATATTTTACATTTCACCCCCTTCTCTCCCGCAGACGCAGCTCGCGGAGTTCCGTCGCCAGCTGGAGTTGTTCCGCGCGGCGCGGCACGAGCACGTCGCGCGCCTGTTCGGCCTGTGCACGGACCGCGAGCCGCACGCCCTCGTGCTCGAACACACCGACTGGGTACGTCCAGCTGCGAATCTGCCCAGTTATGACTATGTCAAGTTGCGAGTCAAGTCTAGTTGAGAGTATGTTAAGTTACAAACCTGCCCAGTTGAGAATATGTCAAGTTGCAAATCAGTCTAGTTGAATATGTCTAGTAGAGAATTTGTCCAGCACGCTTAGAATGACCACCATAGAAATGCGTTTTGTCTACACAACATTAAACTTCTGACAGTTTAGTAATATGGACAAAATTACAGCTTTCTTTGTCAAACTGTCATTTTGTTTATTCTTCCTTATTTTATCCATTATAGAAAGAAACTATTTCTACAGTGATTATGCGATTATGCTAAGCGTGCAGGTGCGAATCCGTCCAGTTGCCAATTGGCCCAGTGGCAACGAAGGGACACCCAGTCACAGTGGCAACTGTCTGCTGGAGCTGGTCCTACTACAAACTGTTATATTCATTTTCATGTACAGGGTGACCTCAAATCCTTCCTCCTGGCGACCCGGACGCCGCCGGAGTCCATGTCGGGCGGCGACGTCACGCCGGCCGCGCCGCTCGCGCCCGCGCACCGCCTGCTGCTGGCGGCGCAGCTCGCGGCCGCGGCGGACAGGCTGGCGGCGAAGCGGCTCACGCACAGGTACGCGGATGGATAGGCGTCGACTGGCGGTATCGTGTTACGCCCCGAGGACAACCGATTTTAGTAAATAATGACCAGCTGTCAAAATGCTGTTAAAATGATACTAATCCTAAATGAAATAACCTTGAAGTAACATGCAGTGCAGTGTGTCATTTGAAATAAAATTGCAATTTTACTTGGTCAGATTGTCTGGCTCATAAATCAAAAACATTGGATGCACCACCCGGCTCAGACATTTTTAAAAGTTTTGACATTGTTCATTTGTAGATACTTGGCAGATAATATTATCTGGAGGTATTCATTCGAATCTAATACTAAACAAAACAGGTTTGTTATTCGAGTTAATAACGAAGTAACGTACCTGTGTTATTTTTCAGTAAGTTCTAAAGGTTGACCAAAACCCCCGAATGTTTATTTACATTTTTATTTATTCTGGCGCGCGACTTTAAAAATTACAATGAAAACGTTTGGTATAGGTTCAGCTTAGTACGGGATTATATACGGAGTATAATATTAATACATAATTACATTATATGTAATGTAATTATGTATTAATATTATACATAATATATTTTTGTGTGTGTGAATAAAATTGAATTGAATGAAAAGCACCATCTTAATGAAACCCCTGCTGTTACAGGGACATCGCCGCGCGCAACTGCTGCATTACCTCCAAATTACAGCTGAAGCTGTCCCTGCCCGCGCTCACCCGCGGCCCTCACCAGCACGAGTACCACAAGCGCCACGACCAGGTAGCGAGTTCGATCTGTTACGTAAGGGGCGTCAGCTACGACACGGGACATACTATTACACTACGTAACGGGGGCTTGAACAAAGTAAAAATGCAAAAAATTAAAACGAAGTTCGAAAAGAGTGAATTGTATGGGATTTACATATTTCGTCGCCAAACCACGTGGATTCTTTCAATATTGAACTCAATCCAAGGCTTGGCTTTAAGCCAAGTTGCCATCGCTAATCGCTAGATGACAGCGATGCCTCTGATGTCAAATCCCATACATTTTTGTTTTCGAACTTCGTCGTCGTAATTAGCGATGGCAACTTGGCTAAACGCTCTGGCTCAAAGGAAAATGAAGGAAACATTTAGTTTGCTTAAATTTAACCATCATGAATACTACAAGCGCCACGACCAGGAAGCGGAGCGAGACCACCGTAGCATGCGTTTTCTTCTTCTTCTTTATAATGGCCGAGCATACGTTTTGTCTTTACAAGATTAGAAATACTGACAGATCGTATGGGGAAAATGAGAGCTTTCCTTTGTCGATCGTTAATTTTGTATATTCTTCCGTACCATGTCTATAACAATTATATAATAATAATAATATCTTTGGAAGCTTCACACCACGTCAATCTGGTAGGGGCGTGCGCTCCATATAGGCAGAAATGCAGTGCTTTACTTGTCATTCACAGATATTTTAATAAAACGTTCGTACGTTTTAGATGACTTTAATTAATAGTAAATTAATTAATAAAAAAATATAATAACTTAAAAACGCCTAATATTTTATAAATAGCAACTCATCTCATGGCGGTGCGTGCTGCAGGACAAATCATCGCATGTATGTGTAATTTTCATACTTCGCAAACGCACACACCCATGAATATCGACATGATAAAATAGCGAAAGTCATGCGGCGGGAGATGGCCGAACCGAGAGCTTCGGTTCGGCTATCCGATCGCTTCCGAAAACCGCCGAACTGGCTTGTCGGAAATTATTCGATGCCTATAATCCGAGTAAAAACAATACGACTCGAATCTAATGAATCATGTATGCACATATTACGCATTTTTTTTTAGTAAGGTTTTATTTGTTTAAATAGAAGAAACGTTTTGTGTTTCGCGGGGGCCATATTGCATATTTCATGTGATAAGCATTGTTTACAATTTAATCGCTCCAGTTTATTTATAGTTTTCTTAAAAGATTTTTCATTTTAACATTTGAAAGTGTGTACATTTAACAGTTTATTACTGAGTTTCTATAATTATTGTAGTGATTTGCTTTTACTAGTGAGTTAGTTGAATTTTTTAAAATGTTATTTGACTGTGAGGTTTGTGTTGAAAATGTGTGTTTATTAAAAATTAAAAATAACAAGTTCTCACAATTGTCATTCAGTGAAAATATTCAAATTCTGTCTAAAGGTAGGTGTGTACCCGAGTTACAACAATTAAACCAGCAAAAAAATAATGTAACTCGAAAATTACATGTTAAAAGTTATGAAACGTATAACAGGCTGTGTGGCTGTGTACACACGATTAAATTATATTGTTTTCCTTGCATATTATTTACTAATTTACATCGGGATATAGTAATCTCAAGTAACCGGAACCTTGAATATGTGAATATTGAAGCTGACTGACTGGCGAGTAGTTATAATATTTTAAAATATGCTTATTATTTTACTTATTAGAATTTCTTCCGCCGCGACGATCGATCGCTGTTTTGTCTGCGTTGCCGTAGAAGATGTACATGAATAGTAGTACATCTAAGACTTGCTCTGTTGGCATGGTTTCGACTTAGAGATCCGTCGCTTGGCTGTAGCTATGCTAAAAATCTATAAACGAAAAAGTTTTTGTGACCGAGTACTTCGCCGCATACCCTGTGTCATAATCCTGTGCACGCCACTGCAATCTGGCCTCGTCGTAAGTTCTCGAAGAACTTGTGTTACGGGTACCAGACAAACGGAAATATATTTATTACTTTTATATTATACACATATTTAAGATTTTTATTATATTTTAAATATATTTAATACACATCCATGACCCAGGAACGCGGAAAAACTATTTGTCCCTTCGGCGGGATTCGAAACCGCGACCCCCGGCTTGAGCACCAACACGCTCAACCACTGAGCCACAGAAGTCGTCTATGGTGGTTATAATAGTAGCAACGGTTTTGAATTCATTACGAAACGGACTTTCGGCAAAGAATATATATATTTTTACAAACAGAAACGAGATAAATATAAAAAAAAGAAATTATTAACACAACTACAATTGAGCAAAAATATTTTAATAATTATTTGAGAATTACAAAGACCAATCTTATGAATCACAAAATTAAAACACTAAAACAACTTACATAAATTTCTCGAGCAAATTGAAACTAATTAAATTCTAAAAATTATAAATGGAAAAATAATAATTATCTTAAGACTTTTTAAATAAAAAAAAAGGGCGTGCCCGTCTTTTTATAGTCTTATTTCAAGGACTCCGCTTCATCTCTTATTATATATATATATATATATATATATATATATATATATATATATATATATATATATATATATATATATATATATATATATATTACGTAAAGAATGGTCATTCCACCGACTTACACGAATGGCAGCTCGTGGCTGCGCGAATGCGGAGGCGGGCGGGGAGGAACTTTTTCCCAGCCTGGACTACGGCTCACGGGGCTGGCCGCTGGTCGTTTTGTGCTTTGACATAATTGACAATATAATTTAATAATATCTATGATAGATTTGTCTGAGGCGACGTTTAAAAGTATTTCGGTGTCAACCTTAGGCTTACGTCAACATGGCTGACATTATCTGGTGCTCGAGCTGACATTATCTTGTACAGAGTGTCGCCCCTGTGCTGAGCTACGGACCGGAATGTCATCCGTTACAAAGCGTTCATCGCCAACAAACTGTTATGCAGGCGATTTTTAAATTTTACATTTATATGCATATGTCAAAAATGGATTTTATCTTTTGGAAATAAAAAAATATGTAATTCGTGACTCGACTACTAGAAAAAATGCTCACAAACGTATGAACCGAATTTTTATCTATCTTTTTGCTTAAAAACTGACGTGATCGAGATGTTTCTTAGCTATAATTCATCATCATCAGCTCGCTTGCTGCACGACAATGACGGTGGTTGCTTAAATTTTTTAATTTTGTTTAACATATCAGGTGATCCCTCTGCGCTGGCTGCCGGCGGAGGCGGCGCTCGAGGGAGAATACTCGACCAAGTCCGACGTGTATATGTACGCAGCTACAGTCTGGGAGGTGAGTTCACAGTGTAATGGCTGGGTAGACTGTGAAATGTCTAGGCAGATGCCTGAATGGCCGAGGGGTCACCGGGCAGATTTTTAAATGTTTGGGCAGTTTATTAAATGTATGGGCTTATTGTGGAATGTCTGGGATTATTGCCGAATGTCTGGGTTTATTGCAGAATGTCTGGGCTTATTATGGAATGTGTGGGGCTTATTGTGGAATTTCTGGGCTTATCGTGGAGTGGAATTATTGTGGAATGTCTGAGCTTATTGTGGAATGTCTGGACTTATTGTGGAATGTCTGGGATTATTGTGGAATGTCTGGGCCTATTGTGGAATGTCTGGGCTTATTGTGGAATGTCTAGAGGAATATTGTGGAAGGTCTGGACTTACTGTGGAATGTCTTGGCATATCATGTTTTTTTCTTCTAGGAATTTGTTTTGAAAGACTACTAGCGACCCGCCCCAGTTTCGCACGGATGCAATATACTATACATAAACCTTTCTCTTAAATCACTATCTATTGATGAAAACTGCATTAAAATCCGTTGAGTTTAAAGGATCTAAGCGAACAGGAAAGGAAGCGACTTCGCTTTATACTAATGAAAAGAAAGTTGTATTATTTTGTATTTATTACAATTTCAGATTTATACCAAAGCGGAGCTGCCTTTCGTGAAGCTGAACGACAACTCCGTGCTGGAGAGACTCAAGAGCGGCAATCTTGAGTGGAGCGCGCCGCCGGACGCGCCGGAGAGACTGGTCGCGTTGTTGGTGAGTTTTCAAGTCCCAGTTGGGTTCCAGTGTCCGAATATGAGTATGCTATAAACAATAGGACATATTCACATAGCGGGATCAGTATTTAATTCTCATTCCAAAAATGTAATAATAATATCTCTGTGGACGCTTCACACCACGTCAATTTGGTCCCGTGGTAAGTTCTCGAAGAACTTGTGTTACGGGTACCAGACAACGGAAATATATTTAATACTTTTATACTATAACACCAGTGGCGAAGGCTGGTTCTCCATCATGCCTGGCCTTCATTATAGGGATTTAGATGAGGGTCTTCAATAGGCAAGTGGTAAGTGAAGCCGATAGGAATGGAGTTATAGGAACCCCACGCCACTGCTATACACATATTTAATACACATATTTTAATGACTGTAATAATAAAAACTTTTTGTTCCAACGGCGGGATTCGAACCCGCGACCCCCGGCTTGAGCACCAACACGCTCAACCACTGAGCCACAAGGGTCGTCGTAATGTATCATTATAGTATGACATTCAATTTTGACGAGATTATCTTAAAAATTATTGTGTCGTCTAATAACAGAATCCGTCAGATCCAAAAAGGTAAATTTTACAGTAAATGATTTTTTTCCTCTGCCATAGTTACTAATGACATACCGTTTTATAAATAAAGTAAAAAAATAGTGGATTCGAATCTTCGCCTCATTTAAGTTTAATTATTGTTAGTTTTTAAATTAATAAAATAAATGTAATATAAAAACAAGCATGTAACAAAGAGTGATTCATGACTCGAGGCATTATTAATCTTAGTCCACACCTTGCTTCCTTGCCTGATTAGGCGGAACTTTTTCTATTTTATTTAATAAATCGGCCATTATTTTTAAAATCCACCAAAAATGCAGCACGAAATTCACAAGAAAATGTACGAGCAGCCATATTGACGCCAAGGACGCCATAATGGATACCTGTCAAAATCCTGCTTTCTGATTGGCCTGTTTGGATCTAGCGGCATATGATTGTCGTTAGTCACGGATCTGGCGGATTATGATAACAATTTCAGTTTTTAACCTTAATTTACTTGGGATGTAACGAGGGTTGATACAAATTTAATATTAGCAATAGTACATTTTTTTAAAGTAAACCATAGAGCATTACAACTTTTTTTTTAAGTGGATATTGATACTAGACGACACAATTAATGTAATTGTTTTATAAGATATATCGTCACTGAGGCTTCAAAGGCAGTGTGTGATCGTCCATGCGTTTGTAGATTTTTCAGGAAATCTTAATAGTGTTATTTTTCTGTAAATTTTATAATTTTCAGTTATGCATACTTTTATTACTTACGTAGTATTGCTGGGTAAAATTCGGATAAAACTACACGCTATTTATCTATCGAACATTCCAGAAACGGTGCTGGCACACCTCTCCCGCCGAGCGTCCACAATTCTCCGAAGTACATGAGGAGGTAACAGCCCTCATAGCGGAGGCCACCGCCGCTGACAAACAAGCAGAAGAGAAGAAGGAGGAGTAAAACTCAGAGTGAATGTCAGTGACAGGTGACAGATGTCAACGTCTTCTTCTTTTTGTTTTGGCGACAGAAAATTTTGCCAGCGTTTGGCCGCGATAAAGTCTGGCTAGCGGAACATGAACCTAGCAAAGCGCGGCAAATTCGAAATTGATGAAGAAGGCAACACAGAAAATAGTTGGAATAAACGATTTTGATACTTTTATAAAATAATAAATAAATAATATATTTTTACTCCCAGAACTTAAAATTTTCGGATTAAAGTATTTTGTGTGTTAACCCAGGATATAAACTACGTGCAAGCAAAATTTTATCCAAATCTGTTCAACAATTTTGTGTGATTGAGTATTGATTAATGGTGTGAAAAGACACAACAGATTCAAGCAAATTTGTATGAAAATAATTACTTAGATAAGAATATCACTTAAATAATCAGGTAAAAATCAAAGTCATACATTCAATAAAACATGATTGTATTTTATTCACTCTAATCAAATTCTAATTCTAAATATTCTACACCCATATCTGATTCATCTGAGCTGAGACTCTTCATCCCGGACACTTATTATAAATTGTTCCATATCTTCCGCTATCCCATCCCTGGTTCTGTATTGGTCTTCAACATGCAGTACATGGTCGACATTTTTTTTCCAGTCATCTGCTGTTATGCTTTGGAACGCTTCTTTTATTAGTTCTTGTAATTGAGCTACTGATATAGAAATATTTCTGCTTGCCACTTTTCGCTTTCCAAGACTCCATATGAGCTCTATGGGATTGAGGTCGCAATGGTAGGGAGGTAATCTTAATACCTCATGACCGTGCTCTTTTAACATTTCATCTGCTTCATATATTGGCTCAGGTTTGTGCTTTTGTACCAAAACCAATAGTTCCGATCTGGTCTGATTTTCTTCAAACATAATGTGATTGGCCCGCAGCCAATCTTGTATATCTGCTTTCCGAGTGCTGGTGTTGGGTATCTTATTAATTTGAACTGTATGGTAACGTTGTCCACTATGACGCTATTTGCACACAAATTGGGTATCAGTTTCTCGCACAACCATTTATTAAAATTTAAGGCATTCATGTCATGATGGTAGTCTGCTTTGGTAGACTTAGTGCTGAATGTTAACAATGCATTGGGCACAAAACCATTCTCTGAGCCAGCATGAAGCCAGCATAAATCGTTTTCCTGTGGAAATGTTGTCGATAACACCGTGTGTCGAAGGTCCCTGCCAAGACATTTTTGGCTTATTATTTTGATGGATGTATGTTTCATCGAAATATATTATTTGTTTACCTTTAGCACGTTTTGCAGCAATAGTCATTAAATATTGGTGTCGCCAGGCTTCGAGGTCATATCTTTCAATGAGTACAGATTGTTGATTTTTATTTTTCTTAAATTCAAATCCATTCTTTAGCAAAATTTGCTGTAGTGTTTCTCGGCATCCAGTAAAGTTTATGCTTTCTCTTAAATCAGCTAAAATGCTTCTAAGGATAGGTACTTGTTTTTTAACCAAATAGAATTCATTTATTTTGTTCCTGATAGCTTGAATATCAAAACTATCTAGGTTGGATATTGTAGACGGGTGAGGTCGTTTTTTGCCTGGAGTTCTGAAGACACCGTCATTTTTTTACCTTCATTATTTATTCTCTTTAATGTTAAACAGCTCACACCTACGAAATAGACACAATAATAATTATATCTATATCAAAAGAAATCTTCAAAATTTCGGGATAAAATGTAGACTATGTCCATCCTAGTACTTTAAACTATATCCATTGCAAATTTCTTTAAAATCGGTCGGGTAGTTCAGGCACTAAAGCGTAACAGACAGACGTACAGAGTTATCTTCGCATTTATAGGTAATAATATTAGTAAAGATTCAATTACCTGTCATAGAAGAGATATCTTGAAAATATTTGTTCTGACTAAGTAACTCTTTTTGTTCCAATTCTTTGAGTTTGGATAGATTTTCCAACACCTCTTGTTTTGCTTCAGAATCTAGGTCAAGATCTTCTGTAAAAATAAAAAAAAGATTCATGAAACATTTTCCATGCATTAGTCATGTTACTACTCAAACTTGGGCAACATTAAAAATAATCTTCGTAATTTTAACATCATATTAAGTTAAGTATACATTATTATATCATATAAAGCAAAATTTTGAAGAATAAAAGTTATAAAGCAATGAAAAAAGCACACATTTTCTTAAAGTATCAAAATCACTGTACTCAACTAACCTATAAATTTTACGACGATGTCTAAACATTCCGTGTTTTGTTTGAATAACGATTCTTTCTCCTTTTGTTTTTCTTTATACTTGTTCATCATGTTAAAAAGAAGCTCTCGTACGCTACTTTTAATCGGTTTACTCATGATTAACTTCTCTATAACAAAAAAACTCGATAAATTAACACAATAACAAAGCGACCACAGAGAAGTTGACAGTTAGTTGACAGCATGTGTCAAAATGACAGTGTTGCAACTTAAAAAATTGACGGGTTCACCATTCGCTAGCCAAACTATAGCATACTAATGTTAATTCAAATATTGAAACATCAATCGAAATGTTTGATATAGGCATAATTCACCTAAAAATAAAAATCTAATCCCAGTGTTTTATTATTTAATAAATCAACTGGAAATATTTATATTTATGTATCTTCTTACGTTCTTGCCAAGCAGTGAGTAAATTAGTGCGTGTTTTGTTTAGTTTAGTTGAATTTTAATTATTATTTGATTTTAATTTGGCGGTAGTAACACTAGTAACATGTATTATGTGGACATAGGATTTTATTTAACTTTGAAATATAATGTTCGAGGCAACAGTTCAAACTGCTGAAGCATAAATTCTGTTTCGGTTTTTTTTTCTTGTACCTTTTCTGAGCGAAGCCTAAAAATTACAGTTCTTATTGGTATTGTAACAAGCTCGAAATGCTTCGAAAATATCAATGACTTATTAAAAAAGGTATTGATTTCTTTTTTTATGACTAACAGCTGTTTATAATTTTTATTGACTTATCTATAGTCAAAGGTACTGACTATAATGCTCAAAAGTCATTTTGGATGCATTTACACAATTTTAGCATTAGATAATGTATGTAAATATTAATTGTCTCATACTCAAGATAAGATTCAAGATTATATTGAGTACGAAAACAGCTGGAAAAGAATATAGAAATGTCAATATGACATATAGAACTGTCTATATTTTTTTCTGTGTTGGTTTTAGACGTAAGTTTTTTTATATTTATATACATATTTTAAGAGATTGCATTAAAAAGTATTCATTGTATTTTAACAATTTAAGGCCTATGAATTTTATTTTTACATTTTTTTTCTATGAAATGGCTTTAAATTTTCGGAGGATTTTTTGTAAAAACGTTTATAAAATGTTTTTTTTTTTATTTAGCTTTAAGTTATAACTATTTAGACTGTATTTAATAGTAAATTATTATTAAGCTTTGTAACTTTTTAATATTTTTAAATAAAATAAAATCTCCAGTGTTTATATTTTAAAGCGAAAGTTTTAACATGAGATGTGATTCGACTCTCTAGGATATTTTTTATTTTACGCAATTTTTTACTTTGTTTTTATTTAAAAATATTAAAACAATACGTTACAAAGGAACACGAGAGCTAAACGAAACTGCCATACTGTATATAGACTTAGGTTTAATTTAGACTTAAGATTAAAACTTGTGACCTAAATGGAAAACGTATGTATGTGCTTTGCGGCATCGTCATATCACATAATATGTAATATGTAATTTTATTAAAGGTTGCTCAAAATTAATAACGAATATTTTGGGCACATAATCTACTACTTGTGTAAAAACGTTTATGCACAACAAAATTAAAAAAAATTTAACCGAATACAATTACATTGCTCTTTCTTAGGCGTTGAGGTCATTGACCGCAGAGAAACAGCTGATTTAAACGGCAAGCAAAGACTTTGCCTAAATAACCAATACAATCTGATGTGTGAGGCGCAGCACCGTAAGGAGAGTGCTGAAATTTTACTTCGTTTTTTTTTCTGCCTAAACGTCTTTACATAAGAAGTAGATCATGTGCCCAAAATATTCGTAATTATGAACGACCCCATATATATCCCTTCCATATAGTTATTAATCAATAATATCTATTTAAACTCGTGCGTATCTCAGTTCGGTCACAATCTTATTAAGACTGATGTTGTACGTTAGTATTATATTTTCGTCCAAAATTCTACGTTCGTCCGATTTGAATCGAAATTCTTAGGTTTTTAGATGTTTTAGTGGAGGAGTTAGGTTAGGCGAAGTGAATGATTTGACTACATAGACGAGAGCATTCGTGGACTATAGAGGAACGCATGCTGTCTGTGCATACAGGAGCATAGACTATAGACTTCAATCTGCAACTTCATTGGGCATAGACAAACGTTTGTGTAGAGAAATTAAACTTCTTATTAACAGTTTCTGTAGGTAAAATTGATATTGTGAAAACTTCTGCAGAAAATATATGATTTTTTATAAAATTTTTGGCTGAATGTAAAACAGTGGTCAAATCTAGACGTTTCTACGTATATGTACATTATAAAGCTACCAGACATTGCATTTATAGAATAGGACTTAGGTAAGTTCCTGCATTTAGTAATTTTTGTAGGGTAATAGCGCCCTCCACACGTACAGTTCGGAAGGCTGTAAATAGCCCGCGCCGTTCCAACCTTCGCTGCGAAATGAACGTGTTGATACGCGGGGCTGACTGATCGATCTGGCATGTCGATGTGAGCGCGGGGTTTCGCATCACGTGTGAACGCAAAATATGTAACATGTCGGTTTGGAGCGTCGACTTAAGTTTTGCTGTCAGTAGGACTGCAGAACTTTTAAAATTGATAACGTACCACGCGCCAGTCCAAACTGCTGTCTAACCTCTTGAAAACTGTGGGCGTATTTTTAATCATGATTATCACGAGTTTTATATGCAGGCCAAATCGCTGTGATCCATCCGCGCTTTGAAACGTAGTCTCAGACGCACGGTCCTAACTGTACCGTGTGGAGCTTACAATATACTAGCTGCATCTTTTGAGGGTAGCAGAAAAAATATTTTACAATACTTTTTTTGTTTATAATATTCATTGGATATAATATATATTTTTTAATTTGACTGGTTTTGGCATACAAGATATCCATAAAAAATATTTCTTAAAATACACAGTTTTTTTATTGTTCTGACAGACTTTTAGTCTTTAGGGATTTTTATAGTATAGCAGCTAGATAGTGTAGTTAATATTCAATATTATTATAATGAAGTCAGTTTTGAACTGACTAGGTTAGGATTTTGTGTCAGAATATTATTTTCAATCCTAATACTGGTGTACAGATTTTCTTATTAACACTTTTTTATTCATCACATCGGGTAAGAGTGTACTTTTCTCTCTGCGTTAATAGCAACATACTTTGTGTATGTCCATCTTACCTCGTCTGACTATTCAGAAAATAAGTTATTACATTGTAAAACTATATATTTTATAAAAATATATAGTATAATTTTCCATCTTTTTGTTAAAAGATAGCCCCGTGCGAATTTCTTACGCCGGTTCTTCTCGCCGGGTTGGTTCCCGAACCGGTCGTAGGCGTCTCGTAGTGATAATTCCGTAAGTGTATTATTAACCTATATATGGAAATAAAAACTATTTGAATTTGTCAAGATTATTCTATATAATACTAGCTGACCCGGCAAACCTTGTTTTGGCATTGTATGGATATTTTAATGTCACATCATTTGAAAAAATTGATTACGTCCAATTCTCAGACCTACCGAATATAAAAAAAAATACCGAATATGCATAAGAATCGGTCAAGCCGTTTCGGAGGCGTGTGTCCCCTACTAACACTATAACACAATAATTTTTTATATTAGATAAAGATTATATTAAGATTATGTTTTGATAGTTTTACCAGCTGCAGTAGTCTAGCCTGGTACTACAATCCTATCTCAACTTGAGAAGAGGATGATGTCATAATTACAACATTCTGGTAGGAAACTAGAATAGTTGACTTCCAATTATTATTACTAGCTTTTGCCCGCGGCTTAGCTTGTGTAAATACAGTATCCCACGGGAACGATATATTTTCACGCGATAAAAAATAGCCTATGCCCTTCCCCGTGGTATACTCTATATCTGTTCTAAACTTCATGATGATCGGTGAAGTAGTTTTTACGTGAAAGCGTAACAACCAAACAAACATGCTACTAATATTAGTAAGGATTAATTTATGTTCTGGATCTTATTTATGATTATGAAAAAATCTGTACTCCTGTTTTAACATACTAAGGTTTTGTACTTGTCAATTGTAATATATTAGGTTTGAATAAATATACGGTCGAATACTCAAAGGCTTATTTAAGTTAAGAGGCTCTCAAGACGTATGGCTGTTCTCGGCCTTATGACACGGGACTTAGGAGGCTCCTAATTTCAACTAGCGCAAGAGAATTGGTATGTTATTATAGGTTAGATAATTAGGTATTTTTAAAGTAATTTCTGACGTTTTGATGTACAGTATGCTGGATGTGTGAATACGCCCTTAAGTAAGGCTTGGTTCACAATATTTGTGAATACTTTGCGATCGGCTAGATTTGTTAACGTAAGTCAAAAGTGAGATGTAACCATAGACGTGTAATATACTAAAGACGAGGCATGTCGAGGCAAGAACTGTCCCCACTTAAATGTCCCCACTTTTGGGGTTTTTAATAATAAATAATTATAAATAATAATAAATAAATAACGTTTATTTCGGGCGACATAGGCCCATATTATAAATACCTTACACACTAACATACATATTATTATTGTTATTATATACTACACTTTATCACGTGTTGTCGGCGACGTGATGCGCGCTTCGTTCCGGAGTCTCCCCTGGAACCTCTGGTAGACCACACCCGTCGGCCAGAACTCCTCCACCTCGAAGGTCGACAAAAGTTGCGTCGGCACTCTCACCACAAAGGAACCGAAGTTGACCTTATTGCGAGACTCCCGACGTTCGACCCTCAAGGCGATGGACATCTTCTTGCGGATGTAGTCCACGACGTCCTCGGCCTTAATGGACCAGTGCAGGCGGGATACGTACTACGGTGTCGCGGGTACCTCGCACCGCAGGCGCAGTTCCGGTGCGTAAGGTGTGGTGCCTCGGTGGTTGCGGGCGGCGGGCTTCCTTTTCTTTCTTCTTTCCACCAGTATGAAGCCCTCCTTATCGCACCTCCTGCTCTCGTCCTTACCAGGTCGAGGAGGTTCAGCCTTGCGGCTCTCCACAGCCATGTGGCTCTCTTTCTCTCCCTTTGTCTTCGCCCGCGGGGGAGGTGCGGGGCGACCGGCGACAGTCGCAGTGTTTCTGCTGAGTCGCTTGTTGACTCGGCGTCTGTACGATCCGGAGAGGAAGGCGGGTGGGGGCGGCGGCGGTCGCCGCCGTCGGATTCCGCTGACACGCAAAACGATGTGTCAGCTCGCGCCCCGCCATGACGTGTGTTGACAAAGGCGGTTAAATGATCGAGTGACCTAATTACTGAATTATTACATTTTAACTGTAGTAATTCACTACGTAAGTCACGGATCGTAGATTCCGATGCATCCAATCTACCTCCCATCTCGTCCAGCTCTGCCTTCATACTGTTGAAGTTCTTCAGCAGGCTGGAGACGTCGACGTGGTTCATCGTTACCACCGGCAGTTTGTGGAGATCTTTCACCATAAAGGACGTCCTCTGGATCCGTCTGCTTCATCAGGGAGATGATGTCCTTCACGCTTCGTTCGCCGCCATCTCACCTCCGTGATGGCATGTTCGAGCTCAGGCCGAGCGTCTCGTAGAGCAGCTGCTTGCCCGTGCAAATATCCTCGCTGGTGAAGAAAGAGTTGCATATCTGCATGACGCTGACCTCGTCCATAGTGTCGATGGCGTGCTGGATGAACGCCAGCAACTCGTTGGCCAGCGACGCCATGGTACACGTGCAGCGGCGTAGCCGCGCGACTCGCAAACAAACAAAGATTTGTTCTGTCAAATGTACGACATAACCCATCCTTAGTTTTGAAACCTTTGGATGTAACACCATAGTCCATATACGGGTGAATGTCCAAGAAAATTTATTTTGTTCTGTATATAGGTATTACTTTATCAATAGGGCGTTATTATGACGGAACAAAATATATTTTCTTGGAAATTCATCCTCACCTCATATTTTAGCACTAAACTGTGTATCTAGTTCCAATATTCTATAATTTTTGATAGCAACAAAAATATTGATGTTTTGAGGAATTCGACTACAAGTTTAGCCAATCGTGAAGTATTGTTTTTACTATAGTATGCAAAGTGTAGATAATTTTACACGAAACTAGTTGTAATTTCGTTTATGTATCGTTTAAGCACGAATACAATTTAGTAGTTTAAAGTAAGATAGCATTAGTTTCCGTTTCATTTACATTTTTTAAAATAGTTTATGGCTGGGACTATACGCTCTGGAATCGGGAACGTCGGTGAAAATTCAGAGCACTGAAAATAGAACTGTGTTACTACAGTAAAATTGAAAATGGATGTTTCGATTTGAGAGTTTTGCCGGTGGATGGGTGCGTTGTGGATTTTGAATTTCTTTCATAAATTTGTGTTATTTCGGTTCTTAATGTGTAATATTGGTAGAATATTAACCATTAAATATTCGTTAACGTTCACAGGTGTGGGCAAGTGATACAACTTCTAAAAACGTGCTATTTTGAGTTTCCCTCCAAAACTCCCTAGGAACTTTCAGTAAAGCTTCTACCACTTTACTGAATCGACTGACACGATTCATGGACGGCACTGACTATTTATTTGGACTTTGACTAGACTTTAGACTTGACGATTTAGAAATACGGTGTTAAAAATTGAAACGAAAGTTCTATTTCCCGCCTTTTTAACTTGACACTGGCAAATGGTTATAAGTCGATGCCATATATAAATTAAAAAAAAATATGTCGTGTCAAACTGTCATATATGACATTGACATTTGACTCGCCACTTTGTATTAGCGCAGATTTCTATATTCAGTACTCTTAATTTTTTTAAGGCCTTCCGGATTCCGGAGCGTATAGTCCTAGCCTAACAGTAGGCTACTTTGTAACCATAAATATACATTTATTTCGTAGACTGAAGTGACAAGTTATAATTTATATGCGTAAAAGAGACAGAACGATAATTCTATCTCTTTCGCACGTGTCCATTTGACAGATCACGTCTCTCTTGTCTATGGTTTATTTTTGTGATACCGACTGATTTTTTTTACAATTAGAACTTTTTGCATAGGATTTGTATCGTATTTTTTACATTTTGCAACTTTTAATAAATATTTCGTATGAAATGCGATGTTTTTTATTTATATTTTATCCCATTTGCACTTTGTTAAAGTATCTACAGTATACAGCACGGAGCCGGCTTCATTGGATGTGACGGCGGCGAGCGCTGCGGCATCACAGCTGTGTAGGTGCGTGGGCCCACCTCGGCAGCCTAGAGCGGGCGCGCGCTCGCGCTTTTACCTGCCAAACGTTCAGTGGGGCCGAATGGCATACCTCCTTTTATATTTAAAGACTGGGAGAACATTAGTCGATAATTGGCTGCATCTGTTTAACGCATGTGTTGCGCAATTTCCCGACCGTTGGAAGCTGACGTCAATGGTGCCGGTACCTAAAGGTAAGGTATGTAAGGAAATCAGTGATTATAGACCGGTGGCTATACTTTCAACACATGCAAAGGTATACGAGGCGGCTATCCACTGCAACCTGCACCCCCAGGTGAGTTGCCACTTATCTGATGCACAGCATGGTTTCCGGCCGAGAAGAGGTACGACAGGCAACCTACCTAACCAGATGATAACCTTGATTACAGCAGTTGACGCGGGGCTGCAGGTGGATGTGGCATACTTTGTAAGCTGGCAGACAAATTTTTTTCAGTTTCATCCCTCACACGCTTAAGTTCTTTGTGAGCTACCTGCGCGGAATATATCAATTTGTCGACTGTGGCGGATCTGAGCCTTGCTGCACTTTATCTGGAGTCAGTCAAGGAACTCATTTGGGACCGTTTCTTTTCAATATACTGATTAATGACCTACCAGAAATAATCGAGGAGTGCCTATCTCTACTGTATGCTGACGACCTCAAAATAATCAAGGTTATCAAGGATAAGGCCAAGGATCATTGCGTACTGCAGCGGGACTTAGACAGGGTTGTAGATTGGAGTAAAAGGAACAGATTGTGTTTTAACAATAATAAATGCTGTCCTTCACTCGCGCGCGCTCTCCTAGTATCTGCGCGTATAATATGGACGGGCGACCCATACAGCGTGTGGCAGAGGTCAGAGATTTGGGTGTTTATTTACTGCAGATTTATATTTTCGGAAACGTGCTACGTGTTCGTAAGTGCTAATCTAATTTGTAGTTAATAAAAATATTTAATAAAAAAAATAGCATACAATAAAATATGCTGCCTTCGTGAAGTCGTTCAACGACCAGCTAAACACGTCAACATGCTCGGCTACCGCGTCAGGGGCGCCTGCTGCAGGACGGTGGTGCGCTGCCGGTACCGCTAGGCGCATCGCGTCAAGGGCGCCTGCTGCAGGACGGTGGCGCGCTGTCGGTACCGCTAGGCGCACCGCGTCGGGGGCGCCTGCTGCAGGACGGTGGCGCGCTGCCGGTACCGCTAGGCGCACCGCGTCGGGGGCGCCTGCTGCAGGACGGTGGCGCGCTGCCGGTACCGCTAGGCGCACCGCGTCGGGGGCGCCTGCTGCAGGACGGTGGCGCGCTGCCGGTACCGCTAGGCGCACCGCGTCGGGGGCGCCTGCTGCAGGACGGTGGCGCGATGCCGGTACCGCTAGGCGCACCGCCTCGGGGGCGCCTGCTGCAGGACGGTGGTGCGCTGCCGGTACCGCTAACAGCTGCGGTCGCCGTATTCGCTCCATGTACATAATCTAACTTCCCCCAATACATTCGGATTATAATTTTTCCCTCGAAGAAGTTTAGATAAATAAGTAGATAGTGTTATTTCTCGCCTTACTTCCAGCTGATAACATCCAACCATGCCAAGCAAAAACAATCTTGGATATAATAACGGATATCCAGGATATACCTTGTACAATTTAGAATTTGTTTTGTATTTTCTCCAACATTGCTTCATTCGGACTCCAAATAATGGCATTGCATTCGATATGTCTCCCGACTAATGTTTCATACAAAGCTTTTAAAGTTAGTGAACTCAGTGGCCGGACGTAGGACGAACCCAAAATTTCGGCACGCTTTCTTACATACCTCCGTTATGTGTTTCCGAAAATATAAATCTGCAGTAAAATATACTATAATAGTAATTAAATTTATTTCGTTTTTAGGATTTAAATAGTGTTAATTATTATTAAATATTAGTTATGTACTTGTCTGTCGTATTAGGCTAAGGTTCTGTTATAATAGATTTCAAGTTTTGGAGAAATAAATAAATGTATGGTGTACGTAAATATAGGCAATATTTTTAAATATTTTTATTTCATTGCTCGTTTGATCTATATTCTATGTTAATTATAATATCACGGTATCCAAATATTAACATTCATTGAAATATTGCTAATGACTAGCACAATATTAGTATTTAAAGCCTGACCAAAAATATAAAAGACCTCGCCATGTTGCGGAATTTATCAAAACTGATTTGAAAATTGAAATGTCGTTAATGTCAAATCTTCGAGACCAATCAAATCCCTGATTTTCTTGGTGTTGCTGCAGTAGAAAACGAAGCGCCCTCAGTGCAGGTTTATTGTATTACTGTTCAGGTTTTAAATGAAAACCTTTGAAGTTCAACACGTAACTTTAAAATGTAATTTTAACAAAATCTCTTCAGAATCAATTTAATATTTTTGTAAACGAAAAGACATAAATCTGATACTAATCTGACACAAGTCTAACTTGGCAGGGAATTATATAGATGTGATATTATATATTACTTATTTGTTCTGTTGTATAATTGCGACTCGCCCCGGTTTCGCTCGGGTGCAATGTATTATACACATAACCCTTCCTCTTGAATCACTCTATCTATTGCTGAAAACTGCATTCAAATCAGTCGAGTAGATTAAAAGTTCTAAGCTAATATGTCACATTAATTGAATCCATTTTTTTTGTTTACAAAAATATTAAATTGGATCTGAACAGAGTATATGTCTTATCAAGATTTCATTTAAGCACAAATTGAGATACAAGAAATACAAATTCTGTATGTGAAGGTAGTTTGATAACTTTTATAACATTTTTTAAAAGTACCCTCATTTTCATAAAGAATAATTATAACCTCAATTCACACTCCCAGTATATAGCTGCCCTTGTGTTTCGTGATCATATGCTTCTTCATGCCGCTGCTATGTTTGAACCTCTTCTTACACACCTCGCAGTGGTACGGTTTGACACCCGTATGTGTTCGCTTGTGGGTGATCAGATGACTGACATGGGTGAACTTTTTGCTGCAAACGTCACATGCGTAAGGTTTCTCTCCGTTGTGTATTCTGTTGTGCGTCTTCAAATCGTGACGTCTATGGAATTTCTTCTCGCACACGTCACACGCGAACGGTTTGTCGCGTGTGTGTGTTTTCGTGTGCATGAGGAGGCTGCTGCTGTGCGAAAACTTTTTGGGACAAAATCGACAGGTGTACGGTTTGGCGCCCGTATGTTTCCTCTTGTGCGTTGTAAGGTGGCTCTGGTGTCGGAACCTCTCCTGGCAAATGTCGCACACGTAAGGCTTGTCGCCGGTGTGTATTCGCTTGTGTGTCGTCACATATGTACTACGCTTGAACGCTTTGTCACAAATGTCGCAGCGGAATTTTTTGTCTATACCACTATCGTCTATACCACTTTTATCTATATAACTTTTGTCTATACCACTATCGTCTATACTACTTTTATCTATATAACTTTTGTCTATATCACTTTTATCTATGTAACTTTTGTCTCTACCACTTTCGTCTATATCACTTTTATCTATATAACTTTTGTCTATACAACTAGTGTTGATTTTGGTGTTCGTCTGTTTCCTAGTTATGGTAATTGAATCTGTAATATAAATAAAAATGAAGTTGCCACCAAGAAACAAAAATAAATTTGTAAACAATGCAATGTCAAACTGTGTAACGCAAAAATTTATCCCACGTTAAATGAAATGAAAGCAATTTCAGTCGGTCGAATTATAATTTAGCATCTGACTAGTGGAACATTGGGTTTCGCATTCCGGTTTGCACCATTTTTATTCTTCTTTGACTATTGTGACATGCAAGCTAACATTCGTGCCGAAGCAAGGCTCGTATAAAAACATTATAGAAATCTTACCCGGTAACACAAAATCGAGTAATATATTGTTTTTGTTAATTTTTAATGTGGGTAGTTCCATGTTCATTTCTCTTTTCACTATGCAATGGTTATTTTCTACATCATTAGTTATAAATTCTTCTTCATAATCTGAAAAAAGAAATTTTAACAATTTTTCGAAAAAGAAATGGGGAATTTTACTACGGAACAATTACGAGTATATACTGTCGCCGTGGACCAAAGATAACATTATGATACATATAAGCATAATAATTACATCTGGAGTACAACGGGATAGGTCGCGCATCTCCAGGTGGGGTTAATATTGTGATATTATAACTAATTTCAATGAATATTTATATAAAGTATTATTAATAATTTATTGATATCACCCCTTCTCCGTGGATCCGAATTAAAATAATTATTTTCATTCACATTTTTAATTCAATTGTACACAATTACATTAGTATTTTTGTTCGTGGTCGCCACTTTTTTAAAGCAGCGGGTTAAAAACGCGCAATGTTAAAGACATTAGGCGTTTTTTACCCGCTGCACAATTTCTTTCAAAGAGTAGAACATTTGTCAAACATTTATAAGTATATTTAAAAAGAAACTTCAGTTTTTTAAATAATAAGGCTAACCTATGTCTTTTTCTAGACATGCTAAAGTTGTCTAGAAAAAAGTACAAGAACATCTACATTTTACTTTTTGTATAATCGCAAAGATAGCAATCGAAGTGCACATTTTCGCGCGAAATTATTTAAAAACGCTAGCAGCGTTTGGTCGCGCTGAGACGTCACGAGTCTAGTCCAACGCCGCGCTGGGCGCCGGCCGGCCGCGGGGCACGGGCGGAAGGACCGCTGACGTTCCGCGCTATCGCGGAAATTTAAAAAGTTCTCAAAACTTTATAACTTCCGTAATACTGCATAGATTTACGTGAAATAAAGACTAATGTAACGTACGTTATCTGAACTTTAATGTCAAGAAGGTTTTAGTGTAATATTCGCATGTTTGTTGTGTTGTCTGGATTACTACACCAGATTGTACATTATTAGGTTATGTATTGCTGTCCTGTGTCGTGGTCGCGAATGCTAAGCGTCAATTCATTCTGGCGCAGAGTCTAAGCGCTGTGAAGCGAAATCTTGAAATTTAATATAGCAAATTTTAAAATTGTATTTATTTTACTATACACTGGCGGACACATAAACTGCATCATAGTGCAAGAACACATTCAATAAAATTTTATTACGAAATATGCGAACTTTTTACATTTATTGGTATTGGAAAATAAAGGCTGGTTTATAAACACAAAAACAAAATCAAATTTAAATATGGTACTGTCACAAAAGAAAGAAAATATTCTATAGAAGATATCTTGTCAATTTACTAAAGATTAACTCGTTGTTACGTTAATGTTGTGATTATATCGTATATCCTCGTTTCGAGGGCACATCTTTAACCATCTCCCCTAGCATTGAGATACTTGGCGTCAACATTTCGAAGCGAAGTCCAGTTCCGATATCATCTAGAGGGTAAGGCCAAGTTAGCCTCGAAGAAGCTTGGTGTTCTTAACAGAGCGAGACAGTCCGGACCAACGCCTACAACTCTACAAGGCGCAGGTTCGGCCTCATATGGTATATTGTTCTCATCTCTGGGCAGGGGCGCCAAAATACCAATTGCTCCCTCTGGATCGTATCCAACGAAGGGCCGCTCGAATTGTTGACTGCCATAGTGTTTCAAACAGCCTGGACCCCTTGGAATTACGCCGAGATGTAGCTTCACTCTGCATCCTCTATCGGTTGTATCACGGGGAGTGCTCTGAGGAATTGTTCGGAATCATACCACCTGCAAATTTTCGCCATCGTCCCACGCGAAAAACATACCGTCCTCATCACCTTGATGAGTGGCAGTCTTCCACCGTGCGCTTTTCGCGTAACTTTCTGCCGCGCACTGTAAAACTCTGGAACGAACTGTCACCAGCAGTATTTCCGGACCTATACGACCTGCAAACCTTCAAGAAGAGAGCGTATTCCCTCTTAAAAGGCCGGCAACGCACCTGCAGCTCTTCTGATGTTGCGAGTGTCCATGGGCGACGGTAGTTGCTTACCATCAGGTCACCCGTTTGCTCGGGTGCCCCCTTATTTATTAAAAAACAAAAAAAAAAAAGATTAATGGTTATATTTTTGTTTTGTTACATGTCGAATTATCGTTACTAATTGTTTAATTGCTAGTCTGTTTTCATTTTAAACACGTTTTTCTGTCACGAATATGGATGTATCGTCCGAAAAACCAACGAACAATTGCTGCAGATTTAAATGTAAACCAGTTTCCCCGAGTTTACAGAAGGTTTATGGAGACAGGTTCATTTAAAAGAAGACGTGGGACCGGCAGAACTCGGGTGACAACGAGACAGGATGTCACAGGAACAAGACAGGTTTATTGTGACAACTTCCTTGCGAAATCGGTTTTTAACGTCAATAAGCATTAAAAATGAGCTCCACTAGGTACGTGACGTAGCAGTTAGAGCACAAACCATAAGAAGAAGACTAAAAGAGCGTGATATCATACATTTCAGACCCGCAAATGGACCAAAATTGTCTGCAGCTCACAGGCAAGCTCGACTAAGATTTGCTCGTGAACACTTAAATTGGACTGAAGAGCAATGGGCTTCCGTATTATTCACTGATGAGTGTAGGACTTGTTTGTACGGTGCTGATGGTCGCAGACTAGTCTACCGTAGACGAGAAGAGCGATATGCTCAAAATTGCATTGAGGAGAGGGTTCATTTGGAGGCGGGTCTTGTATGGTTTGAGGCGGCATATCGATGGATGCTCGAACTGAACTTGTGTTTATTGACGCAGACACACATAGCCGTGGTAACCGTGGTTTAACATCACGTCACTATATAACGGAAATATTGGACCCTCATGTGGTACCTTTTAGCAGATTTATAGGCGAAAGCTTCATTCTGATGCAGGATAATGCTCGTCCACACGCAGCGAGACAAGTTGAGCAATACTTGACTCAGGTTGAGATTCGTTCCATGGATTGGCCAGCACGTAGCCCGGACCTGAATCCGATAGAACACGTGTGGGACAACCTAAACAGAGCTGTATTTAATTAATTAAGAGGAGGTAATACACCTTATAAAAAACAAAAAAACTTTTTCTTTTCTTAGTATTGTAAAATTTTCATAATCAAGACGTTTTTGTTCTATTCGCTGTTTCATTCCAAAAAGCTGCAAATGGAGTAATTTGATTCTTTTAGTGAGAAATGTTGACCTATACACACATTAATTGATTTTTTTATCAGATTGAGAACCAGTCTTAATGATAATGCATTGAAATAAATCAAAATAGTTTGCACTTTCACTAATTATATTTCATTGAAAGTTATCTTGCACTATAATGCATTTTATGTGTCCCCCAGTGTACTCATTACATTTTCAGATTGACGCGTTTTAGGGTACCGTAGTTCACATCTCTCAGCCGATACAAAAAGAACGAAAAAATAGTAAACATGTAAAATGTACGCATAATTAGTGCGCGAGTCCGACTCGCACTTGGCCGGTTTAATTTTAGTTTCATAATAATTTTTCGGCCAAATTGTCTTTACATAAGCAGTAAATCAAGTGCTCAAAGGCTTCGTAATTGCTTAATACCATCAAATTATGTTCCATACCTGTAGCTTCGGGTTCCTCTGTGTCAGAGCAGTCGGTGTCAAATTCATGTTTTACCTCAACATTCATTTCCTCTTGCTTAATATATACATCTTCATTCAAATCTATGAAAAGATTTAGGTTATGTATGAAACAGATAGTAAACTGACATTTTGTGATAGTGTTGGTTCCGTTAATACCAGTCCAGCTATGCAGGTATTATTTTATAGTGCTCAAGTGTGTGCGCAATACACCAGAGCACTATCATTCTTTACTCTCATAATTCATTGGGACAGATAACCATATGGGGATCGAACCCACAACCTTCACAGTCAAGAGCCCAGCTCTAAACCACTGGACCACAGTGGCATTATTACCGTAAAAGATGCATGAACATTAAAAATACATTTGTACCTCTTCTCTCAATTATTCCATTACCTTTCTGTTCTGGCAGACCAATTGATATATCCTTACATCGGTGAGTAGTTAGTCGCATCAACGGTTCACATTTATTCTGAAACAGAAAACATAAATTCAGAGTACAACTGCTCTCTCAATGCCTTTAAGGTTTTCTGTTTTTGCTGGTAATTATCTTAATAATCTGTTGTAAGTCATGAAAACATTACTCGAATGAATCTAAGCCACTTATACCTTGTACAACTGTGCTTCTACTGTTAGTAGCTCAACTGGAGAAGAACCGCAGCCTCTCACAAAACCTGGGTGAAATAATGCCTGCATTGTGTTCCACAAAGTTAGTATTGGACGCCCAAGAAGGTTTTGGGATTTCAAAGATCGGGAACACACTCATATCTCCTCTTCCTGGCTGGTTGTAAGTACCTGTGGTCAGCGATCCCCTACTATAAGGGGACCCATCCTATTTTTTCCTAGTTTATTCCATAAAATAATTCTCATACCTGGATGTTATTTTCTCTTATATCCTTGTGCAGGTTCAGAATTTGTTGGACTAAAAGATAGCATTGAAGAAGCCTGGCCCGGCATATATAACATAAGTAGTAAGCTTTATATTCTATCTGAAAATATACCAATTACAAAAATAATTAATTTATAAATACAAATAATAAAAATACAAATCATTTATTGCAAAATAAATACCATGACACATTAATTGTGTCGAATTTAATTTTAAGTATTGAAATATCTATATATTCGATCTAGGGTACTTACATAAATACAAAAAATCGATAAACACAAAATACACTCAGGCAATTCTAACTTGAAATTTTCGCAATCAAATTTTTCGACATAAAATGTAGAATGATCTCAAGTCAAAACCTCGCAAAATGTGAAATATCCGGCTATCATTTAACAAAATGTGATGTAATTGTATTAGTTTATCAAAAACAATAGTATTTTTCTGAACTAACCTTCACACCCGAAATTTGTTCGTAAACCGATTGTAAATTAGTTTCTTTTAGCTTGAATATTTTAATATCGACAGCGAAGCATAAAGTACAGGTACCTTTATTCATATTGTCTAATATTATTTTGAAATTATTACAATTCGCTACAAATAATAAAACTAGCACAATAACAAACAAAAATTGCAATTTCTGACAACTGAATGTGACACAGTGTGACCACTATTTTATCACACGATCTACCAAAAATATCTGTGAATTCTACCAAAATCTACCAAACCCTGTTTTAAATTCTACTTAAAATCTACTACTACAAATAAAATTTTCTAAGTGGTTGATATGTAAAATAAAACATTTTTTTTTACAAAATTTAGCAATTTTTATTTATTCTCATCATCATCACATCTTTTTTAACATTTTTATACAATTTTTTATCATTTTTCATAATTTGTAACATGGAGGCTTCCGGTTTAAAACGTGTACAATTCCCATCATTATTTATACCTTCTTTAGCGTGTAAGATTGCACTTACATTTTTTATTACAAAATCTGTTACGATCTTTGGTCTTGATTCTGTTAATAGCTGAAAAAATCCGTTCACATTTTGCATTCAATACAGGAAGGCAAAGCATATGCTTAGCAAAATTGCTTAAGTTTTCAAATTTGGGTTTCTTGTCGGCGTCACATATCTTTCCGACTGCAGCCCAGAACTCTTCTACGTCGGTAACAGCATTTGAGCTGCCAGTAGAGCACAATAAGTCGGCGACAGTGGTTTCAAGTTTCAGTTCCCTAAATTCATTATCAATTAATTGAACATCATTTTCTCGAACAATGTTTGGAAATTTAGACGCAACATTGATAAAACTTGCGAATTCGCCATGCACTGCAGTTTGAAGATCCAAGAAGCTTAACATTTGGAAAATATTGTCTTCAATTGGCAACCGTGCTTTTAGTTGCACGCGAGTTCTCATAAATTCTTGGCATCGCTTAAAAACATCTTGTATATTTGGCTGAGGTATTCTATTTTTTTGTGATTCTAAATGCTTGGCAAAATTAACTCCTAAATATAAATTATTCAACGGTAAAAAATTTACTGAAGAGTTGGGATCAATATTTTCCAATGACGTAGTTTTTATGTATTGGCTTTTCATGTAGCAGCTTAAAATACTGATGAACATGCTTCGCATATCATTGTACAGCCGATGAATAACAGGATAATCTGCTTGGTAAATCGTACTGAACTTATTAGTTAATTGTGTTATGTAATCTACAAAAAATAAATACAGTTTCAACTGCTCGTCATTCAAAGCATTGTACAGAAATTCTGCAGATGCATTAGTTTCTCTCTCCTAAATATTGTCCTTGAAAATATAATTTCAAAGCTGACCATTGTTCCAAAATCCGGTTGACACAACCATGCAAGGAAAGCCTTCGTATATCATAATGTTTCAGAAGCTTATAGTGCTCCGTCTCTGTAAAATTTTGGAATTCTACAAATTCGCGCTGACGCTTACTGCTTTGTGAAAAGTAATTATATACTTCCTTAACGAACTGCTCTAATTTTCGCGGCAGTACCTTGCATGCATGGCTCACAGCTAACGCCATTGAATGACAAACGCATTTAACGAATAAGCAGGATGGGTTCAATTTAACTTAGCAACTATTCCTGATCGCTCACCGAACATAACATTTGTCGTATCTGCCGCAAATCCAATCATATCACTCCATTTTAAATCACATTCTTCAAATACACCCTTGAGAGCATTCAGTAAGTCTTGCGCTGTTTCTCCTTCTATATCTATTATACTTAGCAATCTTGTTTTTACTTTGAGATCATCGTCTGAATAATATTTAATTGCGATCGCAAGAACTTTTGTTGTGCTGATGTCAGTGCTTTCATCAATAATTATTGAAAATTTACACGACCCGGATTTTAAATGGACAATCATTTTTTCTTCATATTGATCGCCTAATGCATTATAAGCCACACCGGCAGATTTTGTTCTTTTGCAAGCAAATTTTTTAGCTATTTCCGAATCATGAAATGCCCGATTAATTATTTCGCTCATGTGGTCCATTATACGAAATAGTACGTTATGCTCTACAAGGCAGGCAACAATCATCATTTCTGCCTTTTTGACTTCATCTTCAAGAGATATCTTTGTAAAGAATTTATCGATCTGTAAAAATATAATTAAGTAAGTACATAGTGTAGGTTTCCTTTCGATAGTAAGGATAAGTGCGCACTGCGGTGCGGATTTTATTCGCACAATCTGTGGAATAAGAGAACTAATGCGCCTTCACTTCACGCACTGCGGGGAAAATACGAATGCGGTGTAATTTGGCAATGAGGGTGCGAGTGCGATGCGTTTGTACTTACTATCTATCAGATCTATCAAATCACACGCACTATGCGGCAAAATTCGCAAGCGGTGCAAATAAAATACGCACCGCAGTGTGCCCTTACCCTTAATGCGCGCACTTACGCCTCTAGTCCACCGACGCTGCGAACTGCAAAATATCTGCGAAACCAATGCGAAACAGGAATAGAGCGAGATGCAATATAACGCATTGTCGTGTGGCGGATGAGACAGTAAATCGGTTCGCCGCTGTTTCGCAGTTCGCAGTGTCGGTGGACTAGAGGCGTTAATAAATTAAAAGAAACGCTTACCTGATAAGATCCAGAAAATCCAACCATATTTTTATTGTGTTTGGCTGTATTACTGTGCTCTTTGATAGATGCTATTCGTGGTAAAATTTTAGTGTTACACACTTTGCAAAAAGCACTGTAGTTGTCGTCACAACATTTACACAGCCATGCTGAAAACGATGGGTTTTCCTCCCATTCAACACGATACTGCTGTTCGTATTTTCTTTTCATTATTTCACTTATTTCAAGATTCAACCTTTACAAATACTTGAAAGTTGAAACAATAAAAACACCGACTAAGAAATGACCAATACAGAATAATTGAATGACAGATCGATTTCCTCCTATTCTATCATTGTATGTGGAAAAGAGACCGGTATAGCACCGTATTAGTTACGGAAAATCCCCTGAAAGACTTTCTGTGTTGCCAGTTTTGAGTTTTGTAGGGACCAAGATTTTTTTTTTGCCTGGATACTTGCATTTTGGATTATCATGTAAGACTGTTCCATAATACCGATTTTCTACCGAAATCTACTAAATGATTTTGCACTAATAAATCGCAGTTCAATTTGCCTCAAATCTACCTAAAAAGTAGAAATCTACTAAAAGTGGTCACGCTGAATTGTGACAACTGACGTCAGATAAGACATGTCATTTAACACTTCTTTTTAAAATATGGCGGAAGGTACTAAACCATTGTTCACAAGAATTTGAAAATCTTTCAACACCGATTTTCTAAATCGTCAAGTCTAATGTCTAGTCAAAGACCACATAAATCGTCAATGCAGTCAATAAGTCAAGTCAGTTGATTCAGTTTACACTGTCAGACGCTTTACTGAAACTTCTTACGGAGTAGGGAGTTTTGGAGGGAAAAAGAAGTTGTACCACTTGTCCACACTTGTGCACGTCAACGAATATCTAATGCTTGTAATAATTTAATGTTCAACCAATATTACACATTAAGAATTGAAATAACACAAGTGATGAAAAAAAAACAACAACGTCGCACATTGACATCCCGGCAAAATTCCCCATATTTTTTTAGTTTTGACTTTTGGGAGACTAGAAAAAAAGGATAATTAGAGGTAAGGGCCCGAACATTAATACAACAATCTCACACGAGCATATATTTACTATATTAAAAAGAGGCTCACGAGCAAAGAGAATGTAACTTTAACACGTAATACTCACGAGCGCTTTTTCTCTTCGCATTAAAAGCAACGCCAGGCATATTTTTACATGTCTTGTCTATGGTTTAGGTAAATGTGAAATTATGGAAAATGGTTTCTTCTCAATTAACTGTAATAGCGTTTATAGCGTTTTGTGTTGTGAAAATACGAAAAAGGCAACTTAAGAATTGTGTTCTGAAAGAACAGATTACATAAAGGTAGATAGTCACTGTGTAAAGATTATACACTGTATGAAGATAATAATAAAATTGAAATTCGAAATTTTATCAGGATTATTATGTAGGCACCTTCACTTAATATGCTCAAAAGATCAAAATAAATTGACGAAAACGTACGAGCGCTTGCTAGTAATTAATGTTCTGAAGAACGTTTTCCCATTACAGCGCGGTGTTATCACATTATCTACGCGATCGCGCCAATATCTCATGTACCATGTGTCCATGTACCATTTATGCGATACTAACAATGACTAGCTCTCATGCTCTTACTTCTTATAAAGACACCTCGCACATTAATGCACTTGAAAGGTATCGCCATTATCGCGTAAATCGTTATGTGAGTTTTGGCGGGTTGTAGAAGAGTGTGACGTTGTGTTATTGCATTTCTTTTATAAATTTGTGTTATTTCGGTTATTAATATGTAATATTGGTAGAATATTAACCATTAAATATTCGTTAACGTTCACAAGTTTGGGCAAATAGTACAACTTCAAAAAGCGTGCTATTTTGTAATTCCTCCAAAACTCCCTCGGAAGTTCAAGACCTGAAGCGTCTACCCTTTTACAGAATCTACTGATTTGACTCATTAACTGCACTGACGATTTATTTGGACTTTGACTAGACTTTGGACTTGACGAAAATGAAAATTCTTTTCCCCGCCTTTTTGGCGTGTAAAAAGAATTTTCATTTTCGACAACTTGACATTGGCAATAGTTTTAAGCCGTATTGCCATAATAAGAAAAAACTTGTCAACTGTCATACTAGTAATATTATCATTTATGGTCATACTAGCAATCGATGTTTTTCTGATTTATACTATTAGCAAAAAAATACTTCATAATAAAATTACATTAAATTATTCACATAAAAACACATAATAGTAATGTGTTGTTGAACATTCTAGTACAATTTGTACACGAGATATGGATATAAGTACTGTTTCAGAAAAATAATGTTCGTATGATGTTATTAAAAATTGGCATAAATTAAATAATTTTCCTACAAATTACTATTACTTTTCCAATGATTTTCCATTATTTTTGCCATTACTGAAACTGCATATCTTGTTCTTTATAACTTAGTAAATTCTAAATAGTCCTAGTAAAAGACTGCCCTGCCGCCATTAAGAAGGGAAGAAATTAAAAAACAAATATTTGCTTACAGATAAACTTACACTTTACTTAACATAAAGAATTTAAAAAATACAAATACTGCACAATGGAAGTTACATCAATAATTGATGACAATGTGTATCCGTTCCATGTTGCAGTCAAATCTGAAACGATGGTTAGTTCAGAATGTAAAAATGAACAAAACATCTATCAAGTACCAGTGAAGCATGAGCCAAAGAAACAAGGTAAGAAGAATCGTTACATAAGATTATGATTGGGTAAATTTGGTAGTCTGTCTATTATGCAATCCTACTAATGTTATAAATGTGAAAGATTGGAGGATGTTTGTTACTCTTTCACACAAAAACTACTGAACGGATTACAATGAAATTTTGTATGGTAGTAGTTTAGGCTCTGGATTAAAATATAGGCTACTTTTTACCTGAAAAAGTTCAGTGTTCCCGTCGGAAACTATTTATGCAGGCGGAGCCACGAGCAAAAGCTAGTCATGCATAAACCACTGAACATATTTTATTTAAATTTGGTACAGGGGTAGATTAGAAGTTGGGGGAGGATGTAGGTTTATTTATATCCAAAACATGTGACAACATAATGTTGTCGGTAATAGTCTATAGTTGTTAAAACCTATAGTTATTAAAATGTTCATATTGCACCATATTGGACTTCAAATTTTCTTAGTTTACATACCCATACTATGTTTAATTTTATTACCATTTTTACTGGGCTATAGCATAGATAGCATTTTTTAGGAAACAGCTGATTTTTTTTTCAAGTAGGAAAGTTGATCCCATAGTAAAATTATCTTATATTCAAGAGTATATTCACTCCTGAAAGTTTGGACACTGTCTGGAAAAACACATTGTATTATATATTGGATAATATTGGAAGAAGGCTAAGAGGTCTATATATGAGGTATAGTTAAAGGTATTCACCATATTTAAATTTACTTTAAAAAGTTTGAGACTTACCTCTATGTCCGGTAATTCTGGTGTAGCACTTTGATTACTCTCTGCTCCAAAAAGGTCACATAGTATAGGTGTGTTCTGTTATAGGGGGTTGTTGTAAATGATGTTATTATAAATTTACTTAACTGTTATTCTTATTATAGGTCAAATTAATAAACAAAAATTATTAATATTTATAGTTTTTGTTTATTATTAAAAAAAATCTTAATTATTATATTAATATTTTTTATAATTAAATCTAAATTAGTCTCTGATACAATACATTTCAGACCCAAAAGAAGAAATTACAAATGAAAGTCAAAACAATAGTTTTGAATTGGATATTAAGATTGAGCCGTCCGCCAGTTTTGAAAATGAAACATCACAATCAGGTAAATGTTTAATTTAAAGGTGCATATGATGTGTAACATCTGACATCTCACCTTTGCCACAACACAGTACTGCCAACTTTACCATCACATTCAAAGTGTTACGTCCATCCCAATGTACAAAAAATCTCTCTCAAGGATGAGTGAAAGATGTTAGTCATCAAAAACAAATTTTTAATTTCTATTCCAATGGCGTTTATATCGTTGAATGGCCATGCATCGGCACGAATAGGCCGGCTCGATAGGATAATAAAGAATTTTGACTAAAGTAGTATATATATTATATATACTATAATAAATACCACTGCCTCACAGAAAAATAATGTTTGCATTGTGTGAGTCAGGTAAAGCTGAGGCCCATGGATGGTTGAAGATTTTGAGGACCAGGAACGTAGGAACGCAAGTGTTGCGAGTGTCCATGGGCGGCGGTAATCGATTACCATCAGGCGATCCGTCTGTTCGTTTCCTGGGCAATTTCATTAAAAATAAGTACAATTTTTATTACAAAAAAACTATAACCTGACGACGTAAATATTATAGCCGATCTTACCCGCGCTGTTATTACGAATCTATTGACACCTCATTTATTATAATCGGATCAGTAGTTAAGGCGGTACATCACTAGGCGGTACCTACACTGCCAAAATCATCACCCTTCTTTTGGCTTCGCCGCAGTCGGGTAAAAAATTGCGAATGCTATGCGCTCTATTTTTAACTTGCATCAACATTATACACCCACGCGATAAATATCGCTATCCTGGATCACGCTCCAAATGTGATAAATATTGGGTGTTTAGCATTCGACTATCCACAAGGACATATTCCAAATGAGTCGAGTGTGTATAACATTATTTAAAAAAAATACAATTATATTTCAGATTCAAAATCAAACATCATAGCGAGTGTTAGTCTGGAGCTGTACAACGAGAGCAAAGAAAGAAGTTTATGTAACAAAACCAAAAAAGTAGCGAAACCCTTCACCTGCGACACATGCCAACGCACCTTTGTACTAATGAGTACGCTGAAGACGCACCAGAAAAAGCATACAGGTACTTGTAGTCTAGTGGCGTTTAGAAGGCAGTGCATCACGCTTACAAATGTCAATATTGACCAATGACGCATAAGCTGTGTTCACATTCACCAATTACAGTAAGGCATTTTGTCATATCTACGTATGATTCATTGACTTTTTAAGGTAACACACAGACTAAAGACTCTAGAAACTACTGTAACCAGTAAAACAGCATTTTTGTGCAGCTCCTTTATAGTCCATTTGTATTGTTAAGTTTTCAGTGGATCATTAGGGTGGGTCCATCCACATAGTACCTCGCAGGGCAAGGGGGAGGGGGTCATACTAAACTTGACCGTACATGTTACGTACAGGTACAGGGATACGAAAAAAGCGTGACGTAATAGGGGAGGGGTTCGAGAAGTCGAAATTTCGCGTGACGTAATATGTGGACGGCCTCTTAGTGCAAATGTCAAAATCAACCAATGACGCGTACGCCGTGTTCACATTCACCAATTGGAGAAAGCCATTTTGACATTTGCACCGATGACTCACTGCAAACTTAACGCGAATGTACTATGGTTTTGTTATTATTATTGTGGTTGATTTTAATATATGTGTGAGTGTGTGCGTGTGCAAGAGTTTTGTATTTTTCTACAGGTATCAAGCCGTATTGCTGTGAAGTATGCAATAAGACTTTCTACCAGGGAGGCGATTTGAAGCGGCACACACGAACACATACAGGAGACAAACCATACAGCTGCGATGAGTGTGCAAAGTGTTTTCATCAAAGTGGCGATCTAATACGGCATAAGATAACTCACACGGGCGAGAAACCGTACTCCTGTGTGATATGCGGCAAGGGTTTCTATCAGAGTGGCAATTTGAAGACGCATATACGAATGCATACGGGCGACAAACCGTTCGCTTGCGCGGTGTGCGACAAAAGGTTCATCGATAAGTTCCATTTGAACACCCACGAGAGAACGCACAGCGATGACAAACCGTACGCTTGTGAGGAATGCGAGAAACGATTTATGCAAAGCAGCGATTTAAAACGACATAAGCGAACACATACAGACGACAAGCCGTTCACGTGTGGTGTTTGTCAGAAAACATTCAGTCGGAACGGTGATCTGATACTCCACACCCGAACACATACAGGCGACAGGCCATATACCTGTGATATTTGCCAGAAGAAGTTCAGTGTCAGTACAAACTTGAAGCGCCACCAGAGAACACACATGGGCAACAGACCATACTCCTGTGAATTCTGTCAAAAGACGTTTGCTGAGAGTCACCATCTGAAGAAACATTTGACTGCGCATAACGTGAAGAGGGATTTAGCTATATGTAACATCTTAATACAGTCTGTTAGTGAGTGAACGACCTCACAGAAAACCGGAGGACCAAGGTGGGGTTGGGAATAAACTCCTCTGGGTGTCCATGGGTGTGGAATAGCTTACCATCAGGCGATTCGTCTACTCGTTTCTTTGTCCATTTCATAAAAAACAAAACATTAATACAGACTGACTGTATTAATGAATGTGTATATTTGACTGTTCTTTGTCCAGATTCTATTTATTCTAAATGTTAACAAAAATATTTGACCCATTTAATGTGTTATAACTTATAAGTTATAACATACACAAAGACTACTACTACTGTAAATGTGAAAGTTTGTAAGGATGGATGTGTTTGTTACTCTTTCACGCAAAAACTACCCTTTGGGGCTACCAAGTACCACCACCCTTCCCAGTGTAATTGTATATAATATACAGTATTACATACAAAAATACTTGTATAGTAAAAAACAAATACATTAAGAACATAATATAATCACTGAAGATTTCGTAAGTATTTATTTTTTTGTTAATGTTCAAAAACGTCTAATTATTATTTTTATAATTAATTAAAAAAGGAAATTTAGTTTCTACTTAAAAGTGCGCCTTTTTTTAATAAAGAAGATGGATTTTATTCTACTCCTATTAAATTTATACAGTAAAATGATGTTAAAATGTCCATTGTGTGTGTAAAACTTTAAAAATCATGAATTAATTTAATGTGTATGAAAAAAAATATGTATAATAGTGCAGTGTTTTTTATGTTAGTCCACAAAAGTTCTCGTTGTCAACGGATATTTTATTGTTGTAAAAACTGAAAAAGTATTATTCAATTATATCATGCTTTAATTATAAACTAGGTATTATTTAAAAACAGATTTTATTATTTATTGAATATATTTTAGTAATAAAAAATAATATTTTATTTATTAAATATATAAATTTTATTATTCTAATTGAAGTTTATTTATTATAATTAATTAAAGTGTTATAATGTTTTGTTATGGTTCAGTTACCATTAGGGATAGACGAGAGAGTGAGTGGGAGTTGTGAACTCTTAGTAAAATATTTGTTAATAAAACACATTGAGAATAAATAAGCATTTTTTATTATTCATCTCCTTGATATTTATATTCGATGAAACGTCAAACGATTAAGCGACTGTAATACAAATAATAAATAAACATTAGGTCATTACATATGAAATTGGCGTTTTGTAAAGGAGGAACGGAACATAAAGTCGATTTTTTTAACATAATATATTTATTTAATCAAAGTATATACCATTGCTATCTATGCACTTTTGCTATCTCATAAGTAGTTCATTGATTCCTTTACTAAAAAATCCATTCGGACAGAAATCAATAAAATCTTTGAAGGCGCTTTGGACTGCCCCATTGGAGATGAATTTTTTCCCTTGCAAGAAGTTATCCAAATTTCGAAAAAAATGATAAGCAAGGTCCGGGGATGTCTTAGACATTCCAATTGAAGCTCCTCTAATTTGGTAGCCGTCTGTTGTGTGTGATCTAGCGTTGTCGCAGCAGTGATCTAGCGTTGTCGCAGCAGTGGCCTAGAGCGAATGACTAATCTCGGTCGAAATTTCCAGAACGAAAACGTTGGAACCAAAAACGCACTGTGTTTTCTTTTGCAACACCGCCGCCATACACATAATTAATCCTTCGAGCCGTTTCTGCAGCACTGGTGCCACAGTGGAACTCGTATTCGAAAACAATACGATATTTCAAGTTTTCCATTTTGTAAACAGAGTGACGCAAAGAAAAAACCAAAAGAGAAAACAACAAATGAATTACGGTTTTCGAAACACAAATACATGAGTAAATAGCGGTATAAATTTGAAATTGGAATTCCTAATCAAAGAAGATATATTTGAGATCAAAGTGGCCAGTACGACCTAACGCCAGTTTCACATGTAAGGACCTAATATTACTAATAAAAAAAATTGAATAAAAATGTTCAATTTGCAATATGGCCCCGTCTCCGTATATTTTGTCTCACTCGCACGCGCATTTACATTTGATGCGTGTACGAATGCTTTAATTGACTGAAGCCATACTGCAATATAACTATTTTTAATTAGGATTTATGACTGAGGACTGACTGATTAGGACTGAGCTTCACTCCTTCAGTTTAATAAGCTCAGTCAGCTGTAACATAACTCCGTCTCTACTAACTGACAAAATATAAAGACAGAGAGAAATGAATATCACAGAAAACCGGCGTGAAATAACGCTTGCCGCTTACGTTATGTTTCGCCGAGTGAAGTTAGTTCAAGCCCAAAGGCAGTTGGGCATTAAGGGCTAATTCTTTACCATCAGATGATCAGTCTGCTCGTTTCGTGGTCCATTTCATTAAAAAAATAGAAATGTCATCTAACTGGCTGAGATTATAATAAATTAAGACTATGATATGGGTAAAGTGACATCTGATGATGCAAGTAGCAACATTCAAATCAAATACATTTTATATCGTTCCATTGCTCTATATCGCGACTTCGTGCGCGCAAAAAAAAGCCGCTGCAGATTTTTCCGCTATAAAAAGTAGCCTATGCTCTACCTCGTCGTCTAATCTATATCTGTGCCAAATTTCATCAAAGTCAGCCCTATTCAATGCAAACAAACAAACAAATATTTCCTCTTATAGATAAAACTTTTTGAAGGTTTCACTTCTATCTTAAATAGAATCATCATATATTATCACAAATGTTTATTTCATCACCTACATCCTCTGTTCAGATCGAATCTATACATAAACGGAGTATACCTCGACTGTGTGTCATATTGTTTTTTTTAGTTTAAGTTTACTTTCTCACTTTATTTTGTCACAGTTGTGGTCAGTCAATTTGTGCACTTTCAAATTTTTGTGTGAGCTGAACTTATCTTCGCACATGCTACAATAGTATGGTTTGTCACCTAAGTGTAGTCGCTTGTGTATCTTAAGATCGAAATTCCTATTGAATGACTTTGGGCAAACGTCACAGCTGTAGGGTTTGTAGCCTGCGTGTATTCTCTTATGCGACTGTAGGTGATCCGATCTTTTGAACATTTTATCACAAAGGTCACAGCTGTATATCTTTTTACCGCTATGTGTTATAGCGTGAGACTTCAAATGATCACTCCTCTTGAAGCTCTTGGCACATATATCACAAGTGTATGGCTTGTTGTCCGAATGTGTAAGCAAATGTTTCCCTAAATCACCATTTAAATTGAACACTTTATCACAGATAGCACACACGAACGGCGTTTCACCAGTATGGACACGCTTGTGGATCTTCAGATGCCTGCAGTTGTTGAAGGTGGCTTCACAGACCTGACATACGTACGGCCTGTCACCGGTATGCGTCCTTCTGTGAGCGGTCAAATCGCTGTTTCTACTGAACATTCGATTGCAAACTTCACAGTTAAATGGTTTGCTATCTAAATGGCTTATCTTGTGCAGCTTCAGGTGGTCACCCCTCTTGAATCTCTTGTCACAAATGTCGCAGCTAAAGGACTTTTCTCCAGTGTGTGTGAGTCGGTGAGACCGTAAATGGTCATTCCGTTTGAACGATCTCTCGCACAAGTCGCATGGGAACTTTCTGTCGTTTTTATGTTTTTTCTTGTGTAACACAAAGTCAACTCGCTTGAAAAAGGTCTTGTTACACAAATCGCACGGGTATATGTACAACTTTCGACCTTTTTGAACTTTCCGTTTTTTCGTTGTTTGTCTGATAGTTTCTTTTGCTTCATCTTCATAACACTTGGAATTGTTTTCTAAATCTGTAAAGGTATGAAGAATTTTATTACATTTTCAATTATAATTATTATTCATAATATTTATAAATAATAATAATCTATACTAATATTATGAAGAGGTAAAGTTTGTGAGATTGTAGGGAGTTGTCTAAATCTGTATTTTGATGTAAAACCAGAATTACCCTATTTTAAGTAGGGAATAATGCAAGGCCCTAGGCTTTAAAGTATTTTGTGAGTTGGTGGTGAAGTCGCAGGCAACATCTAGTATAAAAGTATTCAATATACTTCTCATTGCCTGGTACCCGTAACACTAGTTCTTCGAGAGCTAACCACAGGACCATATTGACGTGGTGTGGAAATGTTCATAGATAAATGTAGATCTCTTTGTTTACGTTTATAAAGGTGGACTGACCTGCGGAGTCAGGTGTGACAACAGCTTCTAGCAACACTTCTACTCCAATGTTAATCTCAGTATTGTGTACAGACCCGTCTTGAGAATCTAAAAACATATTCCTAATAATAGTCTATTCGTTATAATTAAGTTTGCAGTGAGTCATCAGTGCAAACGTCAAAATTAACATCAACCAATTACAGCCATTTTGATATTTGCACTAATGACTCACTGGAAACTTAATGCGGATAAACCATTCACTATAGGTAGAATGTCCCCTGAGGCAGGAAAATAATTATTATTTCTCAAAACATTTGTCAAGGCTTACGATGCAGCTAGTCAAATGATATAGTTTCACTAGCAAAAGCTGTTACGCCATTAAATTATCTTCTAGACTTATAGAATACTAGCTTTTGCCTGCGGCTCCACCCACATAAATCTCGCGGGAACACTGTACTTTTTTGGGATAAAAAGTAGCCTATGTGTTAATCCAGAGCTCAAACTACTACCATACAGAATTTCACCAAAATTTGTTCAGTAGTTTTTGCGTGAAAGGTGTTACCCTTTATACAAACAATAATTATTATTTACCTTTGTGTGCATACACTAAAAAATACTACTCACAGTCAAAACCTAATTCATGTTCCAATTTGATTGATGTGTGGTGTTCCACTGGCTCTTGTTTAATTATAACATTACACGGCAATGTGTTCTTATTTGCTGTGTTGTCCATATTCCACAGAATTTTTCGTGTATGCCAGAATAGTAACAGATGGTGTTGTGGTAGTTGGTACACCTTCTTTATAAGGCTAACATCAGAAATTTTGGGGTGTTTAGATACCATAAAAATTTCCAACAGGTGGAATTATAAAGTTTTTTTTTTGTGTTTTTATATTTATAGTCAGTTTTACATAAATATAATCAAGCCATGTAATGAATGCATCTTGCTCATTTAAAAAAACCTACACAGTAATAATATGCCTAAAAGTTTTGATATTACATCCACAAGTTATTTAATTTTATCTGAAATCAGAGGTATAAAAATTATTCACCATTCAATTCATTTAAAATGAATAATACGCTACTTAACTGTATTTTATTATTGTGCCGAAAACTTTGAATTATAAAGGAAGTTTGCAAAAAATTAAATTAAATAGTAATAATGTTAACAATGAAAAATGAGTACTAGTTAATACTTAGATGAATATATATAATGTTATTTTGATCAATCGGCTTAAAAATTTAATTAAATATATTTTATTTAGTTTACAGCCTATTTACAAAAAAAATACAAGAAAAATACGACTCGAAATATCGATCTGTCAGTTGCTGTCAGTGAAGTGTCAACTATCAAATGTTTTTTTTAGCTTTAACCAATACTGGCAAAGCTATTCAAATAGAGCGATTTCGTTTGGGGTTTTTCTTAGAGCATCCAACCAAATGGCGACGAAATGACAGCTAATTTCTATGCGAAAATGTCTGCCACTTTCTGCGGGAGGGACAAGGAACGCACACAAACAGTGATTACGTACTAATACATTTTCAATCACGTCGTTACGCACGCACACGAAAATATTGTTAAACAAACTATACGCACGCATTACAAACACACAAAGAAAACAGCCTGCCAGTGTACGACAAATGTCATATTTATTCGAGCAACACTAGCGATTCACACTATCGATATTTAAATATCGATGAGTTCAGCGAATTAAATAATAGGGTACTTTCCATGAAGAACAAAATAGTACGATATGTGATGAATATAAAAAAATATACAGAAATATACATAAAGATTAGGTCATTACATATGAAATTGGCATTTTTTAAAGGAGAAACATAGTCGATTTTTTTTTAACATAATATATTTATTTAATCAAAGTATATACCATTGCTATCTATGCACTTTTGTCATCTCATAGGTAGTTCATTGATTCCTTTACTAAAAAAAACCATTCGGAGAGGAATCAATAAAATCTTTAAAGGCGCTTTGGACTGCCCCATCGGAGTTGAATTTTTTCCCTTGCACGAAGTTATCCAAATTTCGACAAAAATGGTAATCTGTTGGAGCAAGGTCCGGGGGTACGGTGGATGTCTTAGACATTCCAATTGAAGCTCCTATAATTTGGTAGCCGTCTGTTAAGCAGTGTGTGGTCTAGCATTGTCCTGAAGCAGCAGTGGCCTAGAGCGAATGACCAACCTCGGTTGTTTAGAAGCTAGCTTTTCCATCATGATTTGCGGTTGCTGGTAATAGACATCTGCCGTAATCATCTGGCCAGATTTATAAAAACTGTAGTGAACGACACCGGCACTAGTCCACCAAACGCTCACAAGTAACTTTTTTGGAGTAAATTTTCGCTTGGGGCAGGCTTTGGCTAGTTCCCAGGGTTCAGCCATTGCGATGAGCGTTTCCGATTATCGTACAGGATCCACTTTTCATCACAGGTAATGATTCGATTTAAAATCCCTTCATTATTGTGCCGGTTAAGTAATGTAACACAGCAGTCGACGCGCGTTTGTCGGTTTGCTGCACTCAATTCATGAGGTACCCACCATTCAAGCTTTTTTACCTTCTCAATTTGCTTCAAGTGGATTAAAACAGTTTTATCACTAACACCGCAGCCTGCAGCTAACTCGGACGTGGTTTGCAATGGATCTGTTTTCACAATAGCCTTCAATTCTTCATTATCAACTTTGGTCTCCGGCCGTCCACGGGGCTTGTTCTGAAGGTCGAAATTTCCAGAACGAAAACGTTGGAACCAAAAACGCAATGTGTTTTCTTTTGCGACACCGCCGCCATACACATCATTAATCCTTCGAGCCGTTTCTGCAGCACTGGTGCCACGGTGGGACTCGTACTCGAAAGTAATACGATATTTTAAGTTTTCCATTTTGTAAACAGTGACACAAATAAAAAACCAAAAGAGGAAAAAACGGGTTTCGAAACACAAATGCACGAGTAAATAGCGGTATAAATTTGAAATTGGAATTCCCAACCAAAGAAGATATATTTGAGATCAAAGTGGCCAGTACGACAAAATATTCATTTATTATATTCATTTTAAGTGATTTAAAAATTAAAATACTGTTCACACTCACAAAGTAGTTTTTTAGTATTTTTTACCACTTCGTAGATGTTTAACAATGAAATCAAGACGCACTTTCAAAGCATTTCAAAATAAAAATTAAATCGGCTCTTTTTACTATTTTACTACGCAGCCCGACGGAAATATCAGTCATAGGATAGTTCCGAAATCTGCCACAAGGGAAACTTGCTCGCCACCAATAAAAGCCATATTAAATCACATATTGCGTCTTTTCAATCAATTTGAATTAATAAAATCAATCAATTTATTTAAACAATTACGAAAAATTCACTACAAATGAATATATTTATGTTTATTACTATTTTGTTCACCATTGAAAGTACCCTATTATTATTCGTCGAACTCGTCAATATTTAAATATCGATAGTGTCAAGCACTAGCGTTGCTCGAGTAAAAATGACATTTGTCGTACACTGACAGCCTATTTCCTTTGTGTGTTTGTACTTAGTTTCCTTATTCAGAGGTTTGTATATGCGTGTGTATTATCAAGCACTAGCGTTGCTCGAGTAAAAATGACATTTGTCGTACACTGACAGCCTATTTCCTTTGTGTGTTTGTGTGTTTGTACTTAGTTTCCTTATTCAGAGTTTGTATATGCGTGTGTATTAATGATATAAGAATTGATGTGTATAGTTTATGTTTTACAATATTTTCGTGTGCGTGCTAACGACGTGATTGAAAACGCATTAGTGTGTAAACACCATTTGTGTGCGTTCCTTGTCCCTCCCGCAGAAAGTGGCAGACATTTTCGCATAGAAATTAGCTGTCATTTCGTCGCCATTTCGTCGTCTTGGAACAACAGGGTTCTATCTGACATTTTTAAAGAAATATATTTTTACCTCGAGGTTAACGATTCGGTAGTGACGGTTCTATATGTCTTTTCCACCCTTGTTTTGTTCATTTGTTCGTGAGAAATTTAGAGGTAAACATAGTTCTATGTGCAAACTTAGATTTTTCACGAGAGCAACACCGTTCTATCTGTCAATTTGACAAGACATTATTCGCGCAAAAAGCGGTTTCGAAACTAATTACGTGTGATTTTCATTAAATAACAATGGTTTCTCATGCTGCTTGAACGTAATAAATGCCGTAAACAAAACTGACGGTCTTATTTAACACCGAACGGATACATTTTTGGAAAAACTTGGTAGGTAACTCAAGAATTTGCTATCGGTTTGTTTTTTTAGGTTATTGAATTGAATTGCTTACAATATTTAGTTTTCTTTACAGTAATCATGGCAGAATGTACTCTAGATGAAGTGACCGGATGCTTCATATCGAATTACCCTTCTCCTGACAATTATAATGTTCTAATAGAAGTTCTTGATGAAGAGACAGGGCTTTTTAAAGAGGTTTCTGTGCCTCGAGAACAAGTCGTAGAAGAACAGCAAGAAAATCGGCAAAAAGAACACCGTCCGAACACCAGAAAAAGAGTAAGCAATCCTCAATCTTGGCAGAAAAATGTAAGAAAACTATGCAGACAATCGGGGCAAGATTATGTATCCAGTCGAGGTAAAAATGTACCAGCAAAATCGGTGAAAACCAAAAAAGACTGTCTAAAATCCTGCAAATTTGGGTGCGCGCATATCATAGCCGAAGATTTGAGAAAGTCCATACATAAAAAGTATTATGAACTCGACCAAAACCAACAATATTCCTTCATACTGGAGATGTCCGAAAAAATAGCCAAAAAGAGAAGCACATGTAATTCTGACCGAAAAAAGTTTACCTACATTTTTTATTTTAATGTGAAAGGTTACAAGAAAGTGTGCAAGCCTTTTTACCTGTCAACACTTGATATTTCGCAGAAAACTGTTTATGGTGCTCACAAAAGGAAGGACCCATTGACTGGAACGGCATCTTCAGATAAAAGGGGTAGACATAACAATCACAGACGTATATCCGATGCTCAGAGGGAGTTAGTGCGACAGCATATTGACTCATTCCCGAGAGTAGATTCTCATTACTGCCGTTCTACAAGCAGGAGACAGTATCTTGATTCTCTATTGAGTATTAGCAAGATGTATGAGTTGTACCTGGAATTTTCCAAAGATTTGACTGATCAACCAGTCAAAAAATCAATGTACACGAAAATTTTCAATGAAGAGTATAATCTATCTTTTCACCATCCGAAAAAAGATAGATGCGACCTGTGTGAAGAATTTAAAATAGTCAGACAGGAGGGCACTGCATCTGATGAGTTGAAACAGAAGTATGAAAACCATGTATCAGAGAAAGATGCTATGCGACATGAGAGGAACAAAGATAGGATGCAAAGTGAGACTCCAGTATTGTGTTTTGATCTTCAAAATATAATATCATGCCCTAGAGCAGAAATAAGTTGCTTCTTTTACCTAAGCAAGCTTAATTTATATAATTTAACTGCTCATTTGAGTACAGACAAAAAAGTATACTGTGCTTTATGGAATGAAACGTTTGCTGGAAAATCTGGAAATGATGTAGCAAGTGCATCGATTGCCATATTGAAGGCAGTTTTGACTGAGTATCCCAATATGAAAAAGATTATATTGTGGAGTGATTCGTGTGTGCCACAGAACCGTAATTCAATCATGTCAGTAGCAATTTTGAATTTTCTAAAAGAACATGAGGAAATTGAGTCAATTGAAATCAAATATTCAACTCCTGGACACTCTGCAGTACAGGAAGTGGACTCTGTTCACTCATGTATTGATAGAGTCATGGCAGCAGCTGAATTTTATTCGCCTTTATCATTGATGAGACTTCTGAAAAAAGTGGATCTGAAGAAACCCTACAAAATAATACAAATGCAGAAAGACTGTATTTTTGCATACAATGACTGTGTCAAACTGCTTAATTATTCTGTCATACCATTCACAAAGGTTACAGCCCTCAAATTCACACAGTGTTACTTCACAGTATTCTATAAAACCAGTCACACAATGACTGAATGGTTAAGAGCCAGTATACTGAAAAATCAGAATCGACCACGAAGAAACTTGGGAAATCAAGCTATCTGTTTTCCACGGGATATTCCAGAACCACGTATTGTGAGGGCTCGCCTATCACTACCTCCAAACAAAATAAAAGCAATAAAAAAAATGATAAAATGGATGCCTAAAAATGATCAGGATTTCTTTAACGCCCTGCTGCGAGAAGTCGAACCCAGCAGCCAAAATGAAGAAGCTGAGTAGCATATAAGGTCACTATTGTTCATTACCATTAATTTTTATGAAAATATAATGATAAGACTAATTAAATACAATGAAGTTTTCCTATTAAAAAGGTAGAAGTAGTTCTATGTACATTGAAATATAAGGTCACAAGGTTCTATGTCACATAGAACCTTTTAGTTTTTAAACTTATGGGTATAACATTCTGCAATCACATAGAACCAACAATAAAATTAAATCGTATTTTTTCCTCAAAGTCGAACTGTCTGTCTACAACATGTTAAATTTAGGTCACAGCAGACACAAATTCAGTGCTCAGAATGATTACAAACATTTGAAAGGCAAGAACATGTAATTCTTACCCACCTTCTTTTTTAATTAGCTCTCCTGTAAACTTTTTGTTTCAACATTTAGAACCTTGTTGTTCCAAGACGACGATTTGGTTGGATGCTCTAAGAAAGACCCCAAACGAAATCGCTCTACTTGAATAGCCTTGCCAGTATTGGTTAAAGCTAAAAAAAACATTTGATAGTTGACACTTCACTGACAGATCGATATTTCGAGGCGTACCGCGTATTTTTCTTGTATTTTTTTTTGTAAATAGGCTGTAAACTATTGCGCGTTCTTCTTCCCCCCGCAGAAAGTGGTAGACTTTGCATAGAAATTAGCTGTCATTTCGTCTCCATTTGGTTGGATGCTCTAAAACTTATATCACAACTTCGAATAATTACTCAGCATGTTTATTAATTTCATTTAATTTCCTATTATGGTTTTATGTTTAACTGAGCGTTTTCCATTAATAACTTTTTGTTTTTAAATGGAAAACGCTCACTAGCTTTTTCCCGCAGCTTCACCTCCAGCAAATTATGTTTTATATAATTTACATCCTATAATACAAATATTGCGGCCTTCTATCAATGGTAAAGTAAGTTGGCGTTGGTGCGAGAACGCTTGTATTTATATTCTCGCACATACTTTTTAATCTAACAAAACTTCTAAGATTTAAATTTAAAACTTAAATTCTAATTTAAACTCTATGGTGATAGGTGTAATGGACTATTATAATCAATCAATCAATCAATACTATCTAGAGACTAGAATATAATTTGATAAGGATTAATTCCATACATGCCAGAATAGCTTACAGAAGGGAAAATTTTTCCTACTTACTTGACACTAATTATTATATTATAGACAATTCACTTATCTTTATCAAATAAGCCTATGTGTTATCCTGATGTATAAGCTATTGCACTTTCGCTTTAATATATGGACAATATTTTTGTATATGCAGTTTCAATATCTGATTTGTTACATATGACTTTTTGCAGGCACTACATTTGTACGGTTTTTGATCTGTGTGGCCCAAAACATGTGTTTTCAAATTGCCTTTTCTATTAAATTTCTTTTTACAAAAATCACAGATGTACACTTTGTCACCGGTATGGATATGCTTGTGGTCTTGTAGATTTGTTTTTCTTCCAAACTTCATACCACACACGTCACAGATAAACGGCTTTTTGTTGGAGTGAGTCGCTTTATGGAGCTTTAAATGATCGCTCCTTTTAAATCTTTTATTGCACTTATCGCAGGGATATGGTTTTTCATGGGTATGTATCATCATATGTTTTTTCAGATTAGTTTTTAAAGTAAGTCGTGCCCCACATATGTGACATACGAATGGTCCCTGAGTATGCATTTTCTTGTGACTGTTAAGACTCGATTTTCGGGTATATTTTCTACTGCAGATATCACAGCAATACTCTTTTTTCTTCTTTGTCTTGGATCGGTTTTGTCGTTTCCCTATTTTAATTATATCTACTGTTTGCAAACAGTTGATAATGTTCGGTATATCTTCAAAACCAATGTCTATTTCATCCTCTTCATCTGTAAGAAAGCATAATTTAATTTATTTATTGAGAGTTAGCACTGTGAACACTAATAGCAATAACTTTTTAATAATATACTCTTTTTTTTCTAGTTTTGTTTTCAATAAATATATTTTATAAACAAACATATATGCATTGACTTTGCCATATAATTAATTATAAAACCTGATAACTTCTCTTCTTTAACTTGTATCTCAGTCTTTCGTTTGATCCTTGTGTGATAAGGTATTGAAGCATTCTCTACGTTGACTGTTGTAAGTGCAGTGTGTGCGTACACCTAAAAGAATCAGTGTTTATACATTATAGTAAAATAAGGGCAAATTTGTACTAGTGCACTGCAAAGAGAATTTCTGAAATTCAATATATCAAATTCACTATTATGTCCACAATGTAATACACATATGCCTTCTAAGATAAAAGTGCACATAATCTATCTATGCCCGAACAATAATTTTTAATCTCAGAAGGAACAAGTGCAATACGATGTGGACATAAGAGTGAATTTGCTATATTACATATTTAGAATTTCACATTGCACCACTAGTATGAATTGAACCAAAACTTAAGTAAAAAGTTTTTATCACAAAACATGCAAGATACCAATATAATAAATATACCTATATAGATATATATACAAGTTTACCTGATGATTTCTGGAATCCACTGGAGATTCAGTTTGTTTAATGAGAAAATAAAACTGCTGTAGTCTTGTACGACAGATATAGCACATATTGTAAGTGTTGCTAACCTGCAAAGGGAATATAATATAATAAAAAGTATTGTAATTACAGAAAAAAATATATGAAGATAAATAGATTTTATTTAAAACCAACTAATTTTGTATGTGTTAGAATTAAACTAGGTAATCTTCAAAATAAATAATTAGTAATTTGAGATAGGATGACACTTACTACAAAACCAGATATTTTTTCATACGCATATTGTAAATGTGAATTATATATATCAAATACTTTTATATTAATTGAGAAGCATAATATACAGTTTCCCGTAATCATATTCACCCAATTTACGATTTAATACCACATAGTTATAACAGTTTTTAAACGAGATAAAGTACCTATAACTTCGAATGCAAGTTGCGAATGATTTTAATTATTTGCCACTGTTTGATATACCTAATTCCTTGCTATATCATATGGGCTTTTACTTTATTATTTCAGTGTGAAACCGATAGAAAATAATTAAAGGAGTTTTACTTCAATATATGTAATCGTAAAATTGCAATTCCCACGAGAAGCACGTAAACAAAACAGCATTCCTTTTTTTTTTTAAATTAAATATATGACGTTGGCTTAAAATCATTTGCCAGTGTCAATTTAAAAAAGCGGGAAATAGAATTTTGTGTGAATTTTCAACACCGTATTCCTAAATCGTCAAGCCTAAAGTCTAGTCAAAGTCCAAATAAATAGTCAGTGCAGTCAATGAGTCAAGTCAGACGATTCAGTAAAGTGGTAGAAGCTTTACTAAAAGTGTAACACCTACCGCTATTTGGTAAAAAAAAAAATCGGTGTTCAATTAAATTTTTATTATATTATGGTTATTTTATTTTATTATATTACAGTAATGATTAAAGCCGGTAGGTGAGACACTAAATTTATACAGGGTCGTGGTATAGAGCCTACTTATGATTTTGCCACTTAGGAAATGTAGGGTTACTCTCCTGGTATAATCGTGGAAGGAAGGCAAAGGTTCCGGTACAGCTAGGATGCTGGAGGGACTCCGCATCCAAACGGGTGAAGGCAGCAGCAGTGTTGGCCTCCGAAAAGACGCTGGAGAATTCTGGGTTGCGTGGACACTCCACGAACGTAAAATCACTCGGAGCAAGGTTCCTGGAATGTGCAACCTCCGCCTTAACCCACTATCCATATACCGTCTGGCGGCCCATCCACGATGCTACAAGAAGAGCGCCCGCTACCTTTTATAAGCGATAAGCGGAATTGTCGTGGTAGGGCGACAGAACTTAATTACAATAAAAAAAACAATTACTATAAATATTACATAAATTAAATCTAACAACAAACGTTTCTAATTGTAAAACAAAGAGTTCATATACATTACGGTATGAAAGTTGAAGGTAGTCTGGTAAATTATTAACTCTTAAAATTTTTAAAATATTAGGCCAAATGTCATGAATAGCTTGGTAATTTTTATTTAAAGCTCATATAAACTGTACAAAATGATATAACAAATAATTCACAAAATAAAAAGATTTTAATGCTAACAGTTAGGTGTTCTAATAAAACTTACCCTAAGACGGGAATTCTCCAATATATTTCCAAGTGGATGATTTAGGATCCAGTTAATATTAATAACTTAAAGCAAATAAATGCTGAACAAATGATATTATTTAATATTATAATCGGCGGCGCGGCGGTCAAGCACAATATTGGTAACGTAGTAGCAGCTTAGCAGTCTAGTGCCGAATGAATCCAGCGCGGCCGCGGCGGCGCCCGAGTCGATGACAACCGGTTCTATTGTTCGATCCGAGGCATACAGTCGCTAACAATCTGCTTAACTGTTTATTTTTTTATTTTTAATAAGATTAAAGATTTAAAGTATTATATCGAAAACAAATCGAACTTTCACTTTAATTTTATTAGTAGGTGTATTTTATTGATAAGATTATGTAAATATTGTTAGGGATTAAAATGTAAATAAATTAGTAAGTAAGATTAGTACATTTGTTAGTAAAGATTTGATTTTGTAAAGTTTATAAAAATGATTTAAAATAATTGATAAATGATTTAAAATAATCGCAAACCGAAGAAATGCGAAGATACGCGAGAGAGTACATGGCAAGTCGTCGCGGGTGCGTGTGTGCAATGGCCGACGCCGCATGTTTTATTGGACTTTTCCGCTACTAATTCCAGCCCACGAAAGTTAGATATTCCTATAGGAACGTACGCGATAAGAATACTGGAAAGACTAAAGTGTTGTGAACAGAAGGAAGTGATGAGACTCCAGCTGCAGACGCCCGCTCCAAAGCTGGTTCGGTAAGCGTATCCTCCCTTTATATCTCTCTATTTTCATCTAATTATTACTGCATATTAACCTGGCGACGCCAGATACCTCCTGAAATACAGTCCACAAAAATATCGTAGAGAAATTATTCGCTTACGCCAGGTCAAGGTGGCCCGCGTGGAAAATAATATCAATAAAACGAAGTTATGTAACGTTCCGTTACAAAAGTTCCTAGGGAGTTTTGGAGGGCACACAAAATAGCACATTTTTTGAAGTTGTACCACTTGCCCACACTTGTACACGATAACAAATATTTAATGGTTAATATTCTACCATTATTACACATTAATAACCGAAGTAACACAAATTAATGAAAATTACAAAACCACAACGTCACCAATTGAATTTCCCGGCAAAACTCCAGCATACATTTTCTAAAATAAATCATTGACCCCTTGACAACATCTGACGCCTGACAAGCACGGAACCATTCTATTCTTCTTCTTTTGGCATATGTTCCCATCCTCATCCCTCCCATCCCCAATATCGCTCTCGCGCTATCGTGTACTTATCATCTATGATCTATGGTCTATCATATAAGGTTGCAAGTTATATGCAAGTTGTCAATGGGGAGTTTTGCCGTGGAGTTCAATGGGTGATGGAATTTGTAAAACCTCATAAATTTGTGTTATTTCGGTACTTAATGTGTAATATTGGTAGAATATTAACCATTAAATATTCGTTATCTTGCACAAGTGTGGGCAAGTGGTACAACTTCTAAAAATGTGCTATTTTGTGTTTGCCGCCAAAACTCCCAAGGAACTATCAGTAAAGCTTCTACCACTTTACTGAATCGACTGACATGACCTTCAGTAGTATTACTTATCATCTATGGACATACTCATAGATTGTACTGACTATATATTTGGACTTTGACTAGACTTAAGACTTGACGATTTAGGAATACGGTGTTGAAAATTGAAACGAAAGTTCTATTTCCCGCCTTTTTAACTTGACACTGGCAAATTGTTATAAGCCGATGCCATATATAAATAATAAAAAAAAAAAGTTGTCAATGTAAAAACCCAAATTATTGATTTCAAAATTTTGAAATTGGGTAAGGTGCTACCTATTGGTTTTTAGAGTTATTTTAATATTAATAAAATATGAATATACATGTGGATAGTGTTAAGCAGTTACAATTAGGTGGCGTGCATGAAGACGGAAGAAATTCAATGTTTCTTCATTTTCCAAGTAAAAGGCAAGTAAAAATATTATAAATAAACATTTGCACATTTAGGTTCATATTGCAATTTTAGAGCGCTGTGGCAAATTTAAAACTTTATATCTATGCTCTGCGACTTGCTTTATGTACATACAAAGGTTTTGAAATCGTTATATTGTATTTCGATTATTTTTATATCGTGATTCCAGCTGTTTCATATAACAGCTAAGTATAATGCGTTCACATAGTAATAACTATATATTTTATTTAAAAAAAACTAGAACACGACTACATAAATTCTATGTACATATAGCCTATGTTACCTGGTTATCTTTTGATAACGAATCTATTGAAACCTCAGTCATTAAAATTGTTTCAGTAATATATTGGAATAAACATACATACATAGATGACTATTGTCCAAAAGCCAAAAGGCTTCACCATAATCCGGGTTGAACCTAAAGTCATAATTAATATAGCATTTGTTATCTGACAATAATCATATTTTTTTTCATCCCCTTGTTGCAAACACATTCTAACATCACAAATCGTTTTGTAAACAAGTAACAAATTGTTTTGCGAGAAAGAGATGGGTGTTTTTTTGCTTATAATTTTTAATCATGTTAATCTAAATACCTATTTCTTTTAGATTTATGTATCTTTATTCAACAATTTTAAAATTTAATTTATAAAAATGTGATATTCCACACTAGGCAACATTCCTATTGTCAATTTCTCTTTCTTAAAAATAGTGTATGAGGCTTTAACTCTTATTATTATAGTGAATCTAGTATATACACCATCTATTCTCAAGCTGGGGTCGAGTTTGTTTTTAAAGGAGGCTGCAGTCTATTGAAAAATAATAAAAACAAACTTCATAATACAGGTACTTGTTCTTTTGTATTGAACGTCGACCAACCGTAAACCAGTGAAGGCTAATATAACATATAGCTGATAAAAATAGCGCGCTATGTACATATTATTATAATAATTGTAGAGTGATAGGGTCGCAAGACTTTTTACTTAACTTTTCGCCTTTTCGTCGATTGTGATATAGAAATGGTTGAATAATGATGGTATACACTATAGTTCATTCATTTTAAGTTTGCAGTGAGTTCTTCTTTTTTAAAAATGGCTCCTTAGTGAGTCGCCAATGTCAGAGTGTGTTGACCCTAATCTTGGTGTGTTGGCTAGGAAAACAGCTGAGCAACAATGTCCCAGTCTCATCCGGCAAATTGTTGAGCACACTGTTTGTTTGAATTTAAAAAAAACATGGTCCAACTGTAATACTATTTTGAATATCAAAATAGTGTTTTCCTTTATTTTCACTAGTTCTGGCCCACACATTTTGCTACCTGATATTCATGTGAGTTTTAGCTAGGGTAATTAAATCTTGGCAATAAACCATATATTGACTTAGTCCACCGTTGTTATAGCATCTTTAGCATAAGCATCTACAGTTTCATAGCCAGTTATTCCACTATGACCTGGTATCCAAGCCAGAACCACTTGGATACCTTCTGTGTGGCACCTAAAGAGAAGCTGTCTTATTTTCAGGACCAAGGGGCATTTACATTTGGAGTGAAACTGATTGGAGTTGATGGCCTCTAGGGCACTTCTGGAATCAGATAGTATAATGGATTTGTTGAGACGATGGGACTCAACAAACGATAGTGCCTCCAAAATAGCCAGGGTTTCCCCTGTGAACACAGACGAATTTGGAGGAAAAATTAAAATTTAGAACAACATTGACCCTCTGAATCCATACTGCCACTCCAACACAGCTGCTCTCCAGAAGCTTACATGCACTGTAAAAATAGGCAGCCAATTCTCAAAGTGCTGGTTAATAATATGTTGAAATTGAGTGTTAGCCAAGGCAGAGCCCTTATCAATTGGAAAATTTAGAAGCACTCTTGAAGAAAGGGTTAGTGCATTATAGGCAGTAGAAAAAAGGGGGTTGAGTCTATGTTGGAAAATAGGACATGGAAGGCGGGAAAGTGTATGGTAGCTAATCAAGGGACAAGGAAGTTCCTTATGCAAACAGTAGCTTGAAGAGCTAACTAACTGCAAAAGGATGTGGAGTTTACTAATGAGTGGATGAGATGAGTATTGAAATAATTTAAACACAAATCTATCTGACATATACTGTCTCCTAATGTTAAGTGGGGGATTCAATTTGAAGTGCATTAATTGGTGAGGACCTCATGGCCCCAATAACGATTCTCAACGATTTAGACTGAATTTTGTCAAAAGTATTCAGTGGTAGTTTCTTGCAAGGTTCTAAAAGAAAGGAGTCATAATCTAAATTTCTTCGAACCAGAGCATTGTACATTAGCTTCTGCGTGCAAGGATGTGAAACCAGACAACCAGACACCAGAGAGTGAATGTAAGATGTTTATACTTTTCTCGCATATTTTCGCCACATGGTTAATATGATGTACACCAGTTAGCCTAGAATCTAAATAAATACCCAAAAAATTCACTCTACCCTTCACCGGAAAAACCTGTTGATTGGATTCAATACCGATGTTAGGTATAATTTTGGATCTGGTACTGGTAAACACAACGACAGAACTTTTGGCAATAGAAATAGATAGGACATGTTGGATAGACATCCAGTCGTTGAGGTAGCTAATGGCAGAGTTTAGGCGAGCGGAGCATTCAAGGCGCAATATCTTTTGAGGCACTGTACAAGTCTATATCATCTGCATACTGGAGGATCTAGCAAAACCTATTGACAGATTATTGATTGTCTAGATCAGAGGTATATACAGGATGTCGCGTAAATCGACATCAAGCCGTAAACCCGTGATAAGCCAAGTTACAATAGTTATCAGAAAAATTAAAAAAAAATCCAAGTAATGTGTCTCAAAAAATACAAAGCTTTTAAAAACATCGAAAAATCGACATCTTGTGGTGGTTTTTTAGTTCCCGGCACTACAAATTTCTACTTTTTTTGTAATTTTTTTTTGTATGTAATCCTGAATAATGCTTTAGTAAACTGGTGCCTAAGATTTAAATTTTTTTTTTTCAATTTCGTCAATTTTTTCTTACTTACTTAAAATGATTCAAGTGTACCTAGGACTTTCTTCTAAGTGATATTCTGATTTGGATGAGACGGAGAGAAACATACAATGAGTGTAAGAGAGACAGATATTGACGCCACAAATACGCGAGACGGGTAGACACAATGCTACTAGTGTGAGCGAGACAATGTCGCTATTGTCCATGTTCCCGACGTACAGCACACAAAATACAATAGATCAGTACGTTACTCTACTTCGTTTACTGCGCACACCGTATTCGTTCGTCTTAATTTCGTACATACCACTTTTTGCTTTGTTTATTGGACTCGATTGCTTGTGATTTGGATTTGGACTGTTTAGTTTCTCTTTTAACGACCTTTCCTTTCTCCTGGACTATCGTTGATCGTGTGATTGTGTAGTACCACCATGTCGGTGTACACCGCACAGGAATATGCCAACATGCATCTCATTTATGGTGAATGCCGATGCAATGCTAGTGCTGCAGCTAGGCTTTACCGCCAAAGATACCCAAACGCTGCTAGTCATCCCGATCAACGAGTTTTTGTGAATGTGCACCGTTCACTCTCAGAGGGACGATTCCCAAGCCAAGTACACAGTAAAGGAAGAAGTCGCTTGCCTTACGATGACATCGTACTACAAGCAGTCGCAGAAGATCCAAGTACTTCAGTACGACAAATTGAAGAAAGCACAGGAATGCCCAAAAGTGTAGCCCATCGAATCATGAAAAGTCATGAGCTCCACCCATACCACGTCACGCGAGTACAAACTTTACTACCCCGGGACTATCTCCCAAGAGTTACGTTTTGTGAAACGATGTTACAAATACACCGGGAAGATCCACGATTCATAGACAAAATTTTATGGTCCGATGAGTCCACTTTTAAAAAAAGATGGGTACATGAATCTACACAACTTACACGAGTGGCATGTAGATAATCCACATTTGATGAGAGAGGATAGATCCCAGTATCGATTCAAAATAAACATGTGGACCGGGATTCTAAACGGGAGAATCATCGGACCTTTTGAACTGCCAGAGACCTTGAATGGCGACATTTATTTGGTCTTTTAAGAAATCATTTACCAAATTTATTGGAAGACGTACCTCTGCACATTTACAGAGACATGTGGTTCCAGCAAGACGGCTGCCCGGCGCACTATGCCCGTTCAGTGCGAGATTATTTAGATAATGAATATCCAGAAAGGTATCCAGAAAGATAAGGTAAAGGTATAAAGGTATATAGATGTGGATAGGGTCTGGTACTATTTCGTGGCCAGCCCGTTCACCTGATTTAAATCCGCTAGATTTTTTTTACTGGGGAGCTGTGAAAGAAAAAGTGTATACAAAGCCAATTGAAAATGTAGTTGAACTACGACGACAATTAACGCAAGCAGCTGAATTGGTTAATAACGGCAGATTTTCCCGTCTGAGAAAGCGGTCTTTTTTAAAAAGATGTCGAGCTTGCATTTATTCTGGTGGGAGGCAGTTTGAACATTTGTTATAATGTAATAAAATATTTTAGACTCCAAAAATTTGTTTCAATTAAAAGCTTCCTAAAAACACCTTTCCTAAAGTTAAAAGTAATGAGACACTATGGCCCCCGTGGCCCGTGATATTCTTTTACTTCTTGGATTTTGTCTCTCTTACACTCGTTGAATGTTTCTCTCCGTCTCATCCAAATCAGAATATCACTTAGAAGAAAGTCCTGGGTACACTTGAATCCTTTTAAGTAGGTAAGAAAAAATTGTCGAAAACTGACTTCCTTTACAAAAATCAATATTGTCTAAAATTTAAGAGACAATCTAGCAAGTGTCATACCATTTTGGAATCCTTATTAACTGCGCCAACTTTTAAAATTACCTGCCAAACAAGCGTAGTACATTTTTTTTCCAGTACAGTCAGTTAAAGTCGAGCAAACTATTAAATTCGAATCATTGTTTTGGGCAAAAAGCATTTCCTTTCAAGTCGGAGTCGTTTGATTTAAATTTTAGGCACCAGTTTACTAAAGCATTATTCAGGATTACATACAAAAAAAAATTACAAAAAAAGTAGAAATTTGTAGTGCCGGGAACTAAAAAACCACCACAAGATGTCGATTTTTCGATTTTTTTTAAAAGCTTTGTATTTTTTGAGACACATTACTTGGATTTTTTTTTAATTTTTCTGATAACTATTGTAACTTGGCCTATCACGGGTTTACGGCTTGACGTCGATTTACGGGACATCCTGTATATTATAGAGGAGTGGACTGAGGACATTACCTTATGGGAGGCCTTTGTGAATAATTGAAGAATTTTGGGAAGAGATGGTAAGAGAACGGGAAGAGAGGTAATTGGAGTCACCCTTGCTGAGACACTCAGCTCTTGCAGTTTTTGCCTGAGCGCCGAAAGATTGACATTGTCGTACGCATATGACACATCCAAGAACATCGCCACCACATGTTCCATTTTCGAAAAAGCAATGCGAATATCGGTTATCGGTGTTCCCACACTGTCCGTAGTGCAAAATCCTTTTCGAAAACCGAACTGTGTTTTAGATATCACACCCCGACTCTCCATTAGCCATTCCAACCTGTTTTTGATTAAGTGTTCTAAAATTTACCCTAAAGTGGCCGAAAGAGCTATGAGTGGAAGATGTCATTCAGAATGTTCAGACATAGGCGTTGTGTCTCTGGTCCACTGTTGAGAATAAAAGCAGTATGGAATTCCATCTGCACCAGGGGCGGTATCCTTTAATGAATCTAAAACCAGAAAAAATTCCTCCTGAGAAAATGGTGATTCGAAATAGTTTGATGAAGATCCTAAAGAAGTACCAACGCAAAGTTCTTCGAAGGATGGAGCCGTCGGAGGAGCCAACCTTTGCGAAAATACGTCAACCCATTCAGAAGGATCATTAGACTGACGGTAATCACTTTACGACAGGGAACCACGGAATTTCTTAATGTTACTCCAAACGATCCGAGGGTTAAGATGTGGGAGAGAGACTTAAACAGAACTGTCACCAGCCTTCTTTCTTTTTTCGGAAAATAATTTTGAAACCTCAGCCGAAATCTTTTTGTAATTAAGAAAATTTGTCATGGTCATCTTGCGTAGAGTTTTTCAGCATCCTTACGACGCTTACAAGCTGTAGTACATTCGTCATCCCACCACGGATGAGACGATTTCCTGTGTGTTCAAGAGGGATTGATCTTACCGCAGCTTGCAAAAGGATGTGCTTTAAATTTTGGTATTGAATGTAAATATCATTTGTGTTTAAATTGGGAATAAGACTAATTTCTGTGTTATTATAGTTTATATAGTATAGTATACTTAAACTTTAGTATTGGTGGATAGGGGTCTATAGTCTGTCTAGTCGAGAAGTTATCATTATACTTATAGAGAAATTATCACTACCATTGGAACTGCAAAGGACAGACCATGAACACAAAGAAGAAGTAGATGGATGATGATGGCACAATGAGAAATCTACTACACTCTTTGGGTTTTGCAAAGAAAAAAATACACTTTTACTATTATGAGTTGGTCCTCCTTTAATTGTAATATGTAAATATGTTGGTATATGTAATTTGTAATATGTAAATCAATGTCGTCGTAATTTGTAAATCAATGAAACAATGTTATGTTTCATTGAATTACAAATTACGAAGACGTTTTGATGATCTCTATGGCTCGATGGTAATATCGCGTTGGCGCTTAAGCTTGGTCATGGATGTGTATTAAATCAAAGTAAGCATTATATACAGGGTGTCCCAGAAAGAATGGATAATCCTGGAGTGCCTAATAGTACGGCTATCAGGCGCTCAAATAAAAATACACAAAAAAAAATTCGAAGTGGTGCCAAAAATTTGAAGTTTAAAAAAAAATGTTTTTATTGACCTTACTGTACTTTCATGTACACTACCGTTTTTTGTGTATTTTTATTTCAGCGCCTGATAGCCGTACTATGAGCACTCCAGGATTATCCATTCTTTCTGGGACACCTGTATACATATATGTATAGTACCTACTTAAAATATTTCTTATGTCTGGTACCTGTGATGCAAGTTCTTCGGAATCTTAGTATGGCACCGGATTGAGGTAGTGTTAGGTGTGGAAGCGTCTATACTCCATAGATTAAAGATATTTTTAAATTATTATGGTTCCGTTTGACGTCTAAAGTCCTCTTAACGTCTTCTTTCCGCATTACAGCCGCTAGATGTCGTTTACCGTTACATATAAGCTCCCGTCGCTGCTCCCTCTACGTTTCGAAGGTTGATTTCAGCCCTCATCACTAGCCGGGCGGGTACAATACCGACGGTGGTCAACTTTCATGATACCCCAGTGGTAGGGAATTTAATATGAACCACAATACGGTACAGGTGGAATATTTTTATCTTGGTAAATTCGTGGGGCATGTACGAGTTTGTCTCTCAAAAAAACGCATGACGCGTCGTAATAAATAATTTTTCAAGCATCTTAGTTTGTTCGTATTACATTATACCAGGCTGCAAGTAATAAGTGTTGAGTTAATAGTTGTCACCTGATTGGCGAGAACGCACACTCTTGGGTGTAATTCTTTTAAACAAAACTAGTCCCAGCTGTAAAGGCAAATTCTTATAGGATAAGTTTATAGAATAAAAAAAAAAATTGGATTCAATCGTGGTGATCTAAGAACAGAATCACTTCACCAACATAATTTCCTTAAACACTAGGCCGATATGGGCCAGCATTCACGATTACAATAATTGTGTCGTATGTAAAACTATATTTTTATATTATACGGTACGACTCGGAAGCTTAGGATCAGCGTTCATTTTTGTGAACTTATTCAGATTTATCAACGGCTAATTTGGTTTACACCAACAAGATTTTTACCTTAAAAAATTGAAAGCTCGAACAGTTTCCTCACATCTCACATATAAACTGGTATACTCATAAGTATTAATTAAGTCGCTTTTGGGATTATTTTGTTACTTAAAAACATTATCACATTGATGCATTATTTACAAGCCACCAGGACATAACAAACAAGTTTCTCATAAAGGACTTTGGTCGTCAAACGGAACCATAATATAGAATTATACCTTCCAATAAAATTGCTATTATGTTCCAAGACTTCCTGGTGTTCAGCCTCATCATTATGAGACTCTAACAATGATCAGTTATTTCAAATATGGCGGCCTGGGGCTTTCATCTAGTTCACATACTTACCGGAAGAGGGAGCTGCGCAGGGAGCTTATCTGTAACGGTAAACGACAACTAGCGGCTGTAATGCGGACAGAAGACGATGTACTCTCATAAAGGACTTTGGACGTCTTGGAACATAATAGCAATTTTATTGGAAGATAAAATTCTATACATATTAAAACATTCTATTTCAGCTGTATTCCCGGAGAAACAGAGGATGATGGCGCCGCCCTAACTGTAAACTTCCAGTCATCTGTCAAGTAGCTGTCTGTTGTCAGTCGCTCCAAGATGGAGGTTTTGTCTGTGGTAGAGGAGCACGTGTCTCTGGAGCAGCTGGTTGGCGATCTTTTCCCAGACACCGACGAGCCTCTGCCTATACACGGTAAGTTGAACTTCAACACTCTGCTTCATAATGTCAGTTAAACGGCCTACCACACGTTTGCACTACTGCAAATCCTGTGTACCCAGGATCGTGGTAATGAAGTAGAAAAAACCCCTTAATATTATCTCAGACATAGTATGAGATCCCAAAGCTAGAATGCTGCGTTGATTAGCGATCCATAGGCCGCTGGTATACTATTTCTTATAAAGATTGCAGTGAGTCATGAGTGCAAATGTCAAAATTGATCAATAACGCTTAAGCCATGTTCAATGTTGGCCTGAACAAAAAGGGTTTTCATTTATTATTATTTAATGTTCATATTCACCAATTGAGGTAAACTTTTAAAACAGTCCACGGACGCGTCTTTGTTCAATTTCGACAATTGCAATAATGACACGCAAGTCACAACATTGTTAACGCGATTATATTATGGTATAGTTGTTTCCAACGGCTGGGTATTATTTTTTAAATCAACCAATTTTCGCCCACAGATTTCGCTGACATGGAACTGAATCTCACACAGAGCGCGTTTACTAAACCGACAGACTTCATAACAGAACAGAAGAAGACGGAAAGTGTTAAACAATTTAGTCTGAGCGAGAAGAGAGAATCGAAATTTTTCTTCGGTGCGAAAGAGGAGGATAGCAACAAGCTGTTCTCCTGCGATGTATGCGGTTTGAGGTTCTCTTACAGGAGCTATTTGAACAAACACAAAAAGAAACACATCGGACAAGAGAATCTTTACAATTGTGATCGTTGCTTCCTAAAGTTTCCCTCTCAAAAACTATTGAAGCAGCACAAAACAAAGCATACCGTAACATTTCATCACTTCTGCAGCGTTTGTGATGCAAAATTTACCTCGAAAAGTGGATTAAAAGTACATAAAAGGTTGCATGCAGGCGAAAGACCGTTTACATGTGATTTGTGTCCTAAGAAATTTACTTCTAAAGCATATTTAGACAAACATAAGAAACTGCACTCTGCAGACAAGTCTTACGCTTGTAATATATGCGGTAAACTATTCTCAGCTGACCTGTCTTTGAAGATACATAAAAGGAGGCATGCCGTGAAAAGTACCAGAAGTTACTACTGCGATATATGCATGAAGAAATTCACATCAGAGAGCTACTTGAAGATTCACAAGAAAATACATGCAGAAAACAAACTGTTAAAATGTAAAGTCTGCAAGAAGATATTCAGCTCGGAAATATATTTGAAGATACATAGACGAAAGCATGCTTTGCCAAAATCAGATAGCACTTTGTATACTTGTGACGTATGTGACAAAGAGTTTAAGTCTGAAAGCGTTTTGGAGATACACAAAACGGTTCACACTACACACATTGACAAACCTTCGTTCAAATGTGAACTTTGCGGCGTGAGACTGCCGACCAAAGATATATTAGAACGACACAAAAGTAAACACAAGGAGCAGAGTTTACATAAATGCACCGTTTGTAACAAAATGTTTGCGTCTCGAAGATATTTGAATATACATTACAAACAACACCCGGACGATAGACCGTTCTCGTGTAACGTATGCTACATGAGATTCACACTCAACAAATATTTGATCGCTCACAAGAAACTCCACAAGGGCGAGAAAATAAAACTCTACAACTGTAATGTATGCCACGAAAAATTCACAGCGAAAATATTGCCAGAACACAAAATAACACACAAACTGCTCGGCGACAGACCTTACAAATGCGACATCTGTAGTCTCACCTTCACTTTGAACACACACCTAAAACTGCACCAGAAAACGCACACACAAACAACGATATACAAATGCGAACACTGCACAATGACGTTTAAAAATAAATGGCACCTACACAAACACGAAAAGTCGCACACGGACGTCAAACCGTACATCTGCGACATATGTCAGATGAGGTTCCGCTACAAAAGTCACGTGACAGTCCACGTCCAAATTCACATGAATGCCAAACATTTTCGTTGTAAGGTGTGTTTCAGACGGTTTCCCAATAACAGTGGTCTGAAACGCCACCAACTTACTCATAAGAAGGTGAAAGATAAGCCCCACGAGTGTGAGGTTTGCGGCCAAGCGTTCGTGCGTAACAGCGACCTCAAAAGACATTCTCGAGCGCACACCGGCGAGAGAAAGTACGCATGCGATCAGTGCAATAAAAAGTTTTCGCAGAACTGCAATTTGCTGAGACACAAGAAGTTACATGAAACAAACTCGATTAAATAGATGTAGTCTTAGCCTGGGACTACATTATCCGGCATCTCTCCGGTCGGAAAAGAAACAGCTTCGAAAATAGAACTCTGCGCTAATACAATAGAGCTGAAAATCGAACACACAAGCGTCGTGTTTTTAAAGTAATGTCGTGTGTTGCCGTCTCTCTGTGTCCGGCCCGAGACATTCCGGATCATGTAGTTCGAGACGTGTAGCGCGACACATATTCGGCAACTATACGTGTACTCTGTTCAGATACTAATATAGATAATGTATTTTAATCCAAACATAAACACATAATAAATTATTATTTTCCTAATTTGGTCGAATTTAATGTTTTGGGTTACGTTAAGATTCAATTTGATCTGACCAGGGCTGTTGGGAACTGTAAGTGCAAACGATAGCGCGATGTAAGAAGCGTCCAGGGCCATCTATTCGCAGCACATCGAACTAATCTCGTGTAACAATTATTATTTATTTTATTTTATTTTCCATAAGACACAAATACATCAGATCATTAATAAGATGATTTTTTTGCACTTATCAAAGTAACTTAACAACTTCAATTACATAATATGATCACAACATTTAATTTTCCAAACAGAACCATTTAACAAAATTATACAAATAGACTCCATTATCTCTATAGATAATAAATACTATTTGCACCAAGTAAAGTAACCCGAAATCCAGTTATACATATGGACAACATTTCCTTTACAAACAGAAACCAGTTGGCAAAAATAGCTCATGTTGAAACTAAACAGATAGTACAGTTTAATACAAAGTGTTACTGATAATTTTACAGTAATTCCAGTAATCCACGTATACTCCATACGAACACCGTTCATGTTTACTGCGTGAGTAGCTTGCTTATATCGCGTGTAAACTGCACACAAAGCTACTACTAGCTTTTGCGCAAGGCTCCGCCCACGTAAATACACATTTATCCCACAGGAACTTTTTTTAAAAAGAAGCTTAAACTACTATCATACCAAATTTCATCATAATCCGTCCAGTAGTTTTTGCGCGAAAGAGTGACAAACGTCCATCCATCCATCCCCACAAACTTTCACATTTTTAATATTAATAGGTTTTTATATCAACTGACATGTAGTTGATAAAAAGAGGGGACATTATGGTGCAAACATCTCTTTCCAACGTAAGTAAACAACCTTTAAAAAATTAGGTAACAATTTTAATTATATTTGCATCACCAATGTTAAATTATAGTTCCCACAGCAATTATAGAATAAGGAAAGGTCTTAAACCAAATCCTTTATTGTTATTATTTCTGTATATTTCTATTAAATTGTTAATTTTTAAACGTACAGCTTGGCAAAAAAGTATGACGAGGTGACAGCAGGAACTAAAACATTTTAAACTATAATAATACTATGGACGCTTCAAACCACGTCAATCTGGCCCCGTGCTAAGTATCCGAAGAACTTGTGTTACAGGTACCAGAAAACGGGAAGTATATTTAATACTTTTATACTATACATATATTTAAGATTTTTATTATGTTATACACATTTAATACACATCCATGACCCAGGAACACAGAAAAACTTTTTGTTCCTTCGGCGGCATTCGAACCCGCTACCCCCGGCTTGAGCACCAACGCGCTGAACCACTGAGCCATAGAGGTCGTCGAACTGCATATCTTTTATCCTATATTACAATGACATATTTAATTTAAATATTTAATATTATAATAAATATCATATATTTCATTCCAATCTATTAAGGATAAAAGATGATACAATTGGAAATAATTTTAGTTCCTGCTGTCACCGCCTCATGCTCTTTTTTGCCAAGCGAGACCTATTTTCCTAAGTATTTGGCTGTATTGTATTTGGTATGTATAAAATATAAATAAGTATGTGCAATACATATTCAATAACCTGCACTGTTGTAAGGTTCAAATGTAATAATAAGTTACTCGTACAGCGATGTGTACCTAATATGCATTTGAATATATTGACTTGTTCATTATGCAATAAAAGAATATTGGTAAGATAAAATTGATATTTTCAATTGACTAAATGTAATAAATTATCTGAAAATTTCAACTGTCTAGCTATCGCGGTTCATGAGACACAGCCTGGTGAGTGGTGACAGACAGACGGACGGAAATCGGAGTAATAGGGTTCCGTTTTTAACCTTTGGGTACGGAACCCTAAAAAAGAAGAGTGATGTAAAAAAAAAATATTTCACTGAAAGTGATCGTCAAAGTATAGCTTCTATATGTAACCTTAAAATTGTAAATACCTATCATTAGATAATTTGTAATATAACTATTGTAATATAACTAGCGAGGTTATAAAATGCCGACATATTGTGAAATAAACATTCTGCTTACAATTTTACTCATTATTTTTCGTTATATTATAATACTAGCTGTTGCCCGCGTAAATACAGTATCCCAAAGGAACATTGTACATTTTCGGGATAAGAATATGTTTTATTCCAGAGCCTAAACTACTACCATACCAAATTTAATCGATATCCGTTTAGTAGTTTTTGCGTGACAGAGTAACAAACATCCATCCATCCTCAGAAACGTTCACATTTACAATATTAGTAGGATAACGAACTGAAACTCGTCAAATTGTAAAACGGAATATATGCCGTTCAACCAATCAGCGCGCAAGTTGCGTTCCGTTATACGATTTATGCGAATGCGTAAAATTGTATTAGAATGTTTATTTCACAATCTGTCGACATTTTATAATTTCGCTAATTATATTACAATGTAACGGTATTTACAATATTACGGTGACATATATAACAATTAATGATAATATATTCTTATGTGTTGCCATAATACTTATATATAAATAATATGTAGAATAGAATTTTTTGCTACTTACAGGCTATAACTTGTGTTTATTATGAGTTAACCAGTGACCCACAATTGAATTTTGTGTCACCTAACACACAATGTATATTGCACTTAATATTAGTGTGGTACAAATATTCTAGTAAAATAAAATTATTTTCTTCATATTTAAATATAAATTATTCAAACAATGTGAAATGGAAAAGCGCTCCATTGTGTACGTACTTCATAATCATAATATTTCTTTGCTAGAATATGGTAACAAAAATCATAATAAATATTTAAATGTAAATACCGTAAAAGCAATAAGTATTAAAAAGTTTTTCAGTAAGACTGCATTAAGTATGTCATGTATTAGTATTAATAAACCCATTTAAAATTTAAAATATCTTCAAATTTATATCCCGACCAAGAAAAAAATAATAATGCGGAAATTCTAGAAACTGGATTGTAATGTTGTGTGAAATCATCAAATATAACTAATAAACTTCCGGTAAGGATGCAATGTGACGACACAAACACACTAAACACATACGTAATAGTGAAACGGAACGTACTGTTTTTGTAAATAAATAGTTTTTTGACATCATATAAAGTCTATATCAAAACGTCGAACAGGATTACAAATAGTACCAGTATGACGTCACAGCATAGATGATCTATCAACCAACATGGCGAATAGTGTTTTCGGCGGTTTTTAAAAAGTGTATTTTTAAAATATTTATTTTGTAGGTTTTTAAGTTTCATTATAATGTATTTTGGAACGTAGCCGGGAAAAAACGTCAGTAACGTAAGTTTTTTATGTATAGTCTTTATTATTTTCTTTATACCTCGAATAGAACATAAAATTAATATTTTTATAATAAGGAACTTCGTACCTATCCGGTGTCCCACGACACCACACGGCTTTTTTTTTTGTGTAATAAAACAAATAAGAAGCGTTTAGGACATAAATAAAAACAAGGTCAAGTAGCCTGTTGTGCTTTTATAAACTGTATAATAATTAATACTTATGTCATTACGAGAAAAACGTAATTCATGACGATTGAAAGCATTTGCAGTGTTTTGTTATGGACCAAATAACATAATATACGAGGGGCGACTGAAAAGTTTTGAGCCTAAGGTATTAAAAATGCTGATAAAAATGTACAAAAAAATTATTTTTCAATATAGTCTCCCTGTATTTCAATGTACTTCTTACATTTATTGTAAAGAGCTTTTAACCCAATGAAAAAATATTCGCCGTTTTTGTCTTCAAAATGTTCATCTACGGCCATCTTCATTTCTTCGTCATTGGAAAATCTCCGTCCCCGTAGGTCTTTTTTCAAATTTGAAAAAAGATAATAGTCACTAGGAGCCAGGTCAGGACTGTAGGGTGGGTGGTTGATTTCCTCAAATGCTGTCTCGGCGAGGGCACGCCTTGCAACTCGCGCAGTGTGGACGGGCGCGTTGTCTTGCAAAAACAGGACTCCTTTTGTCAGTTTGCCTCTCCGTTTCTCAACAACCACTTGACGTAACTTGGTCAGCAATGCGGCATAGTAGTCTCCGTTCATTTTAGTATTTTTCGGAAGGTAATCAATAAACAAAATACCTTCACAATCCCAAAAAACAGTGGCCATGAGCTTGGACACCGATCTTTCCACTTTGAACTTCCGTGGCGGCTTTTCTCCCTTTTCTATCCACTGCATTGACTCCTGTTTTGACTCCGGATCGTACTGTCGAATCCAGGTTTCATCAACAGTAATAAGGCGAGAAAAAACGTCGTCTGGATTATCGCCACAGATGTCCAAAAACTCCTGTGAAGTTGTGACTCGACGTTGCTTGTCCAGCGGCGTCAGCATTTTCGGCACCCATCGCGCGCAGACCTTTTTCATGTGCAGGTGATCATGCAAAATATTTCCGATTCGTTCCTTGCTAATGCCCATGGCTTTAGCTATCTGCCACAACTTGATTCGCCGATCTTCCAGAACAAGTTTTTTTACTTTTTCAATGTTTTCTTCGGTAACAGCGGTGTTTGGGCGTCCTGACCTGGGGTCATCTACGAGTGACTCCCTGCCAAGTTTAAACTGTCGGTTCCAACGTTTGACGGTAGCAAATGAAGGTGCAGACTCCCCATAAACAGCTGTCATCTCTTCAAATATTTCCGTCGGTGTTTTATTCTTCTTTGTTAAGAATTTTATCACAGCTCTGTACTCCAATTTCGTGCAAAGTGCGGAAGACTCAGACATTGTGACGTTTACGATTCAATTACTAAAAGCGTAATGATGGAAATGACATGAAATTTGACATTTATGTTTCTAAGGATACCCACAATTAGTGGTATGATGCGCGAGTAATTAGTTGTACTTTAAGGTACTTAGGCTCAAAACTTTTCAGCCGCCCCTCGTAATCACTCATTTTGAACAAAAAAAGCCGTGTGGTGTCGTGGGACACCGGATAGGAACGAAGTTCCTTATTGTAAAAACCTTATGTTACGGACGTTTTTTCCCGGCTAGGGTATCTCTATCCATCCCTCCGCATCGCCCCATAAGGAACTTCGTTCCAAAAAAAAAAGCAACAAAATGGCAAACGGTCCAATATCGGCCTATAATAAGGCTGGGACTATGTATATACCCAGAACCTGGCGGGCCCGGGAAAATTCAGAGCACTGACAATAGAACTCTGGGCTTATAAAATAGAGTTGAAAATCGAAGTGTCGTATGTCGACCTGTCATATATGACATTGACTCGACACTTGTATGTTCGATGTTCAGCTTTATTGTATTGTATTATTGTAATCCGTATGTAGGCCTTACGGGTTCCGGACAATATAGCCCCAGCCTTAGGGGGTTCAAATGATTCGTCTTCACCCCAGGATCTCCATTTCACAAATTCACTACGTTCTGTCAAAACAACCTGTATAATAATATACCTATTTTTTGTAAGGTATACTGTATGTAGTTTTATATAGTTTGTCTTTACACGTGTCTTGGGCATCTTTATTTTAATAAAACGACTCTTCACAAAAATAAGCTTTATTTTTAAACAGTACACTTACTTATTAAAATATATAATTATATATGGTTTAGTTAAGTTTCATAAAACTTGAAAAATGCATTGAGTGACTTTGAAATATATTTTAACCTAAGTCTGTGACTATATGCTCCGGAATCCGGACCGCCAGTGAAAATTCAGAGCACTGAAAATAGAACTCTGCGCTAATACAATAGAGTTGAAAATGAAAGTTTCGACTTTCGAGTGTCGAGCTGTCATATATGACATTAAATTTTGATTCGACACTTGTGTGCTCGATTTTCAACTCTATTGTATTAGCGCAGAGTTCTATTTTCAAAGTTCAGAATTTTCTACGGCCTTCCGGATTCCGGAACGTATAGTCCCAGCCTAACTATACAAATTGCTGTTTTTTATTTGTCACTTAACTTTTTTGAGATCTTGAATCAACTACATTACATGGTTTTCATTTTCTCTAATGTTAATTTTAAATGTGACTAAATCTCGATCTTGTGCAAAAAACTTAAAACATCAAAACTAAATTAAAAAATATACATATAGGTATGTGAATATGAGTTAGGTAATAGTTATTCAATATTCCTCTCTGTGTCAGATACTTTTTACAGACAAAATGTGACGAGGACTAAAAAAAGAAATACCTAGAGGAAATATTTTTTTATGATAAGGGGATGAATTATTATGTTTTTATCTTGAATTATTGTAGAAATGCTTTATATTTATAATTCTTATTATTATTTGAATATCTTTATTAGTAGTTTATTCCATATAAACCTACATTCTGTACAGTTTTTGTTGTATAAACTGTACAAAACAAATATTTTAAATGTATATACACTATTGAATGTAGTTCATGTTGTTTATTCATAATTGTGTAGGCACAATAGTACGTTATGAATTTATATTATTAAAGTAATGTTAAACTTATAATTATTATTTGTAGATTTACAATATGCTTGTACCACAATCTTTGTACCTACACGAAGTCGGCAAACACAAATTAGGTGTAATGCGTTTAAGCACGTATATTTACAATTTGAGCTAATTAACGTGCTCGCTTTAAAAGCAAACGCACTGTGATCGCTAGCGATCTTTTTTAGCGTCGTGGTCACTAGTATCTGGATCGTGGTCACGGGAGTCTTGTTCGTGATCGTGCTTGTCTACGCCGTGGTCAATCTGTCGCGAGCGGCGGCGGCCGAGTGCAGCAGCGACTAGGTAACCTAAAGCACGTTACCAGTATATTATGCAGTGTTTCAACTAAAGTGGGGTTCACCAGAATAAATAAAAAATGTAAACATACATTTTCGTCACTTCGTCGCTAACATGAGTAACAAATCTGTCGTCCCGGGCGGTGCATATGTTTTTTCGATTAAATGAATCCGACCAAGTGAAATTGCTAAATCGTTTTAAATGTTACACGTATTTTAATTTGAGTTAATTAAGGATTTTTTCATTTTGACAGATGTTAATTGTTTATCAAAATTATACTTTGTTCTCGTAGTTTTTAGCACATAGCCGCGCGGCACTAAAGATCTAAGATTCTATTTAAGCGGTTACAGCGGCACAATTTGCAAGCTGCACCTATAAAACTGCAACCATAGATAAATACACTTTGTTGTAAAAAGTTAAAATATGATATGTAAATACTATGTGCGTCCCTATTGAAAAAAAAAACCCTTAACATGATCCGTACCTAAAGCGCCGCCGCCGAGCGCCGCCGCCGCCGCCATTTTTGCCCCCACTAGGGCTCCGAGCGGACCACCGACTAGCGCCCCTAGCGCAGCTCCGCCTGCACCCAGCGAGCCTGCTGCTATCCTGTCGCAGTAACATATAACTTTTATTAAATGGTTAAAAATGCAAATTTTTATACCTACACTAGCTGACCCAGCAAACGTAGTTCTGTCATATAAATTTATATAGCCCAGAGGTAAAAAAATAGAGTTTAACAACCTTTTCAGAAAAGTTAAAGTTAAAATTTTCGCTTCGTTGCGCTTCGTTTATGCGCTAGTACGATATTATTATTATAAATATAATTATATATTTAACAAGCGCTAACCTCTCGGCGAGTGCGAGCTGAGTCCTTGCCTCCTTCACGTTGTCCGGCCGCCACCTCCACGTTGTCGGTCACCGAACTCACCTGACATGTTACAGATTTATACTTTTATTTTTATAGAATATTAAATAAAATACAAAACAAAAATCAGTAACCCCTGACGTTGTCAAGCAGTAATCGAGATGATGATGAGTTATAGCTAAGAACATTCTCGATTAACTCATCTGTTTGGGAGCTATGTTGCCACATACACGTCACGTTTGCGTCAGGGGTTAAAATTAGGGTAAGTTTCGTAAAATGTGTGTATGTCGTACACTAGTGGATGTCGTGCGTGTATTATGTAGTCAGTTGCTGTTAACTAACAGCCTCCGCGTGGACTAGGGTTAAGGCTTGGCTCTCGATTCGGAGGTGGTGGATTCAATTCCCGCATTGGAACAACAAAAAATGTTGTAATGTATCTGTGTGCCTCACGTGGTCGCGCTGCGCGAGCGCCGCGGCCTGCACGCTCTGCCAGGCGTCGTGCCAACGCGCGCACCTCCGCCTGCAGCTCGCTCCAGCCGCGCAGCGTCGCCTCACGCTCACGTAGCGACAGCTCCTGGAAATTCGCAGCCCTAGCATAATTGCAAAAGACGCGACGCGACTTGTCCTCGTCTGTCAAGCGACTTATCAAAAGTGATACGTTATATACAAAGACAAAACATGGTATAGCTTATCCACTGTGTAAATATTTTTATTAGTAAGGGGGAATATGTGTAGTATAATAAAAATCTTAAACATATTTCCGATGTCTGGTAACTGTGATACAAGTTCTTCGGATACTTAGTACAGGACCAGATTGACATGTTGTGGAAGCGTCCATGATATACATATGTAATAAAATATATTATATTACTCATATAATTGTCAAATATATTATAACATACAATTTTTATATCAAACGAAAAAAAAACAATTTTATATTGCTCAGTTATACATTGAGTGAGCTTCGAGTTTCTTACGCCGGTTCTGCTCGCCGGGCTAGTTTCCGAACCGGTGGTAGGCATCATGTAGGACAATTATATAAGCGTTATTTAATAACCTATATGCAAATATATATATTTTCTAGTTTGGACAAGTTACATTTTTTTTCATACAAAAAGGGATTTGTATATAAATAAATATCGATAAATATCCGAGTATTACGGTCTTAATTATAATCCGACGTCTGCGTGAAAAAAAGGCTAGGAAACTCTGATCTAAAGCGACTGGTGGCAGTAGAGCCTACGAGACATTATGTAAAACTTTTCACTTTTCTTCAGGCACTGGTTATAGGTGTTTTAATTTTGATTTATATTCTAAACATTCAAATAAAATATGATGTACATAAGTTTACAATTACACATTATAATGTTATTATTAAATAAGTGGTTATAATACACATTATGTCTTGTTTTAAAGTGATCTAAATTGCCGTGTCCATAATAATTGACTTATCAATTTAGGTCAGTTGGAATTTACTTTTCTAGTTTACTTTATTAACCGTGTTTAAAATATTATAAGAGTTTAAAGGCCTGTTCCACAATCTACTGGAATACTCAGAAACTTGTTAGAAGTTTGTGAAACAGGTCCGTAACATAGCAAAAATGTAATATTTTAAACATAATTGTTGCGGTGTGAAATCAAAATATTATTTTACTTTAAATACTTGTTACACACAGCTGTACAATAAATATATTCTGAATGTCCTTCGGCAATCACGTATTTCTATGGCAGATGATGTTTGGAAAACGAAGTTTCCACGAAAGTCATTAAGAATGCATATACTCTGTTCAGATACAATTTACTCTAAACATAAACAAATTTATGTGACAGTATAAATTCTTTATTGCATCTTAAATGAGTGACATTTAAATTGTTTGCATTATGTTTTCTATTATTCTTTTTGTTTGCGTTCAGAATACATTCTTAAATTAAAATTCTGGAAATTTTTCATACCTGGTCATCAATTTGCAACTGTACGACGCCGGTGCCGAGCGTTCGTTGTGAATCGTGATCGCGCGGATCGTCGTGGTCTCTGGTGTCTGCTTCGTGGGCGCCGTGAGCGACCACGCCCACGGAATCCGTTGATATGGCGCTACTTGCGACTGTTAGGTCATTCGTACGCTGTACCGATATGGGTGCAGTTTCTGAAATGTAAATAGTACTGGACCTTTAACTTTGGCCAAATCTCTACGGATTTCAAGTTTGACCATATTTATAATATGTTACTTTTTGACTTGATAACGTCTTATAAATCAATGAACGCCTGCCGCACGCACGAAAAATTGACACGTTCCGCCCGAGCCGAGCAGCGAAGCGAGAGCGTGGAACAAGCGATAGAGAGGCACGATCGGCCTAAGCGTTGGGTTTGTGATGACGTTATCACATAAAATTATCGTCCGTAAACCGCATAACAGACAACCATTTTTTTTCTACTATTTTTAACGGAATACTTAGTCTATCGTATTATTAGTTTAGATTGTTTCGCCTTAACCTTATAAATAAAATAATAAAATAATCATGCCACAAAAAATACGCACGACGCAAAACAATGTGTATGTTATATTAGGTAATGTTATTAAAAATAAAAAAAAATCCAAAATTTTAATAATTAATATGAATTATCATTTTTTTAAAGCGTTTTTTAGCATACACTTAAAGTCGTCATGTAATGAGATTATTCTGCTTTGGTATGATTATATTAATCAATTAAGATTTTTTAGTTCTGTATGACTATGATGTAACGTGAGACATTAGTTTAAACCTGTAATAGCTCACCAAGGCGTTGACTTCGCTTTTGTCCAATCCTTACCAGATCTATACAGCTACGTTCTATCACACCTATAAGTATATAACTACTTATGTACTACTGTTTACTACAACTTAGAAATATACAGTCACCCCCTTACTAATAAAATATTTACATAATGGATCTATACAATGATTTGTCCTGGACTGTCAAGCGACTTCCAACGTATAAGACAAGGACAAAATATTATATCGCTTATCCACTGTGTATATATTTTTATTAGTAAGGCGGTCAATCTAATACATATTGATACTACAGGTGTTTCTGTTTATAAGTACTCTGGTCACGCTTATGGTTATGTACTGTAAAATACAGTAAGTTTAATATATTTCTCTCTTTTGTAAGCCTCCAATAATGTATTATATAATAGGCGAGGCAAGGCTTTATTAAAAAAAATGCGAACAAGGTTGGAGGTCAATGGTCAGTGGTTAGCACGTTGGCGCTCAAGCTGGAGATTGCGGGTTTGCATCCAGCCAGAGGAACAAAAAAGTGTTTCTGGGATGTGTTAAATATGTGTATAATATAATAAAAATCTTAAACATGTATAAAAGTATTATTATTAAGTAAATATCCTCCTAGTTGTCTGGTAACACAAGTAACACCTGTAACACAAGTTCTTCGGATACTTTCCACGGGGCCAGATTGACGTGGTGTAAAGTGTCCATAGAAATGATTATTTATTATCATTAATTATTGCTCCTTTTTATAAGCTTTAGAATTTTTTTTTTAAATAGATATGGCAAGGCAAGGCTTCGTTACAAAATTTTTTTGACCCTAACAACAAAACAAAATGCTTGCAGGTCAAAGGAGACCTCATCTCTAACATAAATACTATTTGAAACACTAACCAAGGTAATCCATTATAGCTCGATGCGTGTTCTCTCTTGCTTGTCGCGTGGCACGGTCGAATGCGTCGAGGTCTTGCGACCGCACACGACGTCTCAGCGCGTCCAACTCACGTAGTAGCCCACGCAGCTGATTCGCCACGCGCCGCGCGTGCGCCTGCTCCGACCGCACGCGCGGCCACGACTCAGACTCACCATACTGGAATGTGACCACAATTCAGACTATGAAGTGACCATGAACAAACACATTGACACATTGTGGACAATGATTCAGATTCAACATATTGAAAAATTAAAACTGACCACGAATCAGACTCCCAGATACTAGAATGTGATGGACATTTGATAAGAATCAGACAAGTTATATATTTACAATGTGACAATATATAAATAATATGTAGCGGCTAGGGATACCTAACCACTAACGATTTATATATTATGCCTAACTAGAAATTCTTCCAAATTTAATTTACTTATTTTAACTTTATAGATTTGAAATAAAAGATGCAAAAAAGAAATACTGTTATATTCACTATTTACAAAATTTAAATATAAAGTGAAACGAGCTAGCGAAAAATAGCGAATGGCAAAACTACAAACAAGTTACACTATTTATACAAATTAATAATTAATAATAATTACGACTCCAACTTGACCGTCGTTGCGCGGGAGTAGGGCGCCCGGAATATGGCCACTATGCGTATACAATAGATGTGCGTGCGGCCATATTGCAGTGGGCCTGGCTTACGCAATGCATAGCGACATCGGACCATATGACGTAAAGTGGCGTGATCTCGGTGCTGCGTTGAAACGGGTGAGCTAACTTGCATAGGTACTCGCCACACTACTCCCCCGGTGAGACCGTGACTACGGGCGAAAGTAATCCGGAAATCGGACAGTGCGCCCACTTCTAGTCTTCTTGGTCGTGCTTTGGTCTTCAACTGGTTGGCGTTCAAAGGTCGTGGTTGGCGTCTCTCTCGCAACGAATGCTGGTTTCACACGGTCTATTGTGACCTTCTGTGTCTTTCCCTTTACTTCAATGTCCACTGTCTTCTGGTCCCGTTGAAGTACCTTGTATGGTCCGAGGTACGGGGCTTCGAGTGGTCTTCGTGCTGGACCCTGACGTAGGAAGACATGGGTTGCTTTATCCAGGCCTTGAGGCACATAGAACGGTCGGGTCGAACTAGTGTGCCAAGACGTGGGTTGTGGTGTCAGCTTGTTCATATGGGAGCGAAGCCTGCTGATCAAACTGCTCATGTCCACCGGCACGTCGGAAGTGGAAGTGAGGAACTGCCCAGGCAACCTAAGTGGTTCACCGAAGACGAGTTCTGCTGCTGATGCCTGAAGGTCTTCCTTCCATGCGCTGCGGATGCCAAGAAGCACCCAGGGCAGCACTTCGGTCCAACTCGTAGTAGCGTGACTGATGATGGCGGCCTTGAGCTGGCGATGTAAGCGCTCCACCAGGCCGTTAGCTGCGGGATGATAAGCAGTGGTTGGGTGATGAGAGGCCCCGATTAGGGCGGCGAGTTCTTTGAAGGTGTGCGACTCGCACTGCCTGCCACGATCGGTGGTGATGTGCTCGGGGCAACCAAACCGCGCGATCCACCCAGAGGTTAGGGCGGCTGCGCAGGTCTCCGCAGTGATGTCCTGGAGCGGGTACGCCTCAGGCCAACGCGTGACTCGGTCGACGACTGTGAGGCAGTACCTGAAGCCAGAAGACAAAGGTAAGGGACCAACTATGTCTAGGTGAATGTGACGGAAGCGTGCTGATTGTGCGTTAAATGCTGAAAGAGGCGCTTTAGTATGCCTCGTCACTTTGCTTCTCTGGCACGACTGACATTCCTTAGCCCATTGTCGACAATCCCTACGTACTCCAGGCCAGACGAACCTTTCTGATATAAGGCGGACTGTTCCCTTCACACCTGGGTGACTCAGGCCATGAAGAGAGTCGAAAACCTGCTTACGGAATGTCTTGGTTAGAAAAGGGCGTATACCTGCAGCGGTGTCGCAATATACATCGACACCTGACTCTGGTATCCTTATTTTCTTCAGCTTGAGACTTGAGCCATTTCGGAGAAGATCCTGCAACTCGGCGTCGGCTTCTTGTTCTCGGGCCAGGGAATGGTAATCTAGGGGCAGACAAACTTCATTAATACGTGACAGAGTATCTGCTACCACGTTGTCCTTACCGGCCACAAATCTGATGTCAGTGGTGAACTGGCTTATGTAGTCCAAATATCGGAACTGACGAGGAGTACAGTTCTCACGAGGTGAAGCGAAAGCGAAAGTCAGTGGCTTATGGTCAGTTAGTACCGAGAAGGTTCTTGCTTCAACCATGTATCGGAAATACCTGATCGCTTCATAAATAGCCAGGAGCTCTCGATCGTACGGACTGTACTTCTTCTGACATGGCTTCAGCTTCCTGGAGAAGAAAGCGAGCGGCAGCCATTCTTGATCCTTCCTTTGTTGTAGGACAGCTCCGATTGCAGTCAGAAGCGTCGGTTTGGATTGACAGTTCCGCCTGAGGGTCTGGATGTACCAAGAGCGTTGCCTGTGAAAGACTCTGTTTACATTTGTCGAAAGCTTCTTGCAACTCCGGCGTCATGGTGACTGGATGCGAACCTTTGACTTTCGGTCCTGCCAAAAGGTTGTTAAGAGGTGCCTGCAAGGAAGCCGCGAAAGGTAGGAAGCGCCGATAAACATTTATCATTCCCAGGAATCGTCTCAACTCTTTAATAGTCTTGGGTGCCGGGAAGTCCAAAATTGCCTGCACTTTTGTGTCAAGTAGCTGTATACCTGCGGCGGAAACTCTGTACCCAAGAAACTTTACCTCAGTCTGACCGAAAGAGCATTTGTTGGTGTTGATGAGGACTCCGTACTCCGCTAGCCTGCTGAAGAGTTTCTTCAAATGTTCCTGGTGCTGGATATTATCGCGACTAAAGACCAAAATATCATCCAGGTACCCGTAGCAAAAATCTAACCCTCGCAGGACCTCATCCATGAATCGTTGAAAGGTCTGCGCGGCGTTACGAAGTCCGAAAGTCATGTATGGGAATTCGTACAACCCGAAGGGTGTTGTTATCGCCGTCTTTGGTATATCCTCCTCGGCGACTGGGATCTGATTGTAGGCTTTGACCAAGTCCACAGTAGAAAAAAATGTACTACCTACTAGTTGGTCAGCGAAGACTTGGACGTGCCTGATGGGGTATCGGTCTGGAATCGTACGAGCATTCAACGCCCTGTAATCCCCACATGGTCGCCAACTGTCGTCCTTCTTGCGCACTAGATGGAGCGGTGAAGACCAAGCGCTCTCTGACCTGCGCGCTGTGCCACTGAGCAGCATCTCGTCGAATTCCTGTTTGGCGACCTTCATCCGCTCAGGATCGAGTCGACGGGGTCTACTGGATATCGGCGGACCTGGAGTGGTGCGAATATGATGCACTGTGCTGTGCTTAGGAGTACCTGGTTTACCAGCAGGTCGCGTAATGTCGGGGAACTTCCTTAGGAGGCGATCATAATCCGTATTCTCCAGGGTTGTGCGGACCGAAGAAATATTTTCAGACGCTTGACGAGGTGCGGCAACTGTGATTGAAGTGACGCCGTCGACCAAACGATGGTTGCGGCAGTCAACAAGCAGGTTATAGAAACCTAGAAAATCGACACCGATAATTGGTTTGGAGACGTCTGCTACTATAAATCGCCAAGTGAATGCACGACGAAGGCCTAAATCCAAAGTCAGCGGCAGGTAACCATATGTTGCAATAACTGTCCCATTTGCAGCGAACAACTCGTACTTGGTTTTGATGCGTGGCTCCCGTACATCAGACCGCGGAAATACACACAGGTCTGAACCCGTATCTACTAGGTATTGTACCTTTGTTTTGCGGTCCGTGATGAACAGGCGGCTCGTTATAGCTAGGCAGTCGTTTGCCGCCACTAATGGCTGCCTGTGGCATTTCCCGAATTACCAGGCTTCTTTTTGTAGCTGCAAGGCTGTGTGCATTTCAATGCTCGATCGCCAAATCGGTAGTGGTACCAGCAAAAGGGGCGATCTCTGGACTGCGAGCGAGATCTGGAACGAAAACGTGACCTCCAAGGACCTCTGGATCGGGAGCGCTGGCGATCTCGTAGTTCCATGCTCATTGCCTCCAACTTCCTACTCAAATCTGCTACTGTCCGAGTCAACAATTCTACAGCAGAAGCAGGAGAACTGGTTGTCATTGGGGGGGCACTCGTGCCAGCTACTTGCCCATTCACTGTCACGATGTCATTTATTCTGTCCGCTAGCTCAGCGACGTTCTCGAGGCTCTCATTTCAACCTGTGATGCGACTATGGTTTGCAAGTTGGTTGGAAGTCTACTTGACCATATTGTCCGTATAATCTCCTCAGGTACTGTCGGACCGGCTAACTGCTGCAGGTAGCGGAGAAATTGCGATGGCTTCCTATCGCCAAGCTCCTCATGTAAAAAGAACTGCTTAATCTTCCGCTCCTGTGATGCTGACAATCTTTTGATCAGCTCGGTCTTCAGCTTCTCGTACTTACCTGCAGCTGGTGGAGAAATAACCAGGTCCCGAACCTCCATTGTATGCTGGGGGTCCAGTTGCGACAGGACGAAGTAGAATTTGGTGGAGTCCGCGGTAATATTTGATAAAGCGAACTGACCTTCCAACTGTGCAAACCATAGTATTGGGTCCTCCGGGTTGAATGCTGGTGTTCGTACTCCAACCCGGCACGCTTCTTGCAGCCCTTCCTTAGCGGCTCCAGGCGCAGCGGCAGGTGCAGTACCTTCATCCATCATTTTTCTACCGGAGTCGCCTGTGATGATGCTGATGATGAACCGAAGAGGCGTGTTCTGTCGCGGGTCACCAGTGTAGCGGCTAGGGATACCTAACCACTAACGATTTATATATTATGCCTAACTAGAAATTCTTCCAAATTTAATTTATTTATTTTAACTTTATAGATTTGAAATAAAAGATGCAAAAAAGAAATACTGTTATATTCACTATTTACAAAATTTAAATATCAAGTGAAACGAGCTAGCGAAAAATAGCAAATGGCAAAACTACAAACAAGTTACACTATTTATACAAATTAATAATTAATAATAATTACGACTCCAACTTGACCGTCGTTGCGCGGGAGTAGGGCGCCCGGAATATGGCCACTATGCGTATACAATAGATGTGCGTGCGGCCATATTGCAGTGGGCCTGGCTTACGCAATACATAGCGACATCGGACCATATGACGTAAAGTGGCGTGATCTCGGTGCTGCGTTGAAACGGGTGAGCTAACTTGCATAGGTACTCGCCACAAATATTATAAAAATATTAAAAATTAATATATAAATAATTAGTATATACTATAAATAAATAAAAAAATAATCTTTAAAAAATTCTTAAAATCTTATATTTTAATTTTTTTTTTAATTTTTAAAATCTTCTCGGTCTTAAAAAAAAAGTTGTAGTCATGTCATTCTAAACAAATTGAACAAAATATTGAAAATAAATCGATAAAACCAATTTACGTAACGCCGAAAGTAAATAAATATACATGTTTAAGTATTTGCAGTAGAACCAAATATAATCCATAGCGCCCCAAGTGGGCCAAACTGTGTGTAGATATCCCAAGCAATTCTCCCATACAACTGACAAGACCCGCGACGGAGGAAGGAACAAGGCCCGCAAGAGAGGAAAGAACGAGACAACTCCGAGAAGCCATATACTAATTTTTTGGCGAAAAGTGAGCCCAGGAACTGTCCCACGCTCAAGCCTACATTCCCCCAGAAAATGAGCATAATATAGTTCAAGGTTTTTTTAAATATTAGTTAAGCAGTTTTTTAATTTTTTTGTCTATAGTTTATTCTATTATATAACTTAATCTTTTATAGTTTATCTTTACCAACCTATGACAAGCAGCCAGGATGCAGGGACCTCCACTAATATTTCGACCGTGTCCTTGGGAAATCTGCTGCAATGCTCCCACTGTTCCCGATATTTTAAAAGCCAGCGGGGTTTGAACATCCATGTAGGCAAATGCCACAAACAGCTTCCAACCATCATTCCCCCAATAACCAATTCACTTCCGAACCCAATCTATCAAACAAATCTCTGGCAAGAAATATCCAACTTTAAACGTTTTGTACCAGTTCTAAGACGGATCCCTAGGGGTGCCAGAGTGACTGTAGCCCAGAAGCTTGCCGAGACAATACGCCACACAGTGCTGGAGAACTCGAGACAAGCCTGGGAAAATCTACTCACCTTTCCCTACCGATTTCTACATATCACTAGAGATCCGCTCAACAATGTCTCCCTCACTTCAAGAATCAAAAAGAATTGTGTTTCGAACATTAACATCAACCCAAATTTTTCTTCACATTCCTCAAAACATAACATCGTGAAAACTGTGGAAAATAAAATAAGTGAGGGAAATCCATTAAGGGTGCAGCGCGGCTCCTGTTTTCTAATGACACGGTCGCCCCCGACTGCCCAGAAACCCTCATCGCCCTGGAAAACAAACATCCATCACAATCCAATCCTTTCACAGTTTCCGATGACGCATTACCACCACTACAAACGTCGACAGACAAAGTACGCGGAGCCATCATGTCCTTTCTTCCGGGTTCAGCTGGCGGCCTCGATGGTCTCACCCCTCAGCATCTGAAGGACCTCACCAGCGGTTGCTGCGGGGAGACCGGCGAGAAGCTCCTGCATGAACTTACGAATCTGTGTAACCTGATGCTACGTGGAGGGGGATCGTAGACATTTTGTAGGGAGCTAACCTCTGCGCCTTGAGGAAGAGAGATGGTGGCATTCGTCCGATTGCTATCGGCTCCACATACAGGCGCCTTACAGCCAAACTAGCTTGCAAATCGGTCACTTCCCTCGCGTCATACTTCCAGCCAAAACAGCTCGGTTTTGCCTGCAAAGGGGGTTGTGAGGCCGCCGTTCACTCTTTCAGGACAGCTATCCACAATCAAGGCGATGATGTGTTTCTGAAGGTCGATGTCAAAAACGCTTTCAACTCAGTTGACCGAGGCGCCATGTTGGCCCAAATTAAATCTAAAGCACCTGCCATTTTACCATTTTTGCTCCAGTGTTACAACGACCCCACCAAACTCATTTACAAAGACCACCTCATCTCATCCGAAGTGGGCTGCCAACAGGGCGACCCTCTAGGTCCAGCAATCTTCAGCCTTGCTATACACCCGGTCATCGAGCTTCTAAATTCAAAATTTAATGTTTGGTATGATGGGACCCTTGGAAGCGATGCCCCCACTGTAATATCAGACTTCCGCACTCTGATCCGCGAGTTCCAAAAAATACGTCTGCAGCTGAACCTAGGTAAGTGCGAACTTTTTGTGCCAGACAGTTGTGGGGATAGAAACGCGATTATATCCATCTTTAAAGAAATAGCTCCACAACTGTCTGTCATTGACAAGGATTCGCTCTTCCTTTTGGGCTCACCTATTTTAGACGAATCTCTCCCGGACTTCATAGGTAACAAATTACAAAATTTTAATGAAACTTTAGACCGCCTCCTCCAAATTAACTATCACATGGCCTTTACCCTAATCCGTTTTTGCATTTTCGTACCTAAATTGACATATGTGTTGTACCGTACCGTACATGTACCGTACAACGGTTGTACGGTTGTTGTCAACTGTGGAAGTTCCCTCAACTTCTCAAACAGTTGGATGATACCATAAGACTAACACTCTCCAATATTTTGAACACAAATTTCGTTGATCGCGCATGGACTCAGGCAAAGCTTCCAGTTAGGTTCGGTGGCCTGGGTGTTCGAAAGCCCTCTGACATATCGCTTCCAGCTTTCTTGTCCTCAGTCCACGCGAACAATAGTCTTATCTCCAAAATACTACATCACCCATCCTACTCCAATACAGTTCCCTTTCTGGACGAGGCCAAGGACGCCTAGAGCGCAACTAGTGCTTGTAGCGAATTGCCTGACAATACTTTTTCACAAAGGCTCTGGGACGAGCCACTCTGCAGACTGGTACGGAATAATCTTCTTAATACGTCCTCCAGTCCTGTGGAGCGGGCTCGCCTGTTAGCTGCGGAGAAGTGGGAGCCTTTGGCTACAAGCATTACCGTCACCCAATACGGGCACATTGCTGGATCGAACAGCTTTCCGGTTAGCCACTTCCCTGCGTCTTGGCACCCCCCACGTCGTCCCCCATCGCTGTGTTTGTGGCGCAAACGTGGACAGCCTCGGACACCACGGGCTGTCCTGTCAACGAAGCGCCGGCCGCATCTCCCGACATCACTGCCTGAACGATCTCATCCGTCGGGCTCTTGTCACCGCCAGAGCGCCAGCTGTGCTGGAACCCTCTGGTTTGGCGTGCGACGATGGCAAGAGACCAGACGGTATGACCCTGGTCCCTTGGAGAGTGGGATGGGCTCTTGTATGGGATGCTACTTGCGTCGATACACTTGCTCTGTCCCATGTCCAGGGCACCTCGAGTTCTGTAGGTGCGGCCGCCAATCAGGCGGAAAACCTCAAGCGGCGCAAATATGAGAACCTTAGTGGGGATCTCATATTTGAACCGTTTGGGATTGAAACCCTAGGTACATGGGGTCTGGGTGTGCACAAACTTTTCAGAGAAATCTCCAAAAAACTCATTGAGGCCACCTGAGACCCCAGAGCCGGCACCTACCAGGCCCAGAGAATAAGTATCGCAATCCAGCGAGGAAACTCTTTGAGCCTTCTAGGTACTCTGCCTGGTGGGGACGACCTGGGAGATTTCTTTGTTTTGTAGCTTTTTAAGTTTTGGAGTAGTTATTATTTTTTTAGTACTTACTTACTTTTATCTGTATTTTGTCTTTATTTTACCTGTATTATAATTAAATATAAATAAATATTAAAATTCGAGATGATAAGTTCCTTCAGATTTGCCATTGAAAAGTACCTTGAAAGATATTTTTCATCCTGGGAGATCAAGTATTTTATCTTGTTACTTTTACTATGTAAGTACAATTTTTAACTTAGATCAAATATAGATATTTTTCCAGTCATATAGACAAAGAAAAAGTCCAATATTCTATAGTTATTGACTAATAACTAATGGTAGCTACAAATTTTTTAATTACATTATCTGGCTACCACAATTTTAACCACGACAATTTACTTTTTTTTTTAATGGAACCATTTTTTATTTAATAAAGAGATTAATGAAATATTAAATTGAAAATATACGGGAAATTGTTTATAACGCGTTATGAGGAAAACTAAAACAAATTAAACAAATAAAGCCTACATGTCAAGTATGCTCAGTTTACTTATCGTATAAGGACTTCATTTGCCTCATTCCCCTTTTTATGTAAACGCGTTATAAGATAAAACAGACAAAGAGTCTAGTAGACCTTGTTTATTTTTAGTCGCGTGTGACGTCAATACAACTATTACGCGTTTCTTCAACAACGTTCTAAATTCTCTATAGTCACTATTAATTTGTTTCATAATAATTAAATTAATATATAAACGTTACCTTTAAAATATTAGCTTTGTGTTGTCTCAGTAAATCTAAGTGGTGTGGGATAGCTACTTCGTTGAACTTTGATAGCGAAAGTTCCACTCTTTTAAGCGGCAATTTGTCTTCTTCATCCATTGTTTTGGTATAATTATATATCTTAATTGATATATACGGTTAAAAATATTGCTATTTTATTTGGTAATCGACAGATTTTTTAAAATAACTTGTAATCTTTGGTCCAAGAAAGAACTTTTGTGATTTGTTTTGACCATGTTTTGACGTTGCTGTTATGATCTTTCAACTGACAGTAACAATTATTGGCACTTGACAGTATTTTTTTTAATAATGGCGGCACAAAATAAAATATATTAGCAGTGTCGAGTAAAAAAGCGGAAAAAACGTAATGAGTTATGTTCCCTCCAAAACTCCTTGTTTCAGTAAAATGTCTACTTCTACACTTTGCTGAATCGCCTGAGTTGACTCATTGACTGCACTGCTGATTTATTTACACTTTGGTCTTGACGATTTAGAAAAAAGTGTAGAAAAATAAACGAAAATTCTTTATGGATGTTGCTTAGGTGTGGAATATCACATTTTTATAAATTAAATTTTCTAAATTTTTAAGATTGACGTGATAAGAAAATATAAGCAAAAAAAAAATTGCCCACCTCTTTCTCGCAAAACGATTTGTTACGTCACAAGTTGCTATCACCATGTAACATTTTGTAATGACAAATGTATGGCGGCCGGCGGGTGCAACTCTTTCATATTGTAAATTTAAATTGTTTGTATCTTCGTTATTTTTTAAGATATACGAAAATGGGTTCTAGATTGTTTAATAACATGTTGTCTAAAGTTTACTCACCGCACGGTCCATTCTGCAAATGTGCTGCGGTGTCACATCGCATCGCTGATGTTCTGCACGCGTGGAAGCCCCAACACCATCCTGAATCTGCTTAGCGTCAAGCTGGACAGCCCCCTTCTGCGGCACTGGGTCCAAGAACACGTGCATGTGCCCAGAGCCCCACAGGATGGTAAATACTTAAATAATATAGGTAGTTACTATACAAACGACTTATTTAAGTCGTTTGTATAGTAACTACTTATACTATGGGCTATGCCTCAAATAAACGTATTTTATAATATAAATCCAGCACCGGTACTAATAACCGTCATTAGTGTCAATAATTTAAAATTTTTGCCTACAATGACGGCTATTAATACCGGTGCTGGGTTTTCTGGATGGGCCGTGATTATGGCGAATCATCGAATAGACGAAAAATTTTTTTTAGTCAACATGCCTATTGCCCGCCTTTTTTGACAATGGTAATGATTTTAAAAAAAATTTTTTTGACATTTAAGCAATCCGCGATTGTATAAAATGCGATCAAGAATAAAAAAACATAGAAACATCTGCAAATAACTATTAATAACAATTTTGTAGACTATTTAGAGTTATGGTTATTTAAATATCGTGCATTAAACTGTGCTATCAAATTGTAACAGTTCGAGAAAACGCTAACAAAATGGATGTAGATATAGGTAAGTTTTGTATTTACAATTATAAGATGATAAAGCAGCAATAACCTTTATTATTCTACGTTCTATATTCGTTAAGAACAATATCATTGCTATTATAGAGATTAAGAGATAATAAGAGGAACCTAATAAATTGTTACTTGAAGGTAACCTCAAATTTTTAGCAAGTACTTCTATAGAAGAAGAATATTAAAAAAGCTAAAAGTATTGTTTTTAAGTATAACCTCGTAGTATTTAATCCAAAATAAGCAAAGTGACTGTTTATTGTTTTGACTTTGTTGTTTTTAATAACAACATTTTGCCCTTGTTCACACGAAGCACTCTTTATTACCTACGTGACAAATTTTGTATTCTACACTAATACAATACTTTTTACTATTTCTTTCTTTTACCTCAAAACTATAATATAGTGAGCAGCATCGTATCAATATTAGTTCTGTCTAAAAGCCTTTAAGTAACAATCATTACAAACCAACTTTAATTTGTTATAGATCGTAATTTAAGTAAGCTAATTCTGATTGAAAAGAGATATGAGAAACCCAAAAACGATTTATAAATACCAATTCAACAATACCCCACTCAAATCAAATCAAATCAAATTCCTTTATTGCTAGAATGTAGTACATAATGGTCTTATATTCATAGTGACATAGTTCATCAATATATTTTTTTGGTTTGTGGAAATGTTCGGTCTAAATTGTGTCACAACAGTACACACCCACATACATACATACATACATACATAGGCTGATAAACACATTACCCTGATTATAACAAATAATTATATGTAATGACTAAGATTGGGATCTTGTATATGGCAAAATTTTTGTTTAGCGGCCAATATGCTTCCGCCAGGCTACCAGTTAAAACTTGCCTACTAATATCTTGAATTGAATTAAGTTAAATTTAAATGTTATGTAGTAGAGAACTCAAAATTTATTACAATAATTTTCATGAATGAATTTCAGATGGACGAAAATCAAGATCCCGAAGCAGATCTGTAAGTAAAAGTTTTTTCTCAGGCAATAAATAAAAAATTTGAAAACACAAAAAAAAAAGACAAGATATTGCCCGAGAATTGCACACAAAAGGAACTCCCACTGGAGTCAATAATTTTATGTGTTTTATGTGTGATAAAAAGAAGGCAATGTCCTTTCAGATTTGTCTACTGCTGTCTCTATATCTGTGACAAATTTCATCAAGATTAGTCCAGGCTAGTAAGGTTGGAGGCTTTTGAATGCAAACAAACAAAACAATCAAATTTCCTCTTTACAATATTAGTGTAGAAAACATTTATTTCTATTTTAGTTATCCTGTTAAATTGCTACAGCTAAACATTTAACAATGTTTGGTAGATAGGCTCTCAGTAGACACCATGTTTTATTACTTTTCCATTTAAGACCACAGTGTCTACCCAGTAAAAAAAACCAAGATAAACCAAAAAAAAAAACATTAAGATATTTAACATACTTAAAAGTAATTGCATCAGTAACTATTGGATAAGAAAGATATAATATTATTTTTTAAATTCTCGATGACTAAACTGGCAGCTCTAACATGTTAACTTAAATCACGGAGGAGAGATGGCGGCGAATGAAGAGTGCAGAACATTATCTCCCTGCTGAAGCAGACGGATCCACATAACCAATACCGGCCTCTGTGGCGAAAGATCTCCACAAGCTGCCAGTGGTAACAATGGACCATGTCGACATCTCGAGCCTACTGAAGAACTTCAACAGTATGAAGGCAGAGTAGGACGAGATGTGAGGTAGATTGGATACAAATCGGAATGTACCATCCGTGAATTATTACAATTAAAATGATATATTTCATTAATCTCCTTCGCCGAGTCAACCAGTGACTCAGCAGAGAAATTTTGCGAGTGTTGCCGCTTGCCCCAGACCTACCTCGCGGGCGAAAACCAAAGAAGAATGAGAGCCGCAAGGCTATGGAGAGGCGCAAGGCTGAGCCACTTCGACCTGATAAGGTCGAAGTGGTGGAGAACTGGTGGAGAGAAAAAAGTAGAGAAACTCCGCAACCACCGTGGCACCGCACTCTACGTGCTCAAGCTGCGACTGAGGTGTGAAGTACCGGCGACGACGCTGTACGTCTCCCTCCTGCACTGGTCCATGGTGGAGGTCGAGCAAGTCGTGTACTACATCCGTAAGAAGACATCCCTCGCCTTAAGGGTAGAGGGTCTGGAGTCCCGCCACACCTGTCGACCTTCGAGGTGGAGGATTTCTGGCCGGCGGGTGTGGTTTACCGGAGGTAGCGGGGGAGACTCCAGAACGAAGCGTGCATCACGTGACAAAGTGTAGTTTTTAAGTTTATAATATGTATGTTAGTCTGTAAGGTATTTATAATATGGGCGTTTGCAGCCTGAAATAAAAGAAATTTAATTTTAATTTAATAATAAAAAGCATAGAATTAAAAGCAGACAGGCTATTGCATACATATAGCTTAAAAATTTCTTCATACAAGGAAAAAGTGATGCCATCTTTTGAGAATCTTCAATCGGACTATGATATAAGTGATCGAACTAAGACTTGTAATGGCTTCCGTGACCTTTGAAAACACTTTAAATTTAAAATTATTATGAAAGACCTTATTTATTTTAATTAAAACAATTGGTGTAATTCTACGTTTACCTTTGATATTGCATCTCGTCTATCGTGATTCACTCATAATCACTCATATCACGTATTATGCTCAAAATAATCAAGATAATAAAATCTAATGCTTCTTTAATAAACTATTGCAGGTAGAATCAGATTCAAAGATGTCACATGATGGCTCGGCTCGGGGCAAATCCGGGTCCCGTTCCCGGTCTCGGTCAAAATCCTCGGCCCGCAGCTCCAGAGCCTCCTCCAGATCTCGCTCCGGGTCTCCGAAGTCCGCTCGATCGAGGAGCAACTCCCCAAAATCTCCCCGCTCGAGGTCCGGTTCGGCCAAATCCAGAAGCAGTGGTTCACCCAGGAAGTCCAGATCTCGAAGTGGTTCTGCAGCGTCTAATAGGAGCGGATCTGGGTCCCGAAGTGGTTCTCGAGTTAAGTCCCGATCGAGGAGTGGATCTCCTGCTAAGTCCCGATCGAGAAGTGGATCTCCTGCTAAGTCCCGATCGAGAAGTGGATCACGGGCTAAGTCTCGATCACGAAGTGGATCTCGGGTCAAGTCCCGATCACGAAGTGGATCCAGGGCTAAGTCCCGATCACGAAGTGGATCTCGGGTTAAGTCCCGATCACGAAGTGGATCTCGGGCTAAGTCCCGATCAAGAAGTGGATCTCGGGCTCAGTCCCGATCACGAAGTGGATCTCGGGCGCAGTCCCGATCAAGAAGTGGATCTCGGGCTAAGTCCCGATCAAGAAGAGGATCCCGGGCTAAATCGAAAAGCGCATCCCATTCTCGTTCCAGAAGCGGTTCCCGGGCTAAATCTAGATCCAGAAGTAGGTCAGGCAGCCCCGATAAGAGCGCCAACACCACCAGAAGCAAATCTAGGTCCAAGTCTAGATCGCCTAGTGGTTCACCGAATAAAGTGAAATCTAGGAGCCGTTCTAAGTCGAAGAGTGTGTCGCCCCGCCGCAGCAAGAGTCGCTCGGTCGAGCGAATGGAGGTAGACGAGGAAGGAAAGCCAGCTGGTGAGTGTAAGGTTTTTAATTAATAATAATTTTTATTTATTAGTTACATGTTATGTTTTTTTTAAATTAAAGAGTGGTTGCAGAGGACAATCCAGTTACATAATTATTATTAAATTATAAATTATCAGCGCCATCTTTTATGTAAAATAGTGTTTCTATGTATCTTGTGGCCAAATTATTATTGTATGTACTTTGGAATGTACCTATCTATTAATGCTGTTACTGTTGCAAAACTATTTCTGGTCATTAAATTTATATCTATGAATAAATAAATAAATAAAATAATTTCACATAATGTGAGTTGATTTTGGAGAACTCTGTTTAATAAAACAATGAGATAAATATAATACAGTAATAATTCGACTAAGAAATAAAAATCTGTACATAATATTAATCACAGATTTTTTTTATTTATTTCAGGCAAAAGAGCGAGCCGTTCTCGATCTAGGTCCGGCTCGAGGAAGTCCCGTTCTAAATCGAAGTCCCGTTCCAAGTCTAAATCCCGTTCCCGTTCAAGATCCCGATCGAAATCAAGATCTCGTTCCCGTTCGAAATATAGGTCCCGATCTAAATCCCGCTCTCGTTCTAAGTCCCGTTCCCGTTCGCGATCGAAGTCCGGCTCCCGCTCTCGCTCCCGCTCCGGATCTCGATCTAAGTCTCGCTTCCGGTCTCGTTCTAAGTCCCGTTCGAGGTCCAAGTCACGTTCCAGGTCCAAATCCGGATCGCGGTCGAGGTCCCGATCCGGGTCGGCTAAGTCGCGGTCGAGGTGAGTAAAGGAACGCTTAAACTTGCCAATTTGTTACCCACACGAGTATTACGTAGTGTGACCCGCATGTGGGTCACGTCACACGTAAAAACGTGTATGGGTCATTTCATACTAGCGTATGGAGTCGATGCGACACGAAGCTAAATTTTGGAAAATTAATATAGCAAATTCACTCTTATGTCCACAACATAATGCATTCCTTTGAGGGAATAGTGGAAGCCCCAAAGAGAGATCTCCGACCATTGGTTTGGTCCTCCACACCTTCTGCATGTCCTTTAAAATAAAAATATTTACACCACGGATATGCTAATCTATGTTGCTGTCTTTGCCTGCCAAGTGGCTTTTCCATGGTACAGCGTGTGTAACTTGCTATATTAAATTACAGAATTCTGTTTGCTACACTTTGAGTCCGCGCTAGTATACATTAACGCTAATAACTTATCAATCATATTTTTCATAAACAAATAATGAAAACCGACTTCCAAAGTAAAAATGCACAAAAAAGCATGAAATTAAACTTATTTTCTAAATAATTCCTCTTTTATATTCGGCTAAAATTTTAACTATTTCTCTACTAAATCTTCATAACTTTGAAGTCGGTACCAGCCTGCATAACAACATCCTGATAAAACAATATTTATAATAGAACTCACGTTTAAGTTGGCTGGTACCGATTTCTTAATTATGAAGAATATATTATATAGTATAATAAAAATCGGGATTTATTTACAAAGCTTACTTTATAAAAAAAATTGCTATCTAATTGTTTTCTTTAATTAGAATAAGTATATAAAAAAGCTTTATTATGTTGTTTGTCTGAGTCCTTATCGCTATTAACGAGTTATTTTATACCAAACGGTGTATTAAAATAATTTGAATATCCTTTTTAGGTCCCGATCTCGTTCAAGATCCGGCTCGGAGTCGCCCTCGAGACCAGGTTTATTACTATTATACAATTTATAGATTCCTTTTACCCCAGAGAGAAAGAGAATAACCGACAAAAGCTTAAGAACCTATAACCCGACTACGTAAAAAAATACTAAAAATTATATAGCCCATGTTACCTGGACCATTATTACGAATCTATTGACACCTCTTTCATTAAAATTAGTTCAGTAGTTTGGCGCTACATTGGAACATACAAACATACAGATATAGACTGCCAAAATTTTTACCTTTCCTTTTGCCTACGCCGTAGTCGGGTATAAAGTTCCCCTAACCCCATCTGAACTAATAATTGTTACAGATGCGAAGCGCCGTCGCATTGCTCGTCTGTCCGATGACGAGGCGGAGCCCGGGCCCGCGCCGCCGGCCGAGGGCGAAGCGCCCGCGCCGGAGGGCGGGGACTCCTCTGATGAGTCGATAGCCCCTGATGCCGCCAGCTCGGAGATGTCGCAAGGTGGGTGTTACAATAATAAAATAGTAATATAAGAAACAAGTTATTGCAGTAGTTGCCTATATTATTTCGGCAGGTACTAAAAAAATACTAAATTTGTACATGTTGTCAAATATATGTATAGAATAATAAAAATCTAAAATATGTGTAAAGTATAAAAGTATTAAATATATTTCTGGTACGTTTGATACGAGTTCCTCGGATACTTAGTACATGACCAAATTGACGTGGTGTGATCCTCAGGCATGTCGGACTTCGAGCTGATGCTTGCCCGCAAGCGCGAGGAGCGCAAGGGTCGCCGCCGCCGCCGCGACATCGACATCATCAACGACAACGACGACCTCATCGCGCACATGCTGCAGCGCATGCGCACCGCCGCCGACGAGGACCGCGACCTCAACAAACGCAACCAGCCCGCCGTCCGCAAGGTGAGCGAAGTGGAACCCTTTTGGCGGACAAATTAGTGCAAGTTTTCTAATATCGGCGCTATATACACAACAGCTGAAAACCACTACAGTGGGCTTCGGCTTGACCGAGCATAGCATCTCGCTCAATCGGAGATATCCCTTTGTGTCTTCCACTATTCCCACTCCCTCAAGCGTAGCGCCCATCTGTAGCGGCGCACGCGCACAGGGGCTCATGTGAAGAATCTCTGTGGCTCAATGGTTAGCGCGTCAGTGCTCAAACTGGAGGTCGCGGTTTCGAATCCCACCGAGGAAACAGTGATCGTGGGTCATGGATGTGTATGTCGGGTTTAGGCCGGACAACAGAATTAAAACACACGAATTTTACAATAGAACAGTATATTATGATGACGTAGACACGTAGATGTTAAATTCATTAATAATTAATGAATTTAATCATTAATCAAAGTAAATAAATTAATAATGTAAATTAATCACGCCAATCGCTAGAATGACAGTGACAGAAACCAAGTTGGTTCCTTAGGGCAGTACTGGTTATCTCGGAGACAACGGTCCGTGCACCCAGACGCATCCACTCGAAATGCGTGCCGACTCAATGCCACAGCCTGTTTTATACTAGCTGAGCAGTGGTGGGGCGGCCGATGACGCAGTTGTTGACGTTGCGGTGCACGTGCCGCTAGCGCTATATTATCGCCGTCTCTTTAAACACCTTAACAACATGGCCACCGTCATGTTTATTAACATTAAATATTATCCCCCCCTTAATAATAAAAATATTTTTACAGTATAATATATATAGTAGCTATACAATTTTTTGTCCTTGTCTGTCAAGCTACTTTTCCGACGTATCAGACTAGGACAAAACATTTGCTCTATTACTAATAAAAATATTTACACAACGGATAACTTAAACAATGTTGCTCTCTTTGTCTGATGCGTTGGAAAAGTCACTTTACAGTGACAGTTATCCATTGTGTAAATCTTTTTATTACTAAGAGGGACAATGTGTTTGTCCTTTATACTCTGTATACAGCTTATACACTGTATAAATATTTTTATTAGTAAAGGGGTTAGTATATTATAACAAAAATTATATCTTAGCCCCCTAACTAATCAAAATATTTACACAATGGATAAACTATACAGTGTTTCGTTCTTGTCTGATACGTGGCAAAAGTCGCTTGACAGGCAAGGAGTAAGGACAAAACATTGTATAGCTTATCCATTGTGTAAATATTTTAATTAGTGAGGGGGTATGTATTTAGCATAAATCATTAAATATCCTGTTGTCTCGTGCCTGTGATCATAGTTCTTCGGATACTTAGTACAGTACAGATAGACTTTTCAAGGCTATTAGCGTTAAATTTGCAGTGAATCATCAGTATTAATGTCAAAATGGCTTACTTTGATTGGATTATATATGAACAAGGCCTATGCGTCATTGGTCAATTTTGACATATGCACTGATGATGCAAATTTAACGCTAATAGACTATAACGTGGAAGCGGTCATAAACATTATTAAATCTAACTGACATAAATCGGTGTGTGTGTGTGTTGCAGGTATCGATGCTCAAGTCGGCGATGTCGCAGCTGATCAAGCGCGACCTGCAGCTGGCCTTCCTCGAGCACAACGTTCTGAACGTGCTGTGCGACTGGCTCGCCCCGCTGCCCAACCGCGCCCTGCCCTGCCTGCTCATCCGCGAGTCCATACTCAAGCTGCTCATGGACGTGAGTAGTGTGCCCGCGTGACTCACAGGTGGTGCACGCGTGTGACCCACTGGTGGTACGCGAGTGTGACCTACATGTGGTGCACGCGTGTGTCAATCAATAAACACAAGCATGTATCTAAAGTAATGAGCCTGTACCAAATACATTTTACCGGCATGGGAAAGTCTACTAAACTCGAAAGTTTCACACGCTGCACGTTCCATTTATCATCGTGACCCACACACGGGTCACGTAGGTGTTTATTTATAATCGTCATGACCCATGTGCGTGTGTCAAACGTCAACTTTACTATGTTCCATTCCAACTTAAATGTATCTTTGATCGGAAAATTTTAAACATTACAGGACAAACAAAACAATGATCACAAAGCAATAAAACAGTAAATTTAAAAGAAAACTATCTAAACGTTATCAAAAATAACCAAGTTAAGATGTCACTATATTTTTTTTTTATTGCATGGTAAATGAGTGACATTTAAATTGGAAGCATTATAGACCACTATTGTGTTACTTGTTGATGTTTAGATTCAATTGTATCGGAACGGAGTATACGTATCATTGTAGTGACATATTATGGGTCACGCTTGAACTATTTGTCACTGTCGTAACCCATGTGTGTGTCACTCGTGACCTAATCTCAGTTGTGACCCACGTACGGGTCACGCGCTAATCTTACCCCCGTCCACAGTTTCCGTCAATAGACAAGTCCCTGCTCAAACAGTCAGGCATCGGCAAGGCAGTGATGTACCTATACAAGCACCCTAAAGAGACGAAGGCCAACCGCGAGCGCGCCGGCCGGCTCATCTCCGAGTGGGCGAGACCCATATTCAACCTGAGCACGGATTTCAAAGGTGTTTTTTTTTCAATAACTGCTGCTCTAAAAGTGTAGCACCCTTATTTCTTATTGTGGTTTTTTATTTGTCCTACTGTTTATTGTACTTTTGTAATATTTGCATGCGTTTCCAGTCCTTAAAATCCCCAAACCCCACTTGGGCCTTCGGTAACCTCACTCAGCGAAATGTTATTTCACGCCGATTTTATGCGAGGCTGTGGTATTTATCCGGTCGAGCCGGTCCAATCGTGCCGAAGCGTGTCTCTCCTAATCTCATTTTTTAAAATTATTAATAATATAATAAACGTGTTATGAAACAGCGATGACGCGCGAGGAGCGGCAGGCGCGAGACGAGGCGATGGCGGGCACGCGCCGCAAGAGTGACGCCGCGGCCGTCACCGACGAGCGGGGCACAGGTACTGAGATGTCACATCTGACAACGACATGTGCACCATCTGACACAAAATAATAGGACACAACATTATACAAAACTGAAAATGTTAAGTAACCTCTGACATTGTTAAGTAAGCGAGCCGATGATGATGATTGTAAAATTTACAGTTACGACGGGATTTCCTTTTTCGAAGGTAGCGGGCTACATCTAGTCATTTACATGTAACGTGACGTGTCCGCAGGGCCGCGGCCGGGTGAGAAGGGCTGGGTGGCGCGCGCGCGAGTGCCCGCGCCCTCCACCAAGGACTACGTCGTGCGGCCCAAAAGCACGTGCGAGACCGACATGTCCCGGGTGAGTGTCACACGCTAGTGGGTCACGACTGTGACACGTGAGTGGGTCACGAGCGAGTAATTGTTGCGATTTTAGTTTTTTTTTTTCACTTAATTTTAGTGAGATAAAAATATATTTTTGCAAGTTGATAACACCGACACACGGCTACCTCTGCAGGTATCCAAGAAGAAGATGACCCGCTACGAGAAGCAGATGAAGAAGTTTATAGACCAGAAGCGGATGAAGGGCGGCTCGCGGCGCGCCGTCGAGATCTCCATCGAGGGCCGCAAGATGGCGCTGTAGATGCAGAGCGGGACTGGGACAAACGACCACTGTGTACGATACGTCGATGAGCATATTATGTACTCATTTGCATGATTTCGTGTTGCGTCATACATTGGTGCCCATCTAGCGTGATTGCCGAAGACGTGACACAACGCGAGATATGTCTGTCTACAGGCCTGCACGGTCGGCGACAAAGCTGTTTTGCGCCGACAGATTTGTTTGGATCGAATTTTACGCGATTACGATTTACGTCATCAAAACCGAACACTTAGGCCGTTCGTGCCTCTCTATCGCTTGTTCCGCGCTCTCGCTTGCACGCTCGGCTCAGGCGGACCGTGACAATCGGGCGGAACGTGACAATTTTCGTGCGTGCGACTGCACTTTGCTTGCGACTGCTTTCATCGATTTATAAGATGTTATAACGTCATAAAAATATTTGTCGACGTTGTACTGTAGACCGATCCTCGCGTCTTCGGCAGCAGTGCTGGGGATTGAAATGACGCGCGCTACTTCCATAGACTATAGTCGCGGCGGTCGACATTGTGGTCGATAGCGGCGACTGCATGTGTGACAATCGCGTTAAGTTTGCAGTGAGTCCCCAGTGCAAATGTCAAAATTTACCAGTGACGCTTTACCCGTGTTCACGTTAACCATTTTGACATTTATACCGATGACACACCGCAAAGTTGACGTAAATAAATTGTAAGTACTACACTTTTTAAATTTTAATTATTATTTCTGAACTAGAGACGTTAGGGATTATAAATGAAAAACGTTTTACAGCAAATCCTATCACCTGCTAGTAAGTCGAAAGCTCATCAAATTGGGTATAATTTTAAATCTCGAACTTGCGAAGTGTAGAAATACTTGAAATTTTAAAAGTGTAGTACTTAGTTGTGCTGGCCAGAGTATGTCGCCCATTTGTGCCGAGGAGTTATTTTAATTCTGATAGGACCTTTATGCCGACAACATAAGGGTTAAGGTTAAGGGTTAAAATAACTCTGAATGGACTGTAACACAACACGAGTGATTAATATAAACAAAATCTCGCTAGGTGCCGCTCTAATACAAAACTAGTCTTTCCCTCGAAATGTTTAAAAATCTGCAGTGTTACGTACTAGATGTTAATACTTCGTGCAGACGTACAGTAGCCTTTCTTTATTTCCTTCCCCAAGGACATAGATCCATCCCTGTACCAAACATCAAAAACCCTTCAGTGGTTTAGGCGTGATTGCTTAACAGGTACAAAAATAGTTCTTAATATAAACTATTAGCGATTTCACCGCCAAAAGAAAACTACATAATTACTTTCCTTTTAAAACTTAACATTACAAATTACAATAAAACGATTTCTGTTCAGATCCAATGTAATCTTTTAGTAAACAAAGACCGATGAAATGTCACACATTTACCGCGCATTAAGGAAATACAATGACTCATAAATTTGGTCGTTTTAATCTTCCTGTTACGATTACGTTAAACACAATATTATGAGGGTTTTGTTTATATTTATTTGTTGATGGAGCGTTTAATACTAATGTGATTACTAGTTGTAATGAATAAATAATGATTGAGATGATAATGTGTTTTATTATTGCCTCGGGGTTTTTACCCGACTACGGCGAAGCCAAATGGAAGGGTTAATGATTTTGGCAGTCTATGTATGTATGTATATTTGTTCCACCGTAGCGCCTAAACTACTGGTCCGATTTGAATAAATGCGGTGTCAATAGATTCGTTGTAATAGCCCAGGTAAGGCTATATAATTTCCGTAGTCGGGTTATAGTTTTTTATGAAAATTGTAGTTATTTACTGGACTGTAGTCTTGTATATTATTTTGTTGCCCACTTACTATTTGTTCCTTCTATTCACGTAGCATAATTTCCTTATCTGTACGCTATAAAAGGCGCAAATAAAACTTATGTTCTACGACTAGTTTTAAAAGTAAATAACAAACCTGCAGCGATAAATGAATTGCCTATAAATAGCTACTTATAGTAATAAATAAATGTACTGTTTAATATATATAATGTCGGTAGAGTGTAATTCGACAATACTGTAAATAAAGTACTAAAATTAAAAAAAATATATAAATAAATGAAGTCATAAATACCAAAATTTATATTTTTAGCTTACAAGGCTGCGGCATTGAGTTTGCAGGTTGGAAGGTCAGAATGCCCATTAATATTGCACATAAAAGAGCATGTACTGGTCGTCCAGCTTACAAATCCAGCATTGGTACTAATGGCCATAATTAGTGTCAATTCATTGATAATTTTTTCCCACAAGTCCGCTTCAAGTAAAGGGTCATACTGACCATCCAGCCTGAAAGCCCAAGGCCCGGACTTGTAGGCAATAATTATAAATAATTGACACTTTTGACAGCTATTAGTACCGGTGCGGGATTTGCTGGATGGACCGTGAGTATGGTGCTTAAGGCTTCAAGGCTGCAGCATTGGATTTACAGGCAGACGGTCAGTATGATCTTATAAAGGGCACAGAACTTGTAAGCAAAAATTTAAAACTATTTGCCACTACAGACATTAATGACAGTCATAAGTACTGGTGCTGGATTAGCAGGCTGGACGGTTGAATATAGTTCTATAGTTTCGTTATATTATTATATCCCCGTCACATTTCCGCTTTAATATCAAACCTTGTTTAAATTATCCCTATTTATAACTATTTTAAGTATTTACTTAAATTCAAAATTAACTCAATTCATACTAAAAATGTTTATTTTGATATAAGTAAACTCTTAAAGTAAATAACTTGTTTTTTACTCTTGTCACATTTTACACATCTTAAAAGCCCCCGTGCTACTTCAGTTAATAATGTGTTATATGTCAAAACTCAAAATGTATCCGACTGAAGGACTTTGTATCCATGGCCATGAATAAATTAAAAAAAAAAAAAAAAAAAACTTAAAAGCCCCTTACTTACTATACAGCCTGCAAATCCAAGGCCGCGGCATTGAAGCGGACTTGTAGGCAAAAATTAAAAATGATTGACAGTTCACAGTAGTGACAGCCTTTAGCAGCAGTGCTGGATTTATAGGCTGGACGGTGAGAATGGCGCTTTATTTTACGTCATAGAAATGTCGTCAATGGAATCCTTTTTCTTCTTAAAAATGATAAAATTGTACCGTATTACACTTGATATTACGATCGACGATTAGTTAGTTTTAATTATTATGTAACCGCAATAATTATTAATTAGTAATTAGATAAAAGTTTTACTGCATTTAAAATGTGTACGTACTTGTATCCATGGTAATCCATCTTTTTCTTCTTTTTTGGTTGCTTTCAGTTTTGCTATTCGGACGATTCTCTTGTAGGTACCTGCCAAAAACATGTTTTGTATATTCATAAATTGATCTACCTACCTGTTACTAATATTATTTTTAGATCATTCCCTTTGGATATAATTTTGTTGTATTTTTATTTTAAACTAAAAATGTATTTTATGTTACACGGTAAAATAATGGTTTTGTAATGAGTGAGTTTCACTACCAAATCTTAGTATTTAGTAGGAATCTTTATTTTTTTAGTTTTAATTTTAATTTCTTTTATATAAGTATATAATTTTTTTTTTTACTATTTTTATATTATTTTATATTCTTAATATTTAAATTTTATATTATAATTGTCATATCTATAATTATACTGGTTTGAGTATGGTTGACTTTAACAGTAGCTTTTTCTCCTGCTCTTCATCGTCGAGTTTTGAAAGTGCGCGCAGTTCATCTCACTCTAATTCACCTCCTTCTTTGTGTGATGAACTCTCTAATATTTTCTGTCACTACAATTCAAACCTTAACATAGCACACATTAATGCCCAAAGCATTCCTAGTCATTATCCTGATCTCCTTGCTTCCTTCAGCGCTGCTAACCTTGATGCCATTTTTATATCCGAATCCTTTCTTAAGCCTTCTCTTCCTTCAATTCAATATTCTATAAACGGGTTTGTCCTCATCCGCAATAATAGAACGGGTAAGGGTGGCGGTGGGGTTGCTATATATCTCCGTGCTGATATTTAGTATACAATCTTAGATATATCTCCTTCGCCTTATTAAGAATCAGCGGAATATCTGGCTATTGAAATTGTCGCTCATCATACCAAATTGCTCCTGATTGTTTTATATAGCCCTAATTCTCGTATCGATTATTTTGATTCTTTTGAAAATCTTCTTACTAATTTTCGTCCAAATTATCAACATGTCATAATCATGGGTGATTTCAACACTTGCCTGCTCAAGACTAATCACCGGTCAGAAAAACTACAGTCGCTTCTAACTTCCTACAACCTGCATGTCCTTCCTTCCAATCCCACCCACTACTCTCCTGATTGTACCCCCTCTCTATTGGATCTTATGATTGTTTCTTCTCCTAATAACGTAGCTACTCATGGACAGCTTGATGCTCCTTTTTCCTATCATGACCTTGTCTTCTTGTCTTATAAAATAAAACCCCCTAACCTAAACGTAAATCCCAATCCTTCCTGTTACGTAGTTACTGTTACGTAGTTTCAATAATATTGATCTCCAAGCACTTGAGCTAGATGCTAAAAATTTGAACTGGACATCTGTGCTCCAAAGTACAAATATAAACGACAAAGTTGACAGCTTTAACAATATAATTTTAAAACTGTATGATCACTACGCGCCTGTAAGAGAGTCAAAATAAAGCACAACCCGGCTCCATGGTTTACTGAAGCCATCAAGGAGCGAATGGTGGCACGTGATAAGGCCAAGAGGAAATTTAAGCTTTTTCCTAACGAAGTCAACCACACCAAGTATAAAACTCTACGTAATCACTGTAATCATTTATGTCGCGATGCCAAACGACGATATTTTTACTCCTCTCTCCATAACCGTGGCACTGCAGATGTCTGGAAATTTCTTAGATCCGTTGGTATTGGCAAAACTCCTGTTTCCTCTTCCAAAGATTATGACTTGAATACCCTCAATAAACATTTCTCTCAGCCCCCTAAGTACTAAAATCAGTACTTTGCAATCTCTGTCCAACTTACCTGTCACCTGTCCATCCTTCTCCTTTCTTCCTTGTACGGAAGCTAAGGTCAGATTGGCAGTTTTATCAATTTCTTCTGAGGCAGCTGGTTGTGATAAGCTTTGTTCTAAAATGATTAAACTGATGCTCCCCTTTCTATTGCCTATTTTAACTCATATCTTTAACTTCTCTTTATCCTCTTGCTGTTTCCCACAATCCTGGAAAATGGCAAATATCATTCCTCTACCAAAAGGTAATAATCCTACTTCTCTATCATGTTTTCGTCCTATATCTATACTACCATTCCTATCTAAAGTTTTAGAACACATCGTCCACCAGCAGTTCTCTTCATTTTTGATAGAAAATAAACTAATAAGTACACTACAATCTGGTTTTCGTACTGGTCATAGCACTGTTTCTGCACTTGTAAATGTCACTGATGACATTCGGTGGGCTATGGAAAATAAATCTCTTAGTGTCCTCGTTCTTTTAGATTTCAGCAATGCCTTCAATTCCATTAACTTCGATATCCTAGTCGGTATGCTTCAGTCTCTCAATATGTCCCCTTCTGTCCTGTCCTGGTTTAACTCCTACCTTCGGGGTCGCTCGCAGCGAGTGCAAGTCAATGATAATTTCTCAGATTGGTGTTATCTTGATGCGGGTGTTCCCTAAGGTGGGGTGCTTTCTCCTCTTCTCTTCTCAATCTTCATTAACTTTATTACTAAGGTGATAGTGGCTAAATATCATCTTTATGCTGATGATCTTCAGATATACCGTCATTTCACTATTCCTCATGCAGCATCCGCTATAGCTCTTATTAATGACGATCTTAGTCGAATAAGTGAATGGGCACAATCCTTTGGTCTACTTGTAAACCCTGCTAAAACAAAGGCATTATTAATAGGTAGCAAACGGATGTTAGCACTACTTAATAAATCAACTCTTCCTCCCATTAGTCTAAACGGTTCATTGATTCCCTTTTCCGACTCTGCCAAAAACCTGGGAGTTATTTTTGACTCTCACCTGTCTTGGAATGCCAATACCAACAATGTTACCCGTAAAGTTTACCACGCCCTCCATTCGCTCAAGTTACTCCAAAACTTCCTTCCAGCTCCTACTAAAATTTTTTTGGCACAAACCCTTATTCAACCTATAATCGATTATGCTGACGTCTGTTACCTGGATGCAAATGAAGAGATCCTAAACAAGTTAGAACGTTTGCAGAATCTCTCCATACGTTTCATTTTTGGATTAAAGAAACGAGACCACGTATCCCAATACAGAAAGCAGCTCCAGTGGCTTCCTATTCGCCTTCGCAGAAATCATCGCATATTATGTTTTCTTTTCAATACTTTATTTAGTCCCTCATCTCCTTCTTACTTAAACGAGCGCTTCTCCTTTCCTAATTTTCACAACTTATCTTGTAGACCCTTTAGACGCACCCTTCTAGATATCCCTCCCCATCGTACTGACTTTTTTGCCTACTCCTTCACGGTCCACGCTACTAAGCTCTAGAACTCCTTACCAACCCAGATACGTGAGTGTAAGACACTTGGGTTATTTAAGAAAAGGCTGCGTGAGCACTTTCTCAGCTTAGCCTTTAATTAAAGTGTTATATAGTGTGATTGATTATTATTTATAAGTATGTAATTTTTATCCAATATTTTATTGCAATTGTAATGATTATGATATATATTAGTTTATTATAATATATCTATGTAAGTATTCGTATATATATGCATTCATTTATTATTATATAAATTGTAGTAGTACGCACCATTTATTGTTACTTTTATAACTAAACTTTCCTGTATCAGGTCTGCTGGAAGAAATTCCAATTTGGAATAAGTAGCGCCTTTGTACAAAACTGTTTTCTGTTTTCAAGTTGTCAATGTCAAAAGTTTACTATGTGTACATAAATTATTAAATAAAAATAAATAAATAAAAATAAATAAATGAGAATAAATTAAAAACTTTAAAAAATGTATGACTATAGTATCCCAATGTGGTGTAAAAAAAATATCCCTTAGTAGTCTGTAACTAGTCTAGAGAGTTTTGCCGGTGAGTTCAAGAAAGTCATACCTAAAGGCGTCCAACCAATCGCCGTGAAACCTAACGCCGTCCAACCTAACACCGTCTAACCTACCGCCGTCCAACCTACCGCCGTCCAACATAACGCCGACGAACCTTTTTTTTTTTTTTGATTCCGGAGGGGGAAATGCATTACGCATACCACCCGGGCGCAGGGGGCACCCGAGTGGTGATGTGGGACTCCCGTATAGGCTAATGAGACTCACGGCTTACCCACTATCCACGGCCGCAGAAGATAGGGAGTACGGCGCACCGTAATACCGGCACTCCTCTTCTTCTGCGGTCCCACCTCCAGGCGCGTCCGCAGCGGACTGGCTCCTCCAGTCCACTGGGAGCGCCCCTCGGGCCGACCCTGGGAAGCCGGCCCTGGTTGCCTCTTCGCTTCACCGTGGTTGTCCAGGCCACGGTTACTAAGCCCCACCGCCACGACAAGGCGGGCAACCATCAGGGGGCACGCCGACAAACCTATCGCAGTCTAACCTTTTTTTTTCCGGAGGGGGAAATGCATTACGCATACCACCCGGGCGCAGGGGGCACCCGAGTGGTTATGTGGGACTCCCGTATAGGCTAATGAGACCCACGGTTTACCCACTAAAACCCCTCCGCCTCCACCAGTACTGTAGCAGACTTTTTTGACGTTTGACGTTTAACAGATTGCATTTAGCTCAAAGAAAATTTAAGTTTAAAAATAGTAAAACTAGATAAAAAGTGCTTGAACATATGTATTATCTTAAAATAAGTTATCGTGAACATATAGTACAATAACTCTATTACATATAGTGCCTTAATAAACTATAAAACAGTGATTAAAAATATCGACCGCGAGTGACAGTCAGCTGGTTAAAGTGTACCCACTGTAATTTAAACTGCCTAACGTTCGTTACCATATAACTGGGACTTAATTATATTTAATTTCAAATAAGTTATTTATTAGTCATGCCTAATTACAAGTGTACCTTATGCGCCAAGTTCTTGAGTTTCGCCGATAGTGCCAAGTGCACCAGATGCACGGGAATGTTCCACCCCGGCTGCGCCAAAGGCTATCATCCCAAGAGCCAGAATTGGCTTTGTCGCACTTGTACAACACTACCTACTACACTAAACACAGCAAACCCCGCGCACAAGAGTCCAGGTTCACCGAATGTCGCATTTCTCGATGCGAGTGGCACATCATCCCCGAATTTGTTGCCGGAAGAAATGCGACTCCATAGGGAGGCTGTCACCACAGTCTGCACCGAGATGAAGTCCCTGAGGCAGGAGGTCGTGAAACTGAACACGGTCATCAGCGAAGTCACTAAGCGCGTGGATACCGTCGAGCAACGTGTGGCCGCGGTGGAGGAGAAGCTAAGCGCGCACACGAGTATCCGCGCGCAAGACCCGGCGGTCACTGAGCTTATCACGCAGCTGAAGACCGAGCTGAATGATCGGGAACAAGAAAACCTGCTCAACGACGTTCAGATTGCGGGCCTGCCTGAAAGCTCTGGGGAAAATGTTCAGCATATGGTAGGCCTGATAACAAAAAAAATTGGCCTTGATATTAGCGAACACGAAATAGTAAGTGTTATGCGCAAAGGGGTCAAAAGAGGTACCACCTCGGGTGAAGAACACCAACGACCGAGGCTGATCATCGTCCGCTTGGCGCGGAGAACGGTGCGCGACAGCATCCTGAGGGCGGCTCGTGTGCGACGTGGCGTGGATACCGCAGGCATCGTAGAGGGCCCGCCGCGGCGTATCTATCTCAACGAGCACCTGATGAGATGCAACCGCGCTCTGTTCTACAGGGTCCGCGAGGAGGGGCGGCGGCTTGGCTGGCGGTATGTTTGGACCCGCGGAGGATTCATATTCGCGCGTCGGGAGCCAGGCACCCCGGTAAAAAGAAATAGGACTGGCCTAGATGTAGTTATTGTGGGTGACAAGTCCAAAGTGGCTGAAGTCGGGAACGCCAAAGTTAGCAGCCTGTTGGACGCCCTCCGTCATGAGAAAGAACTGGTGGAAGAGGAGCGACATAGAGCCAATGCCGCGGCCCAGTTCCGGCCACTAGCTCCGCCACCATCGTTTGCCGACAAGGTACGTGGAAGTATGGGCGGACCAGTCATCAAGATCGTACCTACGACAACGGAGACAAAAACTGCGGAACAAACAAAGGAGATACTAAAGACCTCCATAGCCCCCACCGCCCTAGACATTAAGGTAGACAGGCTCAAGAAAATATCCGGAGCAGCGGTACTCATACAGACGCGTACTGCTCAGGACCTAGAGAGGCTCAAGGCAGCGATGCCCCCGTCACTAAAAACAGAGCCGCTCAGAGGACGCCTACCGCTAGTAGCTCTACGCAACGTCGACGGTGGAAATCACGACTTGCTGGAGTTATTAAAGGCAATAAAAGATCAGAATCTTAGGGAGGACAGCAACTGGCCGCTCGAGCGACTACAAAAATCATGCCAGCTCGCTTTTAAGAAGAGTCGATCCGGGGGCACCACAAGGACGACATATGTCATAAGATGCGACCCAGAATTCCGGAAATGTCTAGTGGCGAAAAAGAAACTATATATTGTTTGGGAAGTGGTAGAAGTGGCAGACTTCACCACAGAGATATGCTGCCGGCGGTGTCAGACGTACGGACATGCGGAAAAGGGGTGCAAAGCTGACCAACCGACATGTGGTCAGTGTGGCAACTCTAGCCATACAGTGGAAGGATGCAAGGAGACCATTCGTCGGTGTGCCACGTGTCACAAGTTCGGACATACAAAGGCGGCCTTGCAACACAAGACGGCAAGCACTGAGTGTCCAGCAAGGAAATATGCCGAACGTCGGATGGTAGAAACGACGAATTACTAATGGTGGGCACCAAACACCTCACCGTCGGCCAGATAAATCTGGCGGGGGCACAGGCGGCCACCATAGAGCTGCCCCTAGTTGCAGAGGAGTTGGGACTGGACGTCGTTCTGGTCCAGGAACATTACCCTGGCAAAGGGGAGGGAGCTTCATCGGTTCTTCCCGGACGTGAAGTCTCGTTCCAAGGCAACTTGGATAGAGCCTGACTATGAAACATCGCAGCTGCTTACCGGTCACGGCTGTTTCAGAGGGAGGCTTCACAGATTGAATCTTTCCGACGTGGGGTCATGCTACTGTGGCGAAGCCGCAGAGGAAGACGTACACCACGCTATCTGGGAGTGCCCTCTGTACGGGGAGACGCGTAGGGAGCTTTTGGATGGGATCGAAGTCTTTGGAGAGGGTCCGGCCTATTACTGCGACCTTGTTTCCACGGCGGCGAACTTCGGACGGCTACGGGAATACGCGCGACTATGGCACAGGACAAGAAGTGGACTAGAACGCCAAGAGAGGGCAATTGGAGGCGAATAAGGAAGAAAACCTAGATGGTAGAACCAGTACGCGCTATCGGAAGACACCGAAGTCGTATCTGTGTTGTCCGCCCCAGAAAGGGGAGAAGGACTTAGGGACAAATAGAAAGAGACTAAAGAACTTGTAGGGAATCAAGAATTGCGCACCTGAAGGGAAGGACCCAGGACAGTAGGGTGCGCATTCCCATGTTTCGGCCCGTATAACCAAGACGGTTGATAGGGCAATGGGTTGGTGGAGGGATTTGGCCTAGATGTAGACCAGGTACGAGCGGGCGACCCTTCACGTTATGCTGAGTGCGCTTCTGCGCACCCAGAGACCCGCCTTAATCCTTCTGACCAAGGCGTATCGCACGACGAGCACTGACGCCCTGGCAGTTCTGGCTGAGGTACTGCCGGCCGACCTCGAGGTAATACGTGCTGGCAGACTATGCGTGATGCGCGAGACCGCGATTACCAAGGAAGAGCTTCGGAGTGCGAAACTCAGAGAAACTGAGTCCGCTTATGCCCTATGGCAGGAGCGTTGGGACACATCGACTAAGGGGAGGGAGCTTCATCGGTTCTTCCCGGACGTGAAGGCTCGTTCCAAGGCAACTTGGATAGAGCCTGACTATGAGACATCGCAGCTGCTTACCGGTCACGGCTGTTTCAGAGGGAGGCTTCACAGATTGAATCTTTCCGACGTGGGGTCATGCTACTGTGGCGAAGCCGCAGAGGAAGACGAGGAGAGTACACCACGCTATCTGGGAGTGCCCTCTGTACGGGGAGGCGCGTAGGGAGCTTTTGGATGGGATCGAAGTCTTTGGAGAGGGTCCGGCCTATTACTGCGACCTCGTTTCCACGGCGGCGAACTTCGGACGGCTACGGGAATACGCGCGACTATGGCACAGGATAAGGAGTGGACTAGAACGCCAAGAGAGGGCAATTGGAGGAGAATAAGGAAGTAAACCTAGATGGTAGAACCAGTACGCGCTATCGGAAGACACCGAAGTCGTATCTGTGTTGTCCGCCCCAGAAAGGGGAGAAGGACTTAGGGGCAAATAGAAAGAGATTAAAGAACTTGTAGGGAATCAAGAATTGCGTACCTGAAGGGAAGGACCCAGGACAGTAGGGTGCGCATTCCCATGTTTCGGCCCGTATAACCAAGACGGTTGATAGGGCCATGGGTTGGTGGAGGGATTTGGCCTAGATGTAGACCAGGTACGAGCGGGCGACCCTTCACGTTATGCTGAGTGCGCTTCTGCGCACCCAGATACCCGCCTTGATCCTTCTGACCAAGGCGTATCGCACGACGAGCACTGACGCCCTGGCAGTTCTGGCTGGGGTACTGCCGGCCGACCTCGAGGTAATACGTGCTGGCAGACTAGGCGTGATGCGCGAGACTGCGATTACCAAGGAAGAGCTTCGGAGTGCGAAACTCAGAGAAACTGAGTCCGCTTATGCCCTATGGCAGGAGCGTTGGGACACATCGACCAAGGGGAGGGAGCTTCATCGGTTCTTCCCGGACGTGAAGGCTCGTTCCAAGGCAACTTGGATAGAGCCTGACTATGAGACATCGCAGCTGCTTACCGGTCACGGCTGTTTCAGAGGGAGGCTTCACAGATTGAATCTTTCCGACGTGGGGTCATGTTACTGTGGCGAAGCCGCAGAGGAAGACGAGGAAAGTACACCACGCTATCTGGGAGTGCCCTCTGTACGGGGAGGCGCGTAGGGAGCTATTGAATGGGGTCGAAGTCTTTGGAGAGGGTCCGGCCTATTACTGCGACCTCGTTTCCACGGCGGCGAACTTCGGACGGCTACGGGAATACGCGCGACTATGGCACAGGATAAGGAGTGGACTAGAACGCCAAGAGAGGGCAATTGGAGGCGAATAAGGAAGTAAACCTAGATGGTAGAACCAGTACGCGCTATCGGAAGACACCGAAGTCGTATCTGTGTTGTCCGCCCCAGAAAGGGGAGAAGGACTTAGGGGCAAATAGAAAGAGATTAAAGAACTTGTAGGGAATCAAGAATTGCGTACCTGAAGGGAAGGACCCAGGACAGTAGGGTGCGCATTCCCATGTTTCGGCCCGTATAACCAAGACGGTTGATAGGGCCATGGGTTGGTGGAGGGATTTGGCCTAGACGTAGACCAAATTTTTGGTATTGGCGTCGTTGGTCAGTCGGAGTAATATTATACACCAGCACAATCTGCATAACAAAAATTATTATTATGTTAGTAATAACACATAAGTCTCTGTTACTTTTTAGGAATTTGTTTGTTGTATATTATTATTTGTTTGTTGCATATATTTTGTTTGTTAAATTTGTATACTGTCTAATACAATTTTTTTGGCTAAATACTGTGTCTGTAGTTTACCTGTTTGGGAAATGGTACGGTAGTGTAGTGTCAAAGTCTATGCTTAACATAAATTACGTCTAATCCGTTTGCAACAACATCACGGTAATGTCATTTTGTAGGTACACGTACATCAAACACAAGGCAAACAGGCGTTACAATATTGTATTTAAAATAGTATTATTTTATTATATATGTGGAATATATTTATGTTTTTTTAGCTTCGTTATTAACCTGACATCGTTTCATGTAAGTTTATTTCTATTATTATGCTGCTATTACATATTATTTTATAACTTACTCATTTATACTTATAATATGCTCTTGGGAAATATAATTATTTTAAATGTACATATACGGATTAAAATTAGAATTAAAAATGATCAACCCTAAAAAACTTAAAGTTGGTTTTATAAACCCTGGCTCTTTGGGCTCGAGGCACGACGAGTTTCTAGTAGCTGCAGACCGACATAACTGTGACCTCATAGCACTCAATGAGACTTGGCTGAGACAGGGTGAAGCGGGCCGCGCGCCACGGTTACCGGGCTACCACCTCTTGCACGTACCTGGAGGCTGGCGTAGGCCCGAGGCCGTGCGCTCCCGAGGCGGCGGTGTAAGTTTCTACGTTAGGCAAGGACTTAGCGCGCAGACGGTTAAGCTGAACTCCGTAACAACTAATGTAGAACAAATGTGGCTGTCATTAAAAGCTACCGGTAAGCTCGTTTTTATCGGTACGGCATACCGACCCCCGTGGCTCTCGGTGAATATCTTCTTAGACGCGCTAACAGATACAATTAGTAGTCTTTCGGGCTACGACTATTTGTACCTTGTTGGTGATTTCAACATCAATTACTTGAACACCGCTACAACACATTTTAGAATACTGCGAGATTTCTTGTCAACACAGATTGCACCAGTGTACAACTGAAGCTACACATTTCACTGCGGACTCAGAAACCCTCCTCGACCTTGTCTGCGCTAATGCAGACCTGGACCGAGTCCTGGTTGTTGCATATTGACAAAAGTAAGTGTCTTTGTCATTTTTGACATTGACAGATGTCATGAAGTAAAGCCTATTTAGTTAGTTTATTTGAGTTGGCCAAAAGGCTATAAATAGTGTAGACGTATATTATTGTGTTAGGCATATATCTCATAATATGTAATAAGTAATCAGTGTTAAGCACCAATAAAGGAGAATATAAGAATTGTTGCTGTATTATTATCATCACCACTCAGGCACAAGAAGGACATACAAATCAAGAGGTCGTAGCCCGCTACATGGTGTCAGAAAAAGAAGTAAAAAACAAGTTGTTAAGAAAACGAAAATCATGAACGCAAAAGAGGGTACATCGAAAACTCCGGAAGCTTCGAGACAATCTGAGTGTGGGAACTTAACAATGGCAGGAAACGGAGTGCAGAAGCTTGAGATCTCTACAGAAATTATCAACAATAATGCTGAAAATTTCAAGAAATGGACGCAGTCATTTGAGATATTCCTACTGGCGTCGGGTATGGAGAAAACGGAAGACATAAGAAAAATTGCAATCATGCTGCATTCCATGGGAGATAAGGGCCTAAATATCTACAATTCCTTCAAGTTGGACCTAAGCACTGCTACATTCCAAGAAGTCAAGGAAAAATTCGTCGAGTATTTTGAACCCAAAAAGAATTTGACCGTGGCGCGGCACAAATTATTTACGTTGAAAAAACGTGTGAACGAATCCTTGGAAAATTTTCTAATGAAATTAGAAAACGCAAGTCATGCCTGTGAGTTTGGTTCGCTACGCGATTCCCTTGTAAAGGACATTCTCATTGCTAATATGGCCACAAACTTCTCGAAATTTCGTCAAAAGCTTCTACAAGAGCAAGATCTATCCCTAGAGAGAGCCAAACTCCTCTGTAGAACACTCACGATGGCGCAGAAAAGTGAAGAATCAATCAATGCAGCAGATGGAAGAGAAGAAGCCACAATATACAAGCTACACAAAAGTCGTCGGGCCAGTTCTCCCCCATACCAGAAAAGAAAAAACTCAAGATCCCCATTACGCCAAGGTCACCCAAGGTCATCTACACCTGGATCCAGAACATCGTCGTGTGTAAAGTGCAATACATCGCATGGTTGCCGCAACTGTCCAGCATGGAAATACAGATGCAGGTCATGTTTTAAATATGGACATTTTACTCATCTATGTTTTAAGAAAAATTGTGTCAGGACTATTGTCTCTGGGGTAGGTACTTAGCATAAATCTCGATGATGAATCAAGCCCCAAAGGTGCTGAGGCTGCGAGATTTACAATAGGGGCATTATTCAACATTAAAAACATAAAGTCACAAAATGCTAGTACAACTTTGATTAACACAGACAATTCCTGGCATTATTCTCTTAAAATAAACAACAAAAATGTAGATTGCCTAATTGACATTGAAGCAGACATAAATGTGATGTCTTATCAAGTATTTAAAGAATTGAATCTTAAATTTGACAAACAGAGTAAAGAAATGTGTAAAAAATATAATATTTTTTGCCTACAGTGGGCACAGAAATCCGATAATTTCAGTGTCAAACATTTGTTGTTTAATTGAAAACAAAACAAAACCAGAAAATATTACTTTTGTTGTAACAAAATTAAATTGTCCAACTGTCATTGGTTTGCCCACTTGTATAAAGCTAAATTTAATAACAAAAAACTTTCATATAAAGAATGAAAATGTCAAAAATGTTGAGCAAAATGTATATAATATGTATCAAAAAACTTGTGACAAAATTGTGTCCAGATATAATGATGTGTTTCAGGGTCTAGGCTGCCTCCCATACAAACACAGCATCGTGCTAAAGAAGGATGCTATTCCGTGCGTTGATCCCCTTAGAAAGGTACCCTTCGCGTTGGTTGAACCGTTAAGGAAAGAGCTTCAACTCATGGAAAACATGGGAGTCATACGGAAGTTGAACAAACCTACTCTCTGGGTGAGTAGTTTAGTTATAGCCATGAAAAAGAATGGTGGATTGAGAATTTGCTTAGATCCTAGAAATTTAAATAAAAATTTATTGAGATGTCATTATCCAATTAAAAACATAGACGAAGTCAGGTCTAAATTGTCCAAAGCCTCTTATTTTTCACATTTAGATGCGTTTTCTGGGTTTTAGAATATAAAATTAACTAAAGAATTGTGTGATCTATGTACATTTCAAACTCCCTTTGGCAGATACAAATTTTTAAGATTACCTTTTGGAATAAAGACGGCTACGGCAAATTTTCTATAAAACTATGATAGATCTTTTCGGAGACATTGAAGGTATTATAATTTGGTGTGATGACATTTTAATATACAGTGAAACAATTGAAATACACAATAAAAGGTTAGAAATGTTTTTGGAAAGGGCTAGGCAAGTTAATTTAAAATTAAATAAAGCCAAGTGCAAGTTTCTTCTAGAAGAAATAGCATATTTGGGCTATATTTTTAGTAAAGAAGGTGTAAAAATTGATAAAAATTAAACCTAAAAATATTAAAGATTTGCAGAGATTTCTAGGCATGATTAATTTTTTAGCACCGTTTATAGAAAATCTAGCAGAGAAAAGTAATACCTTAAGAAATTTGTTAAAAAAGATATATTATGGTTATGGGATGAAAATTGTCAAAAGTGCTTTGATTTGTTAAAAGAAGTCGTATCTAAAGCACCTGTGTTAACTAATTATAATTGCAACTTACCTGTGATTTTGTCGGTAGATTCATCAAAGAATGCACTGGGAGTGGTCTTGATGAAAAACCAACGACCCATTGCATATAGTTCAAGAACACATACCTCCTCTCAACAAAACTACGCTCAGATTGAAAAGGAATCGTTTGCCATACAGTTTGGATGTAATAAATTTCACCAATATATTTATGGCAGTAAAACAACTGTTCATACTGATCACAAACCTTTAATTTACCTTTTTAAAAAACCTCTTCTTGAAGTACCTGCTAGACTACAAAGAATGATGTTATCGTTGCAGGGTTACGACCTAGAAGTGGTTTATGTACCTGGTAAATATATGTATATAACAGATACTTTATCAAGAGCCTCACTTAGTGATACATACATACCTCAGTATGAACAAGACTTACAGTATCATGTAAATTCAATATTTTCTAATCTCTCAGTGAGTAAGCCATATTTAGAATTTATATTATTAGAAAGTAAAAATGATGAATCTTTAAATCTGCTCAAGTCTTATATTCAGAATGGTTGGCCAAAAAGCAAAAACAAAGTAAACTGTCTAGTGAAACCATATTGGAACATTCAAAATGAAATACATATAATGAATGACTTAATATTTAAAGGTAATAGGCTTATTGTTCCAAAGTCCTTGCAAAGACAGATTTTAGATAAAATACACTGTGGACATTTAGGTATTAATAAGACACTCAACATCGCTAGAGAAACAGTTTATTGGCCAAATATAAACGCGGATATTAAAAACCTAATTGATCAATGTTCGGCGTGTGCAAAATTCAGGGCAAACACACCCAAGGAACCGTTGAAATGCCATGAGATATCTTATCTTCCGTGGGAGAAGGTAGGTATAGATTTATTACATTTTGATGGAGAAAATTTCCTTGTATGCATAGATTATTATTCCAAGTATATAGAGCTAGCTTCTTTGCATAAGAATTACACTGTCGATAACGTTGTTAAAAACCTCAAATCCTTCTTTGCTCGACATGGAATCCCGAAAGCATTAGTGTCTGACAATGGTCCACCATTTAACTCTTGCAAATTCAAGTCTTTTCTTGTTGATTGGGATGTAGAACACATTACTACCAGTCCTTATTGGTCCAGGTCTTATGGCCAGGCTGAAAGTGGAGTTAAAATTGTCAAAAACATATTAAGAAAATGCAAGGAAGATGCCTCGGATATACATTTGGCGTTACTACACTACCGCAACGCTGCTAAGGGAAATTTTCCCAGTTCGGCCGCATTATTAATGTCTAGAAACTTGCGAGTAAATTTACCAATTCTAAACAGAAAACTTATGCCAAAAGTTGTAAAATTTTCGACATTTGAAAGATGTCATAGGCAAAGCAGAGACAAAATGCCTTTTTATTTTGACAGGAATGCGAAGTATACATCTTACGAGTTTCGGCCGGGAGATGACATTTACTTCAAAAAAAAAATCCTAAATCTTTTCAGTCTCCGGGAATAATTAAAGAGAAATTAGGATGTGGTAGATCATATTATGTTGTGGATCCAAATAGTGTTGTGTATAGGAGGAATAGGGGACACATTAGACCTAGAAAAAAGAATTTAAAAGATACAAATCCTCCACCTTCTTTTTATGGCAGCGGCAGCACTGACAATATGCCTCCCATGCAGGAGAGTATAGATCCCATGAGTTCGGCACAGCTCGGAGACGTTCCTGTTCAAAATTGCATTATCGATGATAACTGTGTTCCTATGGAGAGTCTAGAAAATACCGGTTACGTAACCAGGTCTGGTCCTGAATTGTACATACATGAGAAATTTGAGTAGATAAGTAATGTATTGTTATTAGTTATGTACTTGTAATATTAGTTTGCTTTTTTCTCGAAAAGGGAGATGTTGCATATTGACAAAAGTAAGTGTCAATGTCATTTTTTACATTGACAGATGTCATGAAGTAAAGCCTATTTAGTTAGTAAGTAGTAAGTTTATTTGAGTTGGCCAAAAGGCTATAAATAGTGTAGACGTATATTATTGTGTTAGGCATATATCTCATATTTAATACGTAATCAGTGATAAGCACCAATAAAGGAGAATATAAGAATTGTGGCTGTATTATTATCATCACCACTCAGGCACAAGAAGGACATACAAATCAAGAGGTCGTAGCCCGCTACACTGGTTGACTATATACCCGATCTCAGTGCTCATGCATTTGTAACGTTTTATATACATGTGCCTAGACTAAAGAACGTATCAAGGAAAATCACATATCGACCACTTAAAGATATTGCAAGTGACGATTTAGAGTACGTAATGAACACTATTGATTGGCACTACATCGAACAGTTGTCTAGCGTTAATGAAATGGTGCGTGTCTTTAATAATTGTGTCATGTGGGCATTTGATTTGTTGGCCCCCGTCAAAACCCTTTATGTCAGAGACCATCAGCACCCGTGGATCACATATAACATCAAACAAATGATGAAATGCCGGGACGAGGCGCACAGACGTGCACGCACTACTAAAAGCCAATCGCATATTAACTATTATAAAAACCTTAAGCGGGAAGTATCTAGTGCGCTTATCAGGGAAAAGGTAGCTTATTTTTGATATGTACATCAATGCCAATATTAAGTCTCCACAGCTTATGTGGAAACATTTAAAGAAAATAATAGATTTGCAAAAGCCTAAGTCTGATTTATTCTTTGCTGCCTAGTCATCTTTCTGACGCCAACCTCATCAATAACTTCTTTTTGGACATTCCTGGTACTGGTGCGGTGCCCCAATCAGCGCTCGACTACTTTAATCATCACTTGTTTGGTGCATGTAAGTTTAGCTTTTTACGGTTAACGACAGCGAAGTCCTCAAATATATCAAAACTTGTAAGTCTAACGTGGCGGGCGCTGACGCATCTCTCTGGACATGTTATCCATTGTTAGTCGTTTTCCGGGATGCCTAAGTGTCATTACTAAAATAATTAACACTTCTCTTACAACTTCTACTTTTCCTAAGTTGTGGCACCTAGCAATAGTTAAGCCGTTGCCTAAAAAGGAAAATGTAAGTGAATTAAAAGACCTTAGACCTTAGCCTATTGCCTTGTATGTCGAAAATTTTAGAGAAGGTGGTAAATGACCAAATGAGTAGGTTTTTAGATGAGAACAATTTATTATCTCCAGTGCAGTCTGGTTTTCGCAGTCGACATAGCACGACTACTGCGCTAATTGATGTCGTGGACAATATTATTTCGGCTCAAGACGCAGGCGAAGCTACTATTTTAGTGTTGCTGGATTTTTCGCGCTCCTTCGACACTATCAGTATCCCCTTGCTGTTAGCTAAATTAAAATTCTACGGATTTAACGACGACTCTATCGCTTGGTTCTCAGACTATCTAAGCAACCGGCTTCAAGTAGTCGAACTAAAAATTGATAACGGCACATCAACACGCTCTGATACATTGAGAGCAGATAGGGGGGTACCTCAGGGATCGGTGGTGGGCCCTCGCCTCTTTTCACTCTACTGTGCAGACATCATTAATTACATCAAACATTGTAAATACCATATATATTGTGATGACATCCAGATATACATAACTTTGAAGTCATGTGATGTCAATAAGGCAGTAAAAAAGCTAAACGAGGACCTAGCGCGTATTTCTGAGTGGTCTAATGCGAACGCTTTAGTACTTAATCCTAGCAAATCTCAGTGCATGATACTAGGTACGAAATATCAGATACAAAAAATTGTCCTCGCACAACCGCTAATATGTGTTCACAATGATGATATTCTAAGGGTCACTGAAGCGCGCAACTTAGGAGTTATAATGGACGAAGGGCTTAAATTTAAGAAACATGTCGTTAGAACGGTCAGTCGTTGCTTTTAAAGGTTGAAAGTACTATATAAGATAAGAAAGTTAATAGAAGAACCGTTGCGTCGAACCGGTTGCGCGGTCGCTGGTGCTTTCAAATTTAAATTATGCAGACGCGGTGATAGGTCCCTGTTTACGCACGGTCAAGAGTCTTATCCAAAAGGTACAGAATGCGTGCAGTAGGTATTGCTGTGACATCCCTCCGCGTGCTCACGTGACGCCTTATAATAAACAACTTACGGTGGCTCAAAATGGATGGTAGCAGACAATTACACTTTGCCACTATTATATTTGGAGTAGTAAAATTCAAAACACCGGCCTACCTATTTGATAAATTACAGTGGGCATGCGATAAACAGCTGTCAATGACCACTAGGGGATCGGACTATCTAATAATTACTCCCCTACACCGCACTTCTATGTTCCGAGGTAGCTTCAGATACCTAGCAAGCAAAGTCTGGAACAAACTTCTGCCGCCCCAACTTCGAGCTCTAAAAACAATAATTTTAAATTAAAACTGAAATCTCTACTACTGAAAGAACAAATTGCAATAATGTAATAATTTTTTTTTTCTTAATTAATTTAATGAAATACTTATATGTATATATCCTACTTATGTAATATTCTATTTATGTAATGCTTTACTAATTGATATAATTACAATACTATTAATTATTATTATTTAATGAATTTATTTTTTATTATGCTAATTATGACATCACATATCCTACTTACCGTTCGGGTTGTAAGCTGACTCATGGCGGTTTACAGGTGGACCGTAGTCGCCTTCAAGGTCAGGTACCAATTTTTCAGTAAAATGGTTGAGCTATCAGTTGTACTGCCCACATCATATCTCTTACGATTACACACTCTTTGTGCTATTTTATTTCGTAGCAATTACATAAATGTATAAATATCGATTTTTATCTTAAGTATATTAATTATGTATAATATTGAGTTACCTAAGTATGTTTAAAAATATAATATAAGATCAACATTAAACCTACCTTTCTGTGAGACACACTATTTATATATATAGCTTCCCATAATATAATTTAACTTTCTCTCGTTTATGTATTTATGTAACTTTCTAAATGCTGTTGCTGAGTGTAAATCTGTACATCAAATGACAAAGCTAATGGAATCACATAATACCAGGCACTGTGGTGTTCACACCGCGGTGATACGCCTGAGTGATCTCCATTTCGGCAATAGGACATTTCACACTACGCTACCTACCTTCCTATCTGCACGCATCTTGGCGTGCGTTATATTTTCTTTTGTTTTTTGTTCAATGAGTAGGTACCTACTCATTGAACAGAAAACAAAGCAAAATACTATTATATAATACCTACCTATTTCTGTTTTTGTTTATTGCGTAATATCTGTTTTGTTTTATTTCTTGTATTGTTAGTTTGTTTCATGTTATTGTGTCTTATAGCGTAAATCTATGTATGTAATATAATGTCTTATTTTGTCGAATAAATGTTTTATTATTATTATTATTAGACTCCCCCCGAGTCTGCTACAGTACTGGTGGAGGCCAACCACACCTCGGCAGCAGAGGATAGGGCAAGCGGCGCAATGTAATACCAAACTTGCCTCTTCCCCCCCTGCGGCCCCACCAATGCCGTTTCCATGCGGAAGGGCCCTGCCAGCTCGCAGGGGGGTAGGGATAGCGGCACAACATCATCACTCCTCTCCCCCTGCGATCCCTCCACAGCCGCAGAAGATAGGGAGTACGGCGCACCGTAATACCGGCACTCCTCTTCTTCTGCGGTCCCACCTCCAGTCCGCCGGGAGCGCCCCTCCTGGTTGTCTCTTCGCTTCACCGTGGGTCCTCATCCACGGTTACTAAGCCCCACCGCCACGACAAGGCGGGCAACCGTCGGAGGGATCGCAGTCTAACGTAACCTTTTTTTTTTGATCTCGCAGGGGAAAGGTCATTACGCCCTTCCCGGATTGGAGGACCCGGGGGTATGTGGGACTCCCGACGCGACTCGTCGGTTTACCCACTAAAACTGAACCTGCGGATTGCCATCAGCCGCTATAAGGTGAGTGTCCCGGATCTGTCTAGCATAGGACACAGTCTAACCTTTTTTTTTTTTTGATCACGCAGGGGAAAGGTCATTACGCCCTTCCCGGGTTGGGGGACCCGGGGGTATGTGGGTCTCCCGACGCGACTCGCCGGTTTACCCACTAAAACTAACCTGCGGATTGCCATCAGCCGCTATAAGGGGAGTGTCCCGGATCTGTCTAGCACAGGACACCCCCCGCGACCGGCCTACCTCTATAGGGACCGGACTTCCACAACAATTAGGGGCCGCTCCGACAACCTGAAGCGTCCCCCTCGGCGCCGGGACTAGCTAAACCGGGGAGGTTCCCATCCTCTCCCGGAGCCCCGTTAGGCGGAAGTTTGGAGGTTCGCATAACGATGCCTCCGCACTCCCGTCCTACGCCGGCGGAGCAGAACAGAGGATTGATCGTTCTCTCTGTCCCGCTCCGCGGCCTCTTTCTGCGAAATGCCGGCTTCGCATAAAGAGACCGCCGGCTGCCAGGCCTCATCGCTCTCGAGCATGCAGCACACCACACTCGAGAGCAAGAGGTCCCGCCCAAGCACTGCCACGAGATCGTGGCGCTGCACGGCCCATCGGTCGCACACCTCTAAGGTGTGCTCGGCCGTGTCCTCCGCAGCGCCACATTGGTGGCAGGTTGGCGTTGGCTCCCTCCTGGCGACCTTACACAGGTACGCACCGAAGCAGCCACACCCGGTGAGAACCTGTGTAAGGCGGAAGGTGAGTGACTTTCGCTTGCGGCGCATCCACGCCGCAAGGACTGGACGCAGCGCCTCGGCCGTACGTTGGCCGTACTGCGACTGCGACAGCACCTCTCCCCACCTTTCCAGCACCCACTGCTCTCCCAGCCTTCGGAACCGCCTGAGCTCCTCCCACGAGGGGACCTCGCCATGTGACCTCCTCTCTGACATGAGGAGCTACGTCTCGGCAAGGACCCTTGCCGTGAGTTCCCACGGCGGTTCCCCCGCCAGGGCAGTGGCTGCCGCCCAGGAGACTGTACGGTAGGCCCTGATGACCCTCACCGCTATGAACCGCTGCATTTTGTGCAGCTGGGCCTTGTTGCGGACGGTGAGGGCATCCGCCCATATTGGAACTCCGTACAGTGCTATACTCCGGCACACCCCGGAGTACAGCCGCCTGCAGGCTTGGCTGGGCCCCCCCATATTCGGTAGGAGCCGGCCCAGCGATGACGCCGCCCTTATGACCTTCGGCCCCAGTTGTTCGAAATGGGGGCCGAAGGTCCACCTCCCGTCCAGGGTGAGCCTAAGATATTTGATGGTCGGGCCCACCCTGATCTCCTCCTCTCCGACCTGAAGTCGTGCACCTGGAGGGGGTCTTTTCCTCCCGGGTCCGCGGAACATGAGGGCTTCGGTCTTTTCGTAACGAACCCGAAGCCCCAACCTCCTGATGCGGCCAGCCACCTACGATATTGCCGTTTCGGCCAGCCGCTTCGCCTCTTGGTAACTTCGTCCCCGGGATGTGACGAAAGTATCATCCGCATAACAGATGACACTCATCCCGGGGAGGAGGCGATATCGCAGGACCCAGTTGAAGCCAATGTCCCAGAGGAGAGGTCCCAATACCGACCCCTGTGGGACACCGCATTCGACTCCCCCCGCACAAAGGACCCCTCCCGGTCCTCCCACACGACTTCCCTGCCGGAGAGCCAATCTTCCAACAATCTTCCGATATATTAGTTATGCGCAGTTTGACAGATCTCTCATCTCACACAGCTCCTCGTTAATCTTATTTTAAAAATAAAAAAAGTGCGTATTAAGTGTTTTATAATATATATTATAGAACAGTCATAAACAATTAACATAAAAAGATTTCGTACATTATATAAAAAGTGAATTACAACTATATAACAGTGAAAATAACTATCATATGACAGAGTGACAGTCAGTTGTCCTGTTCATACCTACCTACAGTGTCTCAATACGTTAGTATACTGTTTAAAACTATAAACTAATAGTGTTTTTAACAAATATTACAGTTATTAAATATTATTTTAATAAATATGCCTAATCTAAAGTGCTGCCAATGTGCCAAATTCCTGAGCATACATGACAGCATCAAATCTAGCAAATGTAATGTTACATACCATCGATCAGGTTCGATTTGGCACAGGTGCCAAATTATCTGACCCCAAAAACACAGCAAAGTGGCTTTGTCGTACTTGCAAAGTTGACAGCAGGTCTCCTACACTTGCAGAACAAAACTCTTCTAAGGACATTTATGTTGACGCAACGCCCAATAGCTCCAGCTGTCACTCGTCAAACCCTTTGGCCGAGGAGATCAAACTACTGAGGGAGGTCATCTGTGAGTTCCGGTCAGAGATGGTGTCCATGAGGCACGAAGTCACAAAACTCAACACAACCATAGCGGAGATCCATAAACCTGTGGACGCAGTCGAATTGCGTATAACTGCAGTGGAGAAGAAATTCGACGCTCACACATCCACTTGCAATCCGAGCCCGGACGTTACTGAAGTGATCGAGCGTTTAAAACTCGAACTGAATGATCGCGATCAGCAGAGTCTACAAAGCGACGTGCAAATATCGGGCCTGCCCGAAAAAAATGGGGAAAATATTATCCACCTGGTGGGGCTGATGACCGAAAAGATAGGTGTCGACATTGGAGGAAATGAGATCGTGAGCGCTATTCGCAAGGGTATCAAAAAAAATTCCGTTAACGCCGAGGAAAATGCGCGCCATTCCTCCAGGCCCATTGTCGTCAGGTTTTTACGTAAATCGTTACGTGACAATGTGCTGAAGGCTGCTCGGGTTCGTCGTGGCGTGGATACATCTGGCGTCGTGGATGGTGCGCCTCATCGTTTATATATAAACGAGCACCTTACAAAGATCAACCGCACTATATTCCACCTAGCCCGGGAGGAGGGACGTCGCAACAGCTGGAGATATGTCTGGACGCTTGGCGGGGGTATTTTTGCCAGGCGTGATCCTAGCTCAATGGTACACCGCATACGAACGGAGGGGGACTTGAGTCGGGTTTTTGGTGTGTCATCTGTTGATCAAGTACTTTAGACATGCTATCATGCAATAAAAAGATTGTATATTATACTTTAATTTACATTTTGATCTTGATAGAATTTTCAAAATTTAATATTTATATATTGTTATGTATAATCTTAGGAATCTATGTTAGTGTAAAAATAAAGCGCGGCTATGTTACAACTTATCATATAGCTGCAACAAAAATAGATCTGCAGCTACTATGTACCAGTCACACGGCACAATATTATTTCATCTTATTATTAATTTACTTTCATGTCCCACATGCATTTTTATATATTGTTTCAATTGGTGTAATTTTTTATAATATTTTTAATCCTATACAAACCTTAATATTCTTAGTAACTAATTGTTTCATTATCTTTACTATATCTAATAACTACATATTTAATAATATACAACAATACAATTTGCATGATATTATAAAATGTTTAACTTAAAAAATATTAAAATGGGTTTCATAAATCCCGGGTCTCTTGGTTCTAGACACGATGAATTCTTAGTGGCTATGAATGTTCATGATTGTGATTTAGTAGCTATAAATGAAACTTGGCTACGTCCTGGCGAAGACAGCCGCGCGCTTCGGGTCCCTGTCCCTGTCTGATAGCCAGTCCACATACCTAGACTCACATGTCTAGGTATGTGGACTGGCTATCGCCTAGTCCACATACCTAGACATGTGAGTGTGCGAGTTCGCGGGGGCGGTGTAGGATTTTATTTAAAAAATCATTTAAAAACACAAATACTCCCGCACCCAGTAAAGCGTGGTGCAAATGTGGCTGTCTGTTAAGGCCAACGGTAGGATTATTTGTGTTGGCACGGCATATCGCCCTCCCTGGTTGTCGATTCAGGTGTTTCTGGACGCCCTAACAGACACAATTACTGCCCTGGCTAGTTACGACAACATATATTTAATAGGTGACTATAATATTAACTTTTTAAAAATCGATGGCGCGTATAGAATGTTGGACGATTTCCTGACTGTGCATCAATTGCGACAATTTACAAAACAGGCTACTACCTAAACCTAAACCTAAACCTGTTGATAATATTCCTGACCTTATTAGTCATGCATTTATATCCTTTGCTTTAAACATCCGAAAAGAAAAGTTTACACCCAAAATAATTCAGTACATACCTATAAAGGAAATAGATACACATGACCTGGAATTCACAATTGGTTCTGTAGATTGGAATTTTATACAGCACATTTCGTTAACGTTTGTTAACGAAATGGTGCGTGATTTTAATAGCAGTGTCTTATTGGTATTTGATGTACTAGCACCTGTTAGAACTATAAGTATAAAACAAAAACAATACCCATGGATTACTTATAATATTAAATTAATGATGCGACGAAGGGACGAGCCATACAGGCGGGCACGCAAAAGTAATAATATCTCACATTTAACATTTTATAAAAGCCTCAAGCGAGAAGTGGCTGTGGCTCTGTCACGGGAGAAATCTGTTTATTTTCAAACAAATATAAACTCTAATATCAAACAGCCGCGACTAATGTGGAAGCATCTAAAGGATAATATTAATTTCAAAAATGTAAAATCAAACCTCTCTCGTCCACCTCAATTTAGTAACCTATCTATGATTCATAAACATTTTCTGGACGTACCAGGCAGTAATTCTGCGCCTTTATCTACACTTACTTTCTTTGTCATTAATAGATTTAACTCCTCTTCTTTCACGTTCACATCCGTTGGTACGAATGACATTGATAAAATATTAAATTCACTTAAGTCTAACGCTATGGGTGTTGATTGCATAACGCTGGATATGATATTGGCCATCTGTCGTTATCCAATATGTCTAAATAGCCTAACCAAATTAGTCAATCAGTCTATAGAATCCTGTATTTTTCCTGATGCATGGCGCCTTGCATTAGTAAAACCTATACCTCAAAAAAACAATGGTAGCGAACTCAAGGAGCTAAGACCTATAAGTATACTTCCTTGTGTATCAAAGGTACTAAAGAAGGTTGTTTCTAATTAGATGACTCTATACCTTGACGCTAATCGTATATTACCTGAGGTTCAGTCGGGTTTTAGAAAAAGACATAGCACCACAACAGCTCTCATGGATGTTGTAGATAATGTTCTCAGAGCGCAGGATGCAGGCGAAGGTACGATACTTGTGTTACTCGATTTTTCGCGCGCTTTTGATACGATTAACTTTTCTTGCTACTAGCTAAAATGCAATATTACGGTTTCGATCAGAATGCTATAAATTGGTTTGCAAGTTATTTTAATAATCGTACTCAAATAGTCGAGTTACATAATGATTTAGACAGTATTCGTCACGCTCAACTCCACATGAAGTGATTAGGGGAGTGCCTCAGGGGTCGGTTATTGGACCACAGGCATTTACGTTGTACTGTGCCGACATTGTACGAGTTATAAAACACTGCAAGTTCCATATTTACGCAGACGGTATAAAGCTGTACCTATCCTTCAAGCCAAGTGAAGTCCACGAGGCTGTGATTAAATTGAACTCTGACCTTGCTAGTATATCGGAGTGGTCTTCAGCTAATGCCCTTGTTCTGAATCCGGTGAAAACTAAATACATGATATTAGGTTCGAAACTTCAAACCCATAAAATAAAAATAGCGCAGCCATTAATATATGTGGATGGAGAATTGATCGAAAGAGTAGAAGAGGCTCGTAATTTAGGTGTATTGATGGATGAAGGTTTGAAGTTCGAGAAGTACGTAACTAAAACTGTCAGCAATTGTTTCTACCGGTTAAAAGTACTGTATAAAATTAGAACTTTTTTGCCGGCCAATTTGCGTCTTATTCTGTGTGACTCACTTATCTTATCCAAATTAAATTACGCAGATACAGTCATCGGGCCATGTTTACTATCCAGGTCGAAAAACCTAATTCAAAAGGTTCAAAACTCTTGCGCCAGATTTTGTTATAACGTCCCTCCTCGTGCTCATGTAACAACTTACATTAACGAAACCCCTTGGCTTAAGATGGATTATAGAAGGCAACTACATTTTGCCACGTTACTTGTTTAAAACACCAACCTATATCCATAGCAAATTACTGTGGGCAGGAGATAAGCAGCTGGCTATCACTACAAGAGGTTCTTCCTATCTTCTAGTCACCGCAGTCTAGTCACAGTTGCGCCACACTTCCGCGTTTAGGGGTAGTTTCCAGTATTTGTCCAGCAAGGTCTGGAACAATCTACCGCCACCATTTCGTGCTCTGCAAACAACGCAAGGGTTTAGGTTAAAATACAAAACCTATTTACTGCAGCAACAAGCTTCTTCTAGCTATATATAACTACCCTTTAAATATGCACGCATGTATATTGTAATGTAATAATATTCTATTTATTTATTTATAATAATATTTATATTTTACTAACGCAACCCTATATTTATCTAATTAATCTATAATTTATAATAAATATAATATTATGTGTAGGATTACTATTACATAATATATAATTTACTCACTGATAGTGTTGTCAGCCGAAGCCTAAGCGGTATATTTCCTTATCAACAAGGTCAAGGTCATGTTTTCGTCACTGCACAAGATTGTAAACAACACACGAACTGCTGGCTGTGTCCATAGTATAGTGGCTGTAGCACTGAACGCGTCACCGCGCCGACTGAACCTGCGATCAAGGCGCGGGTGCGGTGTCCAGTTGTGGTCCAACATCCCGTATCGCGAGATAAAGCTGCACCAGCGGTGTCTGACCGTAATTGTTGTTTTGTTTTGATGTTTTAAATAGTAGAATCTTTCATGTTTTAGTGTTATATATATACATGATTATTTAAAGTTAAGCAAACTAAAATAATTAATTTAAAATAGTGTGCTGATGTGAGATCTAAAACTAATAGGGGACCACGGAAGATCGGGCGCCTCGGCACCGCCGTGGTCGATGCCTGAGCGGATTCCCTTTGAACATATGGTGTGGGGAATTGATTCTGATTTTCGATTTGTTTATTTTCTTTTTAGCTGTGTTAATGTCCCTTGTGTGTTCAATAAAGATATTATTATTATTATAATTATTATATACGGGGGCACACCGATGTAAATACATCGGTGTGTGGATATAATAGTGCCTCCCGTATCGCGCTGTGGGGAAGACTGTTAAAAGCGTTGGCGATGTCGAGCGACACCCCCAACACCACCTCCCCCTCGCGTTCCGCCTCCTGCGTCACCGACCGTAGGCGCCTAATAGCGTCGACGGTAGCCCTGTCGGGCCGGAAACCGAACTGAGAAACGGACAGTTTCGGTCCCGGTCCCTCCTCCAGATGCCGAGCGAGTCGAGAAGCCACAATGCGCTCTAGGGCCTTCCCGACTTCGCTCAGCAGAACGATTGGTCTTGACGCTTGGTCCGGCGGTCGGCCCCCCTTTGGCAATAGGGTGAGCCGCCCTTCCTTTCACGTCCTCGGGAACTGAACCGACCGAAGACAGTGGTCGAACAGTTCCCGGAGGGGGTCTTCGAGGTGCACGAGTGCTACGAAAAGCACTTTACCGTATACCCCGTCCAGACCCGGCGCCCTCTTCTTACTCCGGAGGCGGAACAGAACCGCCTCCATCTCCTGGTCGGTGACGGGGGGCTGAACACCCTCTACGGTCGAGTCTGACGTCCGCCGAGCCATTCTCGGAGGAACGAAACCTGCCGGGGGGTCAGGGACCAACTTCCTGACGATGTTCCCCAGCAGCTCAGGCTGTAGCGTCTCCGTCAACAGGGCCGACTGGACGCGGAGTTTATCCCGCGCCCTTTTAAAAGGACACAGTCTAACCTAACCTAACCTAACCTACCGCCGTCTAACCTACCGTCGTCCAACATAACGCCTTCCGACCAAACACCGTGAAACCTAACGCCGACAAACCTATCGCCATCTGACCAAACGCCGTGAAACCTAACGCCGTCCAACAACGCCGTCCAACCAAACGTCGTGAAGCCTAACGCCATTCAACCCAACGCCGTCCAACCAAACGCCGTGAAACCTAACGCCGACAAACCTATGGCAGTCTAACCTACCGCCGTCCAATCTACCGCCGTCCAATCTACCGCCGTCCAATCTACCGCCGTCCAATCTACCGCCGTCTAACCTACCACCGTCCAACCTCCCGCCGTCCAACATAACGCCGTCCAACCAAACGCCGTGAAACCTATCGCCATCTAACCTACCGTCGTCCAATCTAAAGCTGTCCAGCCTAACGCCATCTAACCTACCGCCGTCCAACCTAACGTCTTTCAACATAACGCCGTCCAACCAAACGTCGTGAAACCTAACGCCGACAAACCTATTGCAGTATAACCTACCGCCGTCCAACATAACGCCGTCCAACTAACGCCGTGAAACCTATCGCCATCTAACCTACCGTTGTCCAACATAACGCCGTGAAACCTAACGCCGTCCAACATAACGCCGTCTTACCTAACGCCGACTAACCTACCGCCGTCCAACCTAACGCCGTCAGACATAACCCCCGTCCAACCAAACGCCGTGAAACCTAACGCCGTCCAACATAAGGTTAGGTTAGGTTAGGTTAGGTTAGGTTAGGTTAGGTCCGGGACATTCCCCATTTAGCGGCTGATGGCAATCCGCAGGTTCAAAAAAAAAAAAAAAAAAAAAAAAAAAAAAAAGGTTAGGTTTCCTTATCGGGGGGGCGATACCGGTTCCTCCTCGTTGGTGTCCCTGGGCAACACTTGCCTGCGCCACCTCGGGGCTCTTTCCTGGGGTGAGGTAGGCACGTGGCTGAACGCCGGTCTTTCTCTGTCTTTCACCATCTTTTTATAGATTACTCTTCTTTGTTTTGTTTGTTTTATTTTCTCTATTTTCACCGTCTTTTCTTCTACTATCTTTCTTGTTTTGTTTCACTCTGGTGGGGGAGCTCACCCCCGAAAAAAGAGACCGCGACCCGGGGTGTCGGAGTAGTTTATGGATGGCAGATTTTAAAAATAAACTACCTCAGGAGGGTACCGTAACTGGAGAATCCCTCGGCGGGCCACTAGGCCTGTCCAGCCCCACGTATTCTGAGGGGGGCAAAAATTTGCTTGAAACAACGAGGATTTCCGGGGACAATTCTGTCCCCAAAAACGACGACCTTATGCTCTCACAACGGATTCCGATTGTGCAACTCGAACGGATGGACGACTCGGACTGCTCTCTTAACACCATGAGAACAGCCGGTAGCTCTCGCGCATCTTCGCGCGATCGAGCGGGTAGTAGCATGGCCGGCAAGCGGAGGCTGTCTAACTCAGGCTCTGGCTCGGATGACGGAGGATCGGAGCGATCGGCTCGCTCGGAGACTCACCGGAGGAAAACTGCTCCCGCAAAAAGGGGGCGAGGGCGTCCCCCTACAACAGGGGAGTACGTCGAAATGGCGAACGCCAAGAGACAGTACCTGGAACTGGAGTACGAAGACCTAAGGCTCCAGGCCGAGAAGGAGGTCGCTGCGGCTCTAAAAAAAGTGCAGCGACAGAAGGAAGCCGCAACAACAAGACAAGCGGAACGTGCGGCGCTTGATGCTCTCCCGGCCGCTACCAAACTAAAAACAGTTGGCGAGCAGGGCTTGGAGCTCATTAAGATGGTGCGCACGAAAAGTGGGAACATGAAGGGCACATTTATAAAGGCCCTCAAAGATGGTGAAGAGAAGATTGAGGAGTCTGTTCGCGGCCTCGCCTCTCTCAAGGAGGATACGCTCAAACTTGAGGCCGAGAACATACGCCTCAGAGAAGAAATAGCGCTGCTGCGGGAAAAGGCGAGTCGACCATCTAAACCGCCGCCCCCAGTAAGCGCTGACAAATCATCTGCAGCCCCAGCTCAACGAGGCGGCTCAGAGGACGTAACGGTGGCGGGCTTGCGGGCAATGTTCGAGGAGTTCTCCCGCTCTTTAATGGAGAGGACCTCGAACATGATCAACGCGCGCATCGAGGCAATGGAGGACCGTCTCCTTCCAGCTAAGCGGCTTCGACCGCCACTGGCAGCAGACAAAAGGACTGACAATAACGGTACTCACCCGACTGAGGACTGGCCCGCCCTCCCACAGGATGGGCCCTCCAGAAGAATGGTGACTCCGGCTCCGGCGACGAGGAAAAGGGCAGCAGCTCCTACTCCATCTGCGGCAGCACCTGAAAAAGAAAAGACAGTAAAAAATAAAAAGTCCAAGACAAAAAAGCAAGGAAAGGAGAAACCAGCTGAACAACAGCCTGCCCCGCCTGCGGATGCTGTTCCCGGTCCCTCATCAGAAGGAGAGGGCTGGAACACAGTGGTTCGGAAAGGGAAGGGGAAGAGGAATAAGCAACCGGATGTGACTAACCTGGACTCGACACACCCGGATAAGACAAAAGCACGGTCGAAGGGGGCCTCCAAAGCCCCCCGGAAGCCGGAGACCAAGAAGGAGAAGACCAGACGACGGAGGCATACTGCTCCCGCCACCGCTGCAGTCGTAATAACGCTGCAGCACGATGCGGTAGAGCGTGGCGCCACCTATAAGGACGCAGTCCTCAAGGCCCGTCAAGAGATCAACTTGGCGGATCTAGGGCTATCGGAGGGCGTCCGAATTAGACAGGCGGCAACGGGAGCCCGAATAATGGAACTCCCCACCAGCACAACGAGCGAAATAGCTGACCATTTCGCAGAAAAGTTGCGAGGAGTACTTGTCGGCGTTGCTAGAGTCACACGGCCCGTCAGATGCTCCGACGTGCGGATCTCTGGCCTTGATGACACCGTTTCGAAAGATGCTGTTTTGGCAGCGGTCGTGGCTAAGACGGGCTGCTCCCCGGATCATGTAAAGGGAGGCGACGTCCGTGAGGGTCCCGGGGGAACCGGGACTATGTGGGTACAGTGCCCCGTGGCTGCCGCCAACACCTTGGTGGCTGCGGGTCGCTTACTGGTCGGTTGGAGCTCGGCGAGAGTCCAGCCTCTGGAGCCCCGCTCCATGAAATGCTACCGCTGCCTCGAAGTCGGTCACACGGGGCGGCGGTGTAACTCGGAGGTGGATAGGAGCCAGTTGTGTTTCCGGTGCGGGCAGGCCGGACACAAATCATCCTCGTGTACAGCTAAACCCCACTGTATAGTTTGCTCAGAGGCGGGTAGGAACGCTAACCACTCGGTCGGTGGAAAGGGTTGCGCCCCCCCTAAGAGGCGGCGAAACAGAAAGGCAAAGCCTCAAACGGCGGGTCGGTCACAAGATCGACAGGGTGATGCGATGGAAACCGACAATGGATAGGCGACGATTGCAATTCCTACAGACGAATCTGAACCACTGCGCCGGTGCCCAGGATCTGCTCTTTCAGGCTCTGACGCAGTGGCAGATAGATATTGCGATAGTGGCCGAGCCTTACTACGTCCCAGCCCGCAACACTTGGGTTGGAGATGCGCTTGGCTCTGTTGCTATCCATAGTTGTGACACAGGCCCACCGCTTTTAACGCGGGAGAGAGGCCAAGGATTTGTGGCGGCTGATTGGGGAGAATACACTTTCTTCGGTGTCTACTTCTCCCCAAACAAAACCCTCGCAGATTTTGAGGAGTTCCTGGGCGAGTTGCAGGTGGCAGTGTTAAGAGCGGCCCCAAGGCCCGTTCTTGTCGCCGGCGACTTTAACGCCAAGCACTCAGCCTGGGGCTCCTCAGTGACCGACGCCCGAGGAGATGCCGTGCTGGAGTGGACCCTGATGACCGGTCTCTCGATTTTAAACTGCGGGGACACACCAACCTGCGTTCGGCACCAGGGGAGCTCGATCGTCGATCTCTCCTTTGCCAGCCCCGCGGTTGGAGGACTGGTCCATGACTGGAGAGTAGTGGAGGAAGTAGAGACACTGTCCGACCATCTTTATATCCGCTACAGTGTCTCCCCCCTGAGAGTCACTCAGCCGACTCCACGCTCATCGGCAAGTGCTCAAGAGTTCCCTCGCTGGGCGCTTTCAAAGCTAGACGTGGAAGCGCTCAAAGAGGCTGCGGAGATGGAGGCCTGGACTCCAAGACCCGCGGCTCCCATCGCCGTAAATGAGGAGGCGCTTTGGTTCCGCAGAGCGCTCACACGACTTTGTGATGCGGCCACGCCCCGAATAAAACACCGCCCTCCAAATAGGCACGTGTACTGGTGGTCGGATGTAATAGCGGAGCTCCGACACCAGTGTGTGAGGGCGCGCCGGCCATATCAAAGGCAGCGCAGGAGAAGGCCACTGGATGAGCCACTCATAGCGCGGCTCAGGGAGCAGTATTGCGCGGCCAAGAGCGCGTTAAGCCTGGTCATACAAATGGCCAAGAACGGTGCCCGCGAAGAAATGTTGGCGGAATTGGACCGGGACCCGTGGGGGCGTCCGTATAGAATGGTGCGGAAAAAGTTCAACCGCGGTCCGCCAGTCGTGGAGACGCTGCCCTCGGAGCAGCTGCCCATTATCGTGTCGACGCTATTCCCGACTGCAACTGACTCGGAGCCGCACAGCACCGAACCGGAAGTGGACGAAGAGGTGCCACCAGTTTCGGAGAGCGAGTTTGACGCTGCCATATTCAGGCTGAGCGGGCGCAAGACTGCTCCGGGCCCGGACGGAATACCCGGACGAGTTTGGGTCAAATCTATGGGGCCACTCAAAGACAGGATGCGGGACCTATTTAGCGCATGCCTCGCTCAGGCTGAATTCCCTCAGTGTTGGAAGGAAGGGAAACTAGTGTTGTTGAAGAAGGACGGCCGCTCGGTCGATTCACCTTCGGCCTATAGACCAATCGTCTTGCTAGACGAAGCCGGGAAGCTGCTGGAACGAGTGATCGCATCTAGGGTCATTAAACAACTCGAGCGGGAAGGGCCCAATCTTTCCGAGGCGCAATTTGGCTTCCGCGCGCAACGATCGACCATAGATGCGATCCTCGAAGTCAAGCGGTTCGCGGAAGAGCAGACGGTACGCGGTGGAGTGGTGTTGGCGGTGTCATTTGACATCGCCAACGCGTTTAATACCTTGCCCTTCCGGGCCATCGAAGAGGGCCTCTGTCATCATGAGGTGCCATGGTATCTTCGCCAAATCATAAGCGGATACCTAAGGAGTAGGGCAATTGTCTGTGTCGGGCGTAATGGTGTCGTCATTCGGATCGTGACTCAGTGCGGTGTTCCACAGGGGTCTGTTCTTGGCCCACTCTTGTGGAACATCGGATTCGACCGCGTCCTGCGTGCGGCTCTTCTCCGCGGGCTGCGTCTCATTTGCTATGCAGATGACACTTTGCTCTTAGCCCGCGGAGAAACATTTGAGGAGGCCATTCGTCTGGCAAGAGTCGGCGCGTCCCAGGTGGTCACGCGTATTGAGGGACAGGGGGTGCGAGTTGCGCTGGAAAAAACGGAGGCCATGTTTCTCTATGGACCCCGAAAACGCCCCCCCGCGGAAGCATCCCTCCTCATCGGAGACGTAAATGTGCGAATTGGGTCGAAAATGAAGTATCTGGGTCTGGTCTTGGACTCCAAGTGGACCTTCACCGAACATTTCCGCCGATTGGTGCCCAAGTTAAAAAAGACAGCCGTGGCCCTCGGACACCTCCTGCCCAACATTGGAGGTCCAGGGACCACGTGTAGGCGGCTTTATACGGGGGTTCTCCAGTCCATGGCCCTCTATGGAGCTCCCGTCTGGGCGGACAACCTGAGTGCCCAGAACAAGGCGCTCTTGCGGAGCCCTCAGCGGACGATGGCGTTGCGCATGATTCGCGGGTATCGTACTATATCCTGCGACGCAGCGCTCGCCCTCGCCAGAACCCCTCCATGGGACCTTGAGGCCCGGGTTTTAAGCGAGATTTATTACCGCACGGCGGAGTTTAAGAACAGAGGAGATAGGGTGTCACCGGAGCTAACAGCTCGATGGCGCCGCCAGGCGCGCATCATAACAATGCGCGCTTGGGAGGACAGATTGGCGTCCCCAACAGCCGGACATATGGTGGTGGCGGCGATTCGGCCGCACCTACAGGAGTGGGTGACGCACTGTAAGGGCACCCTCACCTACCGGATGGTGCAGGTGTTGACCGGGCATGGTTGCTTCGGTCATTACCTGCACCATCTGGCTAGAAGGGAACCAACGCCCCAGTGCCACCATTGTAACAATAATGACGACACAGCGCAGCACACGCTCACGGACTGCCCAGCCTGGGTAGATCAGCGGGCGGTGCTCTGCGCCACCATCGGATTTGACCTTACGCTCCCGGCTATAATAACAGCCATAGTCCGGTCGAGCGATGCATGGACTGCAATGGCCACCTTCTGCGAGCACGTAATCACGCAGAAGGAGGCCGCCGAACGGGAAAGAGAAGCGGACGTAGCCGCAGACCCCGTTCGCAGGAGGCGCGGAGGGCGCAGGCGCGCACATCATGAGCGCCAGCTCCCGCCGTAAATAGGACTCGGGTGACGGGTTGGGGAACCCGTTGCCCATTGCACGAGTCCGTCCCGGTCGAAGAGCGCCCGGTGCCTCGGACCGCTCTGCCGGATGGCTAGCAGCTGTCGCCGACAGTCTGCTGCGGAGGATTTGCTGCTGTAGCAAATGCCGCTTACTGGGCTGCTGCAGTTATCGCCTCAGGCGGGTCCGGCAGCCCAGTAGCATAGCGGAGGAGGAGGCACCTTGGGGTTTTAGTGCGGTAACCCCGGGTGCGATCCTCACCTCGCACCCGGGAGAGTCCCACATACCCCGGTGGCCATCCCCAGTCCATCGGGGATCCATAAAGGATTTCCCCAAGTAAAAAAAAAAAAAAAAAAAAAAAAAAAAAAAAAAGGTTGAGCTTTAATTTCCTTAGGTGGAGGGTGTATGTACCGTATGTACCGACGGATCTTAGAGTTCATGGTGTCAGTCGATGCGCATTTTCGGTACGAATTTTTGGAGGTATCGTTTATCTCGAGATTCCCACGGGTTCTCGAGATATTCGATTTTGAAAGTGTTTTCGACTTCTATACGATTTGTATAGAAGCCTTGGGTAAGTCATCGACGTAAAACGATACTGGTCGACGAGTTTGTCCCGGTGTCGTTTTGCGGTGGTGACTCCCACGGGGGGAGGGGACTTTTGTATTAAAGTATTTACTTTGTTCTTTTGTTTGGGTGTATTTTTATTTTGATTTGGTGTTGGAAATTAGTTTTAGAATTTTCTTAAGTTAGGTTTTGTGTTCGGGCCATCTGCCTGAACATCTGTTTGAAGTCGAACTTCATACCAGGGATGTGCCCTGGGGCACCCCCAATTTTACTTCTGGCATCATGCCAAACAGGGCTGAAGGAGTAGAGGGGGGGGTTAGTGAAACTGAAGGGGGGGAAAGTAGGTCTTCTCGACGGGGCCTGAGGCTCGAATTCGGGAATGTCTCGAGTGGTCGTCCGTTGGGATATGCTCGAGCTGGTATTACCCTTGAGGAGGTGCTGGGCGACTGGTCGATGCAGTCGAACTCAGAATCGGAGGCCCCCGGAAGGGGTAAGCGTCTTTTCTCGGAGGTTTCCGGTTCAGACACTGAGGACGTGGCTGCTACGGATGGGCGGACGGATGCCTCCAAGCGTGGGAGGGCCCGTGGGTCTGAGTCCAGACAATTCAGTGCCCGCCAAGCGCTGAGGGATCGGACGGAGGAGGCTCGCGAAGCAGAATTTACGGTCGCTTTGGAGAAGAGGGCGTATTTAAAGACAGCCGCAGAGTCGAATGATCAGGAGATCCCGCCTGGCCCTCTTGACCTGGACGTTGATAGGCTAGGGGCGAGGGAGCTGATGCAAGCGGCCGAGGCCAACTTGCAGGAGATTTTGGGTCTTGCTGGCAGATCCACAAATTTGAAAGGGGGATATGCGAGCAAGATCAGTCGGGCGACGGGCACTGTCAAGACGGTTCTCGAAACCTTGATGGCGCGCACCGAGGCGGAAGAGACACGCCGCCTCCGCGCCGATAATGGGCGACTGAAGCGAGAGGTGGAAAACCTCCGGGAAGAGGTGCGCGCCTATAGGCGTGATTTCGAGGAGGCGAAGAAGGCGGCGACTAAAAAGTCGGCCTCATCGTCGCCGAGTCCAATGTCCAGCGAACAGCTGGGCATACTTGAAAACAATATCGCCAGGTTGGTCGGCAATCTGGTAGATGGCCGCCTGGCGGTTTTAGAGGATCGACTTCCGCCTCCTCGTATCGTCCGCCCGCCGTTGGCTGGCGACAGAAAGAGGGCCACCCACGGATCCCGGGTTGCTGCTGCTGAGCAGGAGGCCCCATTGAGTCGGGAAGGGTCGCCAGTGTTGGGAGTGCCACGGGGTCAAGTGCGCCTGGTTCCAAGAACGGCTTCGGATGCGGTTCAGGAAAGCTGCAAGGAGTTTCCGGTGTTGCCGGTTCGTCCTGCGGTGCGGACGGTCTCTGCACCTGGGGCGTCTAAAAACAAGAAGAAGGGAGGGGAATGGACCAATTTTGGTCCCTCCACTTCTAAAGCATCCAAGACGCCTCATGGTGAGAGACCTTCGCCTGCGGCGGTGGTGCCCGCATCCACGACGGAACTCGCGCCTGTTTCTTCGGCGCCATCGGATGCCTGGACTGAGGTCGTGAGGCGAAAGGCGCCGAAGAAGAAGAAGTCGCAAGGAACAACGGTGCCCCCTGCACCTAAGCAGAAAAAGGGAGCCAAACTAGTGCTCCCTAACTCCTCCGCCGTAATCATCAAGCTACGGTCGGAAGCAGCGCAGCAGGGCGAGACTTACGGCTCTGTTTTAACGAGGGCTCAACAGAGCCTGAATGTCGAAGAGCTCGGTATTGGGCCCCTCAGAGTGCGCATGGCGGCGACCGGGTGCCGCCTTATAGAGGTGCCAGGGCGGAATAGCGCCGAAAAAGCGGATGCCCTGGCACAAAGAATGGGGGAGCTGCTAAGCGGGGTGGCTGATGTGGTTAGGCCCGTCAAAACCACGTGTTTCCGCCTGACGGGCCTCGATGAAACGGCGACTGTGGACCGAGTCAGGTCGGCGGTCGCTGCAGAAGGGGGATGTGCTGCGGAGCAAGTTTGGGTCGGAGATATCAGCTTCGGCCCACGCGGGGTTGGGTTTGCCCGAATGTCGTGCCCGTTGACAGCTGCTAAGAAGCTGATCCAACTGGGTGCGATTCGGGTAGGCTGGAGCAGGGTGCAGGTCAGTCATGAGGGAGTTCGTCCCAGGCACTGCTATAGGTGCCTGGGGAGAGGACACATGGCGGGCCTGTGCCAATGCGAGAAGGACCGCAGCGGCCTGTGTTACCGCTGCGGACAGCCGGGCCATAAGGCGTCCGGCTGCAGTTCCCCCGTGCCTCGCTGCGCAGTCTGCAGCGACGCCGGCTTGAAGGCCGACCACGTTATGGGGGGCTGATTATGCTCCCCCCCATCCATCCGTGGAAAGCTTCCCTCCTCCTCGCGTTCATCGGGGAGGGGACCGGTGGCGCCTGAGGCCGAGATGTCAGAATAATGACATCTCGGCTTCTTACAGGGCAATATTAACCACTCTGCTGCTGCTCAAGACCTCTTCTTGCAGTCAATGGCGGAGTGGTTAATCGACGTGGCGGTGGTGGCGGAGCCCTACTTCGTACCCCCTCAGCCGCATTGGGCTGGGGACTCTGAGGGCTCCGTCGCCGTTGTGGTGAGGCCAGGTGCTGGCCCCCCCCTCATACCCAGAATGAGGGGGCCAGGGTACGTCGTTGCTGCTCGGGGAGATATTGCAGTAGTAGGAGTCTACTTCTCCCCGAACCGCAACCTAGCCGCCCTAGAACAATTCCTCGATGTTCTAGGGCCGCTGATCAGGAGGCTAGCCCCTCTCCCCGTAATAGTGGCAGGGGACTTCAACGCCAAGTCCTCGGCGTGGGGTTCCCCTGTCACTGATCCGAAGGGGAGGGAAGTGGAGGAGTGGGCTTTAGCCTCGGGACTGTCCCTTCTCAATACAGGGACAGTCCTCACCTGCGTGCGGCGGACGGGCGGTTCAGTGGTGGACCTGTCGTTCGCCACTCCCGCTGTCGCGCGCAGGGTGGCAGGGTGGAGGGTGGTAACGGAGGTGGAGACACTCTCGGACCATCGCTACATACGGTTCGAGGTGTCTCCAGCCTCCGCATCGAGCTCGGCGTCGGGGTCCGGGGGACGTAGCAGGTTCCCGCGTTGGGCACTCACTAAGCTCAACCGGGAACTAGCGGAGGAGGCGGCCATCGTTGGCCGCTGGAGCCTCCCGTCGTTGGAAGGTTTGGGGGTGGACGAAGTGGCTGGCTGTCTCGGCGACGTACTCACTAACGTCTGCCGGGCAGCCATGCCAAGAATTTGGGGTCCTCCCCCTCCTCGACGGGCGGTGTACTGGTGGTCAGCCGAGCTGGCCGACCTTCGCGTCGCCTGCAATGCGGCGCGCCGCGCCTTTGTCCGCAGCAGGCGGCGCCGTCCCCAGGACGAGGAGCGTGATGGCCGGCTATTCAGGGTCTACCATGCCAAACGGGAGATCCTGCAGCTGGCCATCAGTCGGGCCAAGGAGCGAGCGTGGCTGGAGCTGGTGGCGGGGATCGAGAACGATCCCTGGGGCCGACCATATAAGAGGGCGCGAGACAAACTTCGCGCCCAGTCGGCCCCACTGACGGAAACGCTCCAGCCGGAACTGCTGGGGAACATCGTCCGGGAGTTGTTCCCGGACCCCCCAGCAGGATTCGCTCCGCCGCGAATGGCCCGACGGACGCCGGGCTCGATGGAGGAGGGTGTTCTGCCACCCGTCACCGACTTGGAGATGGAGGCGGTTCTGTCCCGCCTCCGTAGTAAGAGAAGGGCGCCTGGTCCGGACGGGGTGCACGGGAGAGTCCTATCTATAGCTCTCGTGCACCTCGGAGACAGCCTTCGGGAACTATTTGACCGCTGTTTACAGTGCGGTCAGTTCCCGAAGGCGTGGAAGGAGGGTCGGCTCGTCCTGATTCCTAAGGGCGGGCGGCCACCGGACTGTGCGTCGGGGGTGCGGCCGATTGTGTTGCTGAACGAGGTGGGCAAGGCTTTTGAGCGAATCATAGCCTCCCGCCTCGTTCGGCACCTGGAGGAAGGTCCGGGGCCCGGACTTTCAGACTCACAGTTCGGGTTTCGGGCCGGTCGGTCGACCATCGACGCAGTGAGGCGCCTGAAGTCGGTGACGGAGGAAGCGGAACGCGGGAGGGAGGTGGTGGTGGCGGTGTCCCTGGACATCGCCAATGCCTTCAACAGCCTTCCCCACAGCGTAATACGGGAGGCACTGTCGTACTTTGAAGTGCCTCCGTATCTCGGGAGGCTGTTGGACGCGTACCTCTCTGATAGGGAGATCGTGTTCGAGGATCGGTCGGGGTCCTTTGAGAGGTGGAAGGTCGAGTGCGGCGTCCCTCAGGGTTCGGTTCTGGGACCAAACCTCTGGGACGTCGCCTACGACTGGGTCCTGCGGAAGGAGTGCCTCCTCCCCGGAATGGATGTCGTCTGCTATGCAGACGACACCTACGTCACATTCCGGGGACGGACGTATCAGGAGGCTGCGCGGCTGGCCGAGGCGGGAGTAACCCTCGCTGTCAGCCGCATAGAGCGATTGGGGCTTCGGGTACGCTTAGACAAGACCGAAGCCCTGCTCTTCCGCGGGCCTGGGAGGAAAGGACCCCCACCGGGTGCACGACTCCATATCGGAGAGGCGGAGGTCAGGGTGAGTCCAACCCTTAAGTGTCTCGGACTCACCCTGGACGGGAGGTGGACCTTCGGCCCCCATTTCCAACAGCTGGGGCCGAAGGTCGTGAGGGTGGCATCAGCGCTGGGCCGGCTCCTACCAAATGTGGGGGGGCCCAGCCAAGCCTGCAGGCGGCTGTACTCCGGAGTCTGTCGGAGTATGGCCCTGTACGGGGCCCCAATTTGGGCGGATGCCCTCACCGTGCGTAATGTGGCCCAGCTGCACAAAATGCAGCGGGTCATAGCGGTGAGGGTCATCAGGGGCTACCGTACAGTCTCCTGGGCGGCAGCTACTGCCCTGGCGGGGGAACCGCCTTGGGAACTCACGGCAAGGGTCCTTGCCGAGATGAACCTCCTCGTGTCAGAGGGGAGGTCACGTGGCGAGGTCCCCCCGTGGGAGGAGCTAAGGCGGTTACGAAGGCTGGGAGAGCAGTGGTTGCTGAGGAGGTGGGGTGAGGTCCTGGCGCAGTCGCCGTACGGCCAACATACGGCCGCGGCACTGCGACCAGTCCTTGCGGCGTGGATGCGCCGCAAGAGGAAACCCCTCACCTTCCGCGTTACACAGGTGCTCACCGGGCATGGATGCTTCGGTGCGTACCTGTGTAAGGTCGCCAGGAGAGAGCCTACGCCAGCCTGCCACCAGTGTGGCGCTGCGGAGGACACGGCCCAGCACACCCTCGAGGTGTGCGACCGATGGGCCGTGCAGCGCCACGATCTCGTGGCAGTGATTGGGCGGGACCTCTCGCTCTCGAGTGTGGTTCGCTGCATGCTCGAGAGCGATGAGGCCTGGCAGGCGGCGGTCTCTTTCTGCGAATCCGTAATTTCGCAGAAAGAGACCGCGGAGCGGGACAGAGAGATCGATCCATCCTCTGTTCCGCTCCGCCGGCGTAGGACGGGAGTGCGGAGGCGTCGCTTTGCGAACCTCCAATCTTCCGTCTAACGGGGCTCCGGGAGAGGATGGGAACCTCCCCGGCTTAGCTAGTCCCGGCGCCGAGGGGGACGCTTCAGGTTGTCGGAGCGGCCCCTAATTGTGGTGGAAGTCCGGTCCCTATAGAGGTAGACCGGCCGGTCGCGGGGGGTGTCCTGTGCTAGACAGATCCGGGACACTCCCCATTTAGCGGCTGATGGCAATCCGCAGGTTCAGTTTTAGTGGGTAAACCGGCGAGTCGCGCCGGGAGTCCCACATACCCCCGGGTTCCCCAACCCGGGAAGGGCGTAATGACCTTTCCCCTGCGAGATCAAAAAAAAAAAAAAAAAAAAAAAAGGTTAGGTTAGGTTAACTCGTCGCCCCCCCGACGGTTGCCCGCCTTGTCGTGGCGGTGGGGCTTAGTAACCGTGGTTGAGGACCCACGGTGAAGCAAAGAGGCAACCAGGGCCGGCTGGGCAGGAGGCCAGGCCGGCCCGAGGAGGGGCGCTCCCGGCGGACTGGAGGAGCCAGTCCGCTGCGGACGCGCCTGGAGGTGGGACCGCAGAAGAAGAGGAGTGCCGGTATTACGGTGCGCCGTACTCCCTATCTTCTGCGGCCGTGGAGGATCGCAGGGGGAGAGGGTGGTGGTGTTGTGCCGCTATCCCTACCCCCCTGCGAGCTGGCGGGGCCGTTCCGCACTGTAACGGCATCGGTGGGGCCGCAGGGGAAGAGGCAAGTTTGGTATTACGGTGCGCCGCTTGCCCTATCCTCTGCGGCCGAGGTGTTGTTGGCCTCCACCAGTACTGTAGCAGACTCGGGGGGAGTCTGCTGTACTGGTGGAGGCGGAGGAGGGAGGCGCACTTACCATCAGGTGCGCCTGCCGCCGTCGGGGTCGCGGATGTGTGTATCGTTCCCGTGGCCCCGTCACAAGGCGGCGTGGAGGAAGGTGGGGGGGGGTTTTAGTGGGTAAACCGTGGGTCTCATTAGCCTATACGGGAGTCCCACATCACCACTCGGGTGCCCCTGCGCCCGGGTGGTATGCGTAATGCATTTCCCCCTCCGGAAACAAAAAAAAAAAAAAAAAAAAAAAGGTTAACTCGTCGCGCCCCCCGACGGTTGCCCGCCTTGTCGTGGCGGTGGGGCTCAGTAACCGTGGTTGAGGACCCACGGTGAAGCAAAGAGGCAACCAGGGCCGGCTGGGCAGGAGGCTAAGCCGGCCCGAGGAGGGGCGCTCCCGGTGGACTGGAGGAGCCAGTCCGCTGCGGACGCGCCTGTAGGTGGGACCGCAGAAGAAGAGGAGTGCCGGTATTACGGTGCGCCGTACTCCCTATCTTCTGCGGCCGTGGAGGATCGCAGGGGGAGAGGGTGGTGGTGTTGTGCCGCTATCCCTACCCCCCTGCGAGCTGGCGGGGCCGTTCCGCATGGAAACGGCATCGGTGGGGCCGCAGGGGAAGAGGCAAGTTTGGTATTACGGTGCGCCGCTTGCCCTATCCTCTGCGGCCGAGGTGTAGTTGGCCTCCACCAGTACTGTAGCAGACTCGGGGGGAGTCTGCTACAGTACTGGTGGAGGCGGAGGAGGGAGGCGCACTTACCATCAGGTGCGCCTGCCGCCGGCGGGGTCGCGGATGTGTGTATCGTTCCCGTGGCCCCGTCACAAGGCGGCGTGGAGGAAGGTGGGGGGGGGGGGTTTAGTGGGTAAACCGTGGGTCTCATTAGCCTATACGGGAGTCCCACATCACCACTCGGGTGCCCCCTGCGCCCGGGTGGTATGCGTAATGCATTTCCCCCTCCGGAACCAAAAAAAAAAAAAAAAAAAAAAAGGTTAACTCGTCGCGCCCCCCGACGGTTGCCCGCCTTGTCGTGGCGGTGGGGCTCAGTAACCGTGGTTGAGGACCCACGGTGAAGCAAAGAGGCAACCAGGGCCGGCTGGGCAGGAGGCTAAGCCGGCCCGAGGAGGGGCGCTCCCGGCGGACTGGAGGAGCCAGTCCGCTGCGGACGCGCCTGTAGGTGGGACCGCAGAAGAAGAGGAGTGCCGGTATTACGGTGCGCCGTACTCCCTATCTTCTGCGGCCGTGGAGGATCGCAGGGGGAGAGGGTGGTGGTGTTGTGCCGCTATCCCTACCCCCCTGCGAGCTGGCGGGGCCGTTCCGCATGGAAACGGCATCGGTGGGGCCGCAGGGGAAGAGGCAAGTTTGGTATTACGGTGCGCCGCTTGCCCTATCCTCTGCGGCCGAGGTGTAGTTGGCCTCCACCAGTACTGTAGCAGACTCGGGGGGAGTCTGCTACAATACTGGTGGAGGCGGAGGAGGGAGGCGCACTTACCATCAGGTGCGCCTGCCGCCGGCGGGGTCGCGGATGTGTGTATCGTTCCCGTGGCCCCGTCACAAGGCGGCGTGGAGGAAGGTGGGGGGGGGGGGGGGTTTAGTGGGTAAACCGTGGGTCTCATTAGCCTATACGGGAGTCCCACATCACCACTCGGGTGCCCCCTGCGCCCGGGTGGTATGCGTAATGCATTTCCCCCTCCGGAAACAAAAAAAAAAAAAAAAAAAAAAAAAAGGTTAACTCGTCGCGAGGAGGTGGGGTGAGGTCCTGGCGCAGTCGCCGTACGGCCAACATACGGCCGCGGCACTGCGACCAGTCCTTGCGGCGTGGATGCGCCGCAAGAGGAAACCCCTCACCTTCCGCCTTACACAGGTGCTCACCGGGCATGGATGCTTCGGTGCGTACCTGTGTAAGGTCGCCAGGTCCGAGACACTTAAGGGTTTGACTCACCCTGACCTCCGTCTCTCCGAGGAACCAACGCCAGCCTGCCATGAATGTGGCGCTGCGGAGGACACGGCCCAGCACACCCTAGAGGTGTGCGATCGATGGGCCGTGCAGCGCCACGATCTCGTGGCAGTGCTTGGGCGGGACCTCTCGCTCTCGAGTGTGGTGCGCTGCATGCTCGAGAGCGATGAGGCCTGGCAGGCGGCGGTCTATTTCTGCGAAGCCTTCATTTCGCAGAAAGAGGCCGCGGAGCGGGACAGAGAGATCGACCAATCCTCTGTTCCGCTCCGCCGGCGTAGGACGGGAGTGCGGAGGCGTCGCTTTGCGAACCTCCAATCTTCCGTCTAACGGGGCTCCGGGAGAGGATGGGAACCTCCCCGGCTTAGCTAGTCCCGGCGCCGAGGGGGACGCTTCAGGTTGTCGGAGCGGCCCCTAATTGTGGTGGAAGTCCGGTCCCTTTAGAGGTAGACCGGCCGGTCGCGGGGGGTGTCCTGTGCTAGACAGATCCGGGACATTCCCCATTTAGCGGCTGATGGCAATCCGCAGGTTCAGTTTTAGTGGGTAAACCGGCGAGTCGCGCCGGGAGTCCCACATACCCCCGGGTTCCCCAACCCGGAAGGGCGTAATGACCTTTCCCCTGCGAGATCAAAAAAAAAAAAAAAAAAAAAAAGGTTAGGTTAGGTTGGGGACGATACCGGTTCCTCCACGTTGGTGTCCCTGGGCAACGCTTGGGTGCGCCACCCCGCTTTTTACACGGGGTGAGGTACCCACGCGGCTGAACGCCGGTCTTTCTCTATCTTTCACCATCTTTTTATAGTTTACTCTTCTTTTTGCATTATTTTATTTCTTTTCTCTATCTTTCAACACCTTTTCTTTCTATCTTTTTCTCTTTTATTTACTCTTCTGTGCGTGTGTGTTAGGTTTTGCGTGATAGGTTTTTCTTTGAATGGTGACGAATGGGCTTCTACGGCCCCTAATCGAAGGTTTGTGGTGCCCGGCCATGGGATGCATGGCGAGCAGGCGGTCTCGTCCCGAGGGCACTGGGGCAGAATCACCCCTTCTTGATCGGGCCAGAATCAGCCCAGAAATGACAAGTATGGAAGGTCAGCATGTGAAAAATTCTCCCAGGGTGGGTCCCGGCGCTGCCGGGGAATCCCACACTCCCGTTTCGGCGGGAGATAGGGCCGCGTATACTGGGGACCCCAAACATGCTTCGGTGGAGGTGGAGAGGAAGGAGGCCGTTGCGACGGCGAGAGATGAAGGCGCGATGGCGCATACCAGGCCGAGCTCGGCACACCTTACCGCGTCGAGAACGGACCTTCTGACTGACGAGGACGTCGACTTCAGTCAGCCGCAGCCCAACGGTGTGGAGCGGATACTGAAGTTGATGCGAAAGAAGAAGTTACGGGGCGACGCAGACTTACCGCGCGTGCTTCTCACGCGCGACGTGATCATGCCGCCGCCCAGAACACCTGATAGAGACAGCGAGGACTATCTCTCGGACTCCAGCTGCATGTCTTCCATGTCGCTGGACTCCGAGGGATTGCCCGCACCCACCGGACGTACGACCCCCCTTAAGAGGCGGAACCCGGACGAGACAGAGGCGGCGCCGTCCACCAGCAAAGGCCGGCCACCAACGACCGGCCAGTATGTCGGTCTGGCTAAAGCCCAGGCCGAGCTGAATCGAGAGAGGGAGGCGGCTCTCCGGCTTCAGGCCGCAGAAGAGGTTGCCGAGACCATGAAAACTGCGCGGGAGGCGCGCGCGACCATCTGCGCAAGCCCCGCTGCAGTCACTGAAGGAGACAGGTTGGAGCAAACAAACGCCGCTCTGACAAAAAGTATTGAGACTTCGTTGGAGGCCGTAACCATGGTCGCTACGAAGTCTCAGAACTTGAAAGGCACCTTCCAACGGTGCCTCAAGGAGGCGGTCGTCAGTATAAGGGCGGCTGTTACTGAATTGAGAGGCCGCTCGATGACGGACGAGATGGCAAGGCTGGAGGCACAAAACGCGCGGCTCCAAAGGCAAGTGGCCGATATGCGTCAGGAGCTGGAGGAGCTGCGCCGGCAGGCATACCGCCCCGCCGAGAAAGACCTGCGACAACTTCTGGACGAGGTGTCGCGAAAGAATGTGGAGACGTTCGGCACAATGCTGAACGCTAGGCTGGCTGGATTAGAGGACCGACTGTTGCCGGCGCCTCGAATACGGCCGCCACTGGCAGCAGACAGCGTCAGTGCCCCAACATCAGCGGCACCGACGAACAAGGCGCTGAAGCCTAAAAAGGCAACGGCGCCCACATATGCGGAAATGGCGGCACCAAGTGTTGCGGTCCCCCCCAAAGAGGCACCGCCACACACGGCCCCGCCGAAGGCCTCAAAGACCAAAAAGAAAGGAAAGAAGCGGCCATTAATGGCTGCTGAGGAGAAGGCGCAAGGGGGGGAGAACAACAACCCCTCCCCCGCCGAGGCCCCGTGGACAACAGTAGGTTCACGCAAGGCAAAACAGAAGAAAGGGGCGGCTACACCAGCCAAGGCCGCCCCAAAGAAAAAGAAGAAGGTGAAACTTCGTCCCCCCGCAACCGCGGCGGTCACCCTCACTCTGGGGGCGAGCGCTGTGGAAAGAGGGGTGACATACGCCAAAGTGTTGGCCGAGGCTAGAGCGGCGATCGACCTGGGGGAACTCGGCATCCCCAGACTCGGTTTCCGCCTGGCCGAGACCGGAGCGCGTGTCCTCACCATCGCCGGTGAGGGGGCGCAGGAGAAGGCGGACGCCTTCGCCACGAGGCTAAAGGCAGTCCTGAAACCGGACGATGTAAAAGTCGCCCGCCCGGTCCTGTGCGCGGAGATCCGCGTGGCCGGGTTAGACGACTCAGTAGCGGCCGCCGACGTTATCCAGGCGGTCGCGAAGGAAGGAGGGTGCTCGGCCGACGATATACGGTCGGGCCAACTGACGGTGGGGCCACGTGGGGACGCATCATTATGGATGCGTGTCCCGGTCGCGGCCGCCAAGAAGCTCGTAAGCTCTGGGCGGCTGCATGTCGGATGGGTGTCGGCGAAAGTGGCGCTGCTGGCCGCGAGGCCTAAGCGCTGCTTCCGCTGCCAAGACACCGGCCACGTGGCAGCGAAGTGCCAGTGCCCGGTAGACCGCAGCCGGAGCTGTTTCCGCTGCGGGAAACCGGGGCACAAGGCGGCCGAGTGCGGGGAAGCGCCCAACTGCTTCCTGTGCGAGGCTGCCGGCAGGCCGGAGAAGGCGCATGTGCTGGGAGGAAGCGGCTGTGTCGCAAAGCCGCCTCCCGGCGCGAAGAGAAAGGCGCCAACGAAAAAGGCCCGGCACAAAAAGCCCAAGGCCAACGGCGCAAGGGCGGTTCCGTCCGCCCCCGCCATGGAGTTGGACGCCTAGGCCCGTGGGCGGTGATCGGGGGATCACCGCCCGCACTATGGGCCCCGAGAAGGAAAGCTCCCCAATGCCCGGGGAGCTCTCGGAGAGGCAAGCGGCGGCATAACACCAGGCCGCCGCATTAGAAGGGAGCCGGTTGCGGCACGCGCTGCGGGGTCGTGGAAGAATGCAACGCGATTCCCACGGCCTCGCATTGACGCAGAAGAAGGGCATCGGGGGGTTTTAGTCGGTAAACCCCGGTGCACTCCATCTCGCACCGGGGGAGTCCGACATAACCCTGCTGCCCTCCCCCGGGGGCAGCGGGGGATTCGTAACGAATTTCCCCCCGCAAAAAAAAAAAAAAAAAAAAAAGGTTAGGTTAGGTTTCCCCCGAACTCAAACTTTCCTAGGCGAAGCCCATGCTAACCGACGGAAGTTTGCGTTCACGGTGTCTACCGAAAGGTGTCGCTTTTGGTGATTTTTTGGCGTTGGAATTATCTCGGTACCTATCTTGGTTCCCGAGATAATTAATTTCTTGTCTGTTAAACTTTCTTTTACGGATTCCCATACATCGGTCGAGAAAGTCATCCACGTAAAACAGCATCGGTCGACGACTTTTGTCCTGGTGTTGTTGTGCGTGGGTGGCCCTCCCGGGATGGGAACATTTTTGTATATATTGGTTTAGGTTAGTTTTATTATTTAGGTGTGCTTCTTTTGTTATTTTGGTGTTGGTTCTATGTTTATAGTTTTCTTTAGTTAGGTTTTTGTGTTTGGGCCATCTGCCTGAACATCTCTTTGAAGTCTTTCTTCATATCAGGGGTGTGCCCTGGGGCACCCCCAATTTTGCCGTTGGCAATATGCCAAAGGTTGTTGAGGAAGTTGGGGGGAAGAAGGAGGAGAGTAAAGGGGGGAGTGGAGGACGATCCGGACGAGGGCTTCGGCTCGAATTCGGAGACGCACTGAGTGGGGAGGAACGAAGTGGGAGCGTTAGTAGGCAGGGCTACACCCGAGCCGGAATAACGCTGGAGGAGGTCTTGGGGGACTGGTCTATGCAGTCCAACTCTGAGTCTGAAGCCTGTCGTGGAAAACGGTCATTTCCTTTTCGGGGGGAGGCTTCTGGCTCGGACACGGAGGACGTAGCTGAGGACTGTTTGGAGGGCCGGAAAAGTGTTGCCAAGCGCGGAAGGGCTCGCGGGGCTGCCACTGGAGCCCGCCAGGCACTAAGAGACCGGACGGAGGTAACTCGGGAGGCCGAATTTGTCGCTGCACTCGATAAGAGGGTGTACATGAAGACGGTTTCGGACCCTGGAGAGCAGGAGATCCCTCCCGGCCCTCTAGATCTGGACGTTGACAGGTTAGGGGCACAGGACTTGATGCAGGCGGCGGATGCGAACCTGCAGGAGATTTTGAATCTGGCTGGCAGATCCACCAACTTGAAAGGGGGATATGCCAGCAAGATCCGACGTGCAACGGGCACAGTTAAAACGGTGCTCGAGACACTGATGGCACGCACTGAGGCAGAGGAGACTCGCCGCCTCCGTGCAGATAATGGGAGACTGCAACGGGAGGTGGCAAACCTCCGGGAAGAGGTGCGCGCCTACAGGCGTGAATACGAGGAGGCGAAGAAGGTGGCGTCAAAAAAGCCGTCGGCGCAGTCTTCAAGCCCGATGTCAAACGAGCAGCTGGGCATCCTGCAGAGTAACATCGCCAGGTTGGTGGGCAACCTGGTGGATGGTCGTATGGCGGCTCTGGAGGATCGACTGCTGCCTCCTCGCGTAGTTCGCCCGCCGTTGGCTGCAGACAGGAGAACGGCTGCCCGCGAAGCTCGGTCCGATGCTACTGCTGCTGTTCGCGAGGTACCACCGGAGCGAGAGGGGTCGCCGGTTCTTGGAGCACCTCGGGATCAAAGAGTCCCTAGAAAGGTTCCGGAAAGGAGCCGGGAGGAATTACCGGCGCTGCCGGTGCGCCCTGCGGCGAGGCCGACGCCTAATTCTGGGGCGTCTAAAGCCTCGAAGGAGGTTGCATGGACCAGCTTTGGACCCTCCAAATCCAAAGCGCCGAAGACGCTAGCAGCGGTGCCAGCTCCTGCACCTGCTCCTGCTAAAGCTCCTCCGGCCTCGGAGACCTGGATCGAGGTGGTGAGGCGCAAGGCACCTAAGAAGAAGGCGCAGGGGACAAAAGCCCCCCCTGCGCCCAAACAAAAGAAGGGCACCAAGCTGGTGGTCCCTAGCTCCTCCGCCGTAATTGTTAAGCTACGGCCGGAGGCAGCTGAACAGGGTGCCACATATGGCTCGGTGCTGGTGAGGGCCCAACAGAGCATCAATGTGGAGGAGCTCGGCATCGGGCCATTAAAAGTGCGCATGTCGGCGACCGGGTGCCGCCTCATAGAAGTGCCAGGGCGGAATAGTGCAGAGCAAGCGGATGCCCTGGCCCAAAAGATGGGGGAGCTGCTGTGCGGAGTAGCGGACGTGGTGAGGCCCGTCAAAACTACTTGTTTCCGTATGACGGGCCTCGACGAGACTGCGACGGTCGACAGACTCAGGACGGCCGTCGCTGCGGAGGGGAGCTGTACCAGGGAGCAAGTGTGGGTCGGAGATATTCACTTCGGCCCGCGCGGTGTAGGTTTTGCCCGGATGTCGTGCCCAATGGTAGCAGCTAAAAAGCTGAACCAGTTGGGTGCGATCCGGGTAGGCTGGAGCAAGATACAGCTCCACCATGAAGGGATCCGTCCCAGGCACTGCTATAGGTGCCTGGGAAAAGGACACACGGCAGGACTGTGCAGCTGCGAGAAGGACCGCAGCGGCCTGTGCTACCGCTGCGGACAGCCGGGACACAAAGCGTCCGGCTGTGACTCCACCATGCCTCACTGTGCAGTCTGCAGTGACGCCGGAATCAAGGCTGATCACGTGATGGGGGGGAGATTGTGTAACCCCCCGTCTACTCGTGGGAAATTTACCTTCCCCCCACGTTCATCGGGGAGAGGGTCGGTGGCGCCAGAGGCCGAGATGTCTGAATAATGCCAGGACATCTCGGCTTCTTACAGGGCAACGTGAACCACTCCGCCGCGGCTCAGGACCTCTTCCTGCAGTCGATGGTGGAGTGGTCAATCGATGTGGCGGTCGTGGCGGAGCCTTATTATGTCCCTCCCCTGCCGCATTGGGCTGGGGACGACGTGGGCTCCGTCGCAATAGTGTCGAGGCCAGGTGCTGGCCCCCCCCTCATACCCAGAATGAGGGGGGCTGGATATGTCATTGGCGTTCGGGGAGATGTGGTAATAGTTGGAGTCTACTTCTCCCCGAACCGCAACCTAGCCGCCCTAGAGCAATTTCTCGATGCTCTAGGGCCGTTGATTAGGAGGCTAGCCCCCCTCCCCGTGGTGGTGGCAGGGGACTTCAACGCCAAGTCCTCGGCGTGGTGTTCCCCTGTCACTGATCCGAAGGGGAGAGAAGTGGAGGAGTGGGCCTTAGCCTCGGGACTGTCCCTTCTCAATACGGGGACAGTCCTCACCTGCGTGCGGCGGACGGGCGGTTCAGTGGTGGACCTGTCGTTCGCCACTCCCGACGTCGCGCGCAGGTTGGCAGGGTGGAGGGTGGTAACGGAGGTGGAGACACTCTCGGACCATTGCTATATACGGTTCGAGATGTCTCCAGCCTCCGCATCGAGCTCGGCGTCGGTGTCCGGGGGACGTAGCAGGTTCCCCCGTTGGGCACTCACTAAGCTCAACCGGGAACTAGCGGAGGAGGCGGCCATCGTTGGCCGCTGGAGCCTCCCGTCGTTGGAAGGTTTGAGGGTGGACGAAGTGGCTGGCTGTCTCGGCGACGTACTCACTAACGTTTGCCGGGCAGCCATGCCAAGAGTTCGGGGTCCTCCCCCTCCTCGACGGGCGGTGTACTGGTGGTCGGCCGAGCTGGCCGACCTTCGCGTCGCCTGCGATGCGGCGCGCCGCGCCTATGTCCGCAGCAGGCGGCGCCGTCCCCAGGACGAGGAGCGTGATGGCCGGCTGTTCAGGGTCTACCATGCCAAACGGGAGATCCTGCAGCTGGCCATCAGTCGGGCCAAGGAGTGAGCGTGGCTGGAGCTGGTGGAGGGGATCGAGAACGATCCCTGGGGCCGACCATATAAGAGGGCGCGAGACAAACTTCGCGCCCAGTCGGCCCCACTGACGGAAACGCTCCAGCCGGAACTGCTGGGGAACATCGTCCGGGAGTTGTTCCCGGACCCCCCAGCAGGCTTCGCTCCGCCGCGAATGGCCCGACGGACGCCGGGCTCGATTGAGGAGGGTGTTCCGCCACCCATCACCGACTTGGAGATGGAGGCGGTTCTGTCCCGCCTCCGTAGTAAGAGAAGGGCGCCTGGTCCGGACGGGGTGCACGGGAGAGTCCTATCTATAGCTCTCGTGCACCTCGAAGACAGCCTTCGGGAGCTGTTCAACCGCTGTCTACAGGGCGGTCAGTTCCCGAAGGCGTGGAAGGAGGGTCGGCTCGTCCTGCTACCTAAGGGCGGGCGACCACCGGACTGTGCGTCGGCGGTGCGGCCGATCGTGTTGCTGAACGAGGTGGGCAAGGCGTTTGAACGCGTAATAGCCTCCCGCCTCGTTCAGCACTTGGAGGAGGGTCCTGGGCCCGGACTGTCAGACTCACAGTTCGGGTTCCGGGCCGGTCGGTCGACCATCGACGCAGTGAGGCGCCTGAAGTCGGTGACGGATGAAGCGGAACGCGGGAGGGAGGTGGTGGTGGCGGTGTCCTTGGACATCGCCAACGCCTTCAACAGCCTTCCCCACAGCGTAATACGCGAGGCACTGAACTATTTCAAAGTGCCTCCGTATCTCGGGAGGCTGTTGGATGCGTATCTCTCCGATAGGGAGATCGTGTCCGAGGATCGGTCGGGGTCCTTAGAGAGGCGGCAGGTCGAGTGCGGCGTCCCCCAGGGTTCGGTTCTGGGACCGAACCTTTGGGACGTCGGCTACGACTGGGTCAAAGAACACGACAACAAAGAAGTTGCTCAGTTCTGGGCGGCTTCGCGTGGGCTGGGTCGCGGCAAAGGTGGCGCTGCTGGCCGCGAGGCCAAAGCGGTGCTTCCGATGCCAGGACACCGGCCACGTCGCGGCGAAATGCCAGTCCTCGGTGGACCGTAGCCGGAGCTGTTTCCGTTGCGGGAAGCCGGGGCACAAGGCGGCAGACTGCGGAGCGGATCCGCACTGCTCGCTCTGTGAGGCCACTGGCAAGCAGGAGGTGGCACACGTGCTGGGGAGCGGCGGCTGCATCTTCGCAAAGCCGCCCC